>OZ020624.1:2799607-3399607 GCA_963971575.1 Liopterus haemorrhoidalis
TACGATTCTATGTCAGAAGAGACGTACGGTATAACCAGTATTTGGTCAATACCATAGGCGTATCTGAGATGGTAGTAGAGCACGCGGAGAGCAGCATTATGTCGAGACACGCAGCTCGACGCTGCAAGAGATGGACAAGCAGACAGAATGTGCATAATCGTTTCAGGATGGTGGTGCACAATCTACAGTGTTTGGACTCTGTCATTTGGAATATGCGGGCCCTGTACGCCAAATTACCTATTTATAACACCTTCCTGACATGTTAACACAAAACCTTCTGTTTCCGATCTCAAACCAGCAGACTTAAGAAACGAGAACGTGAGTTCGGTAGACAACTCTAGACTTTTAATATGTTTGAAGAACACAGAGTGCATACTTTTACTCATGTGTTCTTTTGTCAACATGTCTATCTCCCCTCGTTTCAGCGAAATGGTAACTCTGTTGTACTCTTCCCGAGAGAGTTGTATTCCAGCGTTTTTTCTGACAGGACTCAAGTCTACAGGTTAAATCTCGTTGCTGCTCTTTGCGCTGCTTGGTAAAGTACCACTAAATTCGTGCTCACCAACGAACTGTAATAGTGGTCCTTATTTCTGAGGATACTGTTAGCTGTAACCAGGACGAGTCGATCGACCCCCGTTTTGATGAGGGGGTAAATGCGCTGCATAGAAAATTTCGGGTGAAGACTTCAGTTGATGTTCATGATCTTTCTGGTTCTCCTGTCGAGATCATTAAGATCATCAACATTCCATTTCATTACACCAAAAGTGTATGAAATTAATGGGACAGCAAGAATGTTGGTGGCAGCGATCTTGTTCTTGCCAGACAGACAATATCGCCATATCTGCCTAAGTCGTGCCATATACTTGCTGCGAAGGGTCTGCTTAATAAGAGTGACATCCTGAACACCCCTCTCACTGATGCCTATTTTATTATTATGGGGTTTGTCAGGTCTTGACAAGCGTCCACTAATCTCAAACTTCAGCAACCTTTTGAGCCGCGTCATACTAGAGACTAGTGGAGCTAAATACACACGACTGCATCCCAAACCCTGGCGATATGCAGCCGCGGAAATTACGCAAGATCCAGTGCCCGCACAATGCGGAGCGACCCGAGCAGCACTGCTTTCTGCATCCTGCAGATCAAAGAGTTGGCAGAAGATCTGCAGACGGGAATGGACTCGATTTCCCTTCGATAGGAGGCTTTCATGCCACCCAAAACACCAACTATCAGGACTACAAGCTTAACTTTATACCCGGGATACAGCTTTCTAAGCTCGGACTTGAGAATTCGATCACAAACATCTGTTTGGTCTCGATATCCAGGAGGGTTATGTCCGGCTTAGTGGCTGTCAGTAACCTCGAGGTGGGGAAGGAGTAATTCCAATAAATTCGGCACTTGGAATTTTCCACCACCGAGGAAATAATAATAATAATAATAATAATTATCATTATTATTATTATCATTATTATTATTTTTCATAAATAATATTTTGTTCGTTCTTCCACGCATTACAATTTCCACAAATCTCATTTTAGTTGGTTGGTTGCCATTTATTAAAAACATTTCAAACTGCATTACGACACATTCATTTAATTTAATAGAATATTTCCATATTTTTAAATGTGTGAAATACTTTAAAAGGCTTTCTAAACCTTCTATACATATTTGTATAATTTCCGGACATATTTTCTCTTAATGCCGGTCATAGTATATATATTTTTTTTGTAGATGCATTATAATTATAATAAGCCGAGAGATGGAAGTATTTGAAAGCTGTCGTGAAAACAGCTTAGCATTAGCGACAGTACTGCTGTTGAATTCAAAATGTCAGCATTAAAGTGTTGTCGGGCCACTTATTAATATTCCACATGCATCGTGCGTTTTTAATGAAAAACGAAGTGATTTTAACTTTTTATAAACAACTAGATTATTCGCGGCTTTAAATAGATTTCAATTTTCAATTTGATTATCTTTAATAAGAAAGAAATTTAATTTTTGCAATTATGTACGAAAGTCGTTCGGAAAATAAAGAACTTTTGGTTACACTGGCCGACTACTAAAATTTATCGATGATAAAATAATCTAATTTTGATTAATACTTACTAAACTCACAATAATTCTACAAAAGATTTACTACGTGTTAATTTGTTTTTCGGGCTTCTGACAGCTTCAGCTCTCGATTGTTGCGCAGCGATTTTATTCACTTTAGAAATGCTGACATCTAATTCAGCAGCAACTCTCTAAAAAGTTAATTAACAATTATTTGTAGAAAAATAATTAAGTGAAAAGACCATAGATATAAATAAAATTTAATATTTACTTAACATCATCATATCACCACACATTTCAAATCCATTAAAGCAGTGTTCTTCAACCCGTGGTCCGCAGAAAACCCCTGCTGGTCCGAGAAAAATTTCGATCGAATCATGTAGATGCACACTTCTATTCATGAATATATAGCACATTTTTTAGTCGACGCAGAAGATAACTTTTGTCCTAACCATGATTTATTTAATATTTACTAACCCCAATACAACGCCCCTCGCTGTTATTTTTCATACTTCTGAAGAAGCTAGTTCTTTGGAATAGCCGCTTACAGGAGGAAGATATAGAAATGTTTCCTCTTTTGTAAGAATTTTAAATTGCTGCTGATGTCAACCAGGAAGTCATATTCAACATAATAAGTCAACATTTAAAAGCACTAGCTGAAAATTTTAATAATTATTTCCCTGAAAATAAGGATCCTCGTAAAGGTAATCTTTGGATTAATATCCATTCTTGGAAGAAATAAAGTCATGTGCACTTGATCCTCGTGAAAAAGAAAAGCTGATCGAGTTGTCTTCTGATGTCACTCTGGTGTCCAGACATAAAATGTATCATTGTCTCAATTTTGCAAATCGCTAGAAAAAGTATATTCATCTTTGAGTTATAAAGCTATTAAATTATTAGTCATTTTCTTGACTTCCTATTGTGCGAAAAGACTTTTTCAGCCATGTTAATAATAAAAACCAAACAGAGAAATCGAAAAGATATCAATGCAGCGCTTTGTCTCCCAGAAACAACTCTGCAGCCACATATATCAAATTATCTTAGCTTTCAGTCGGTCCGCGAAATATTTATCCTATTTTCACCGATCCACAGGTGCAAAAAGGTTGAAGAACACTGATTTAAACCATTCCACGAATTGAGATCCCTACATAACGTTTTGACTATTTTTAGCATGATGTCTGTTAGTCTGTCTGTCCATCTGTCCGTCTGTCTGTCCGTCTGTCTGTCGGTCTGTCTGTCTGTCTGTCGGTCCGTGTACACGTGCAGAGCAAATTCGGCTAAAAGGATTTTTATGAATCTTCATATTTAAGCTTTTGACATCAATGGCACGAATTGATCAACTTTTGGTAAAAATCTTTTTTTTTGCTAATATTTCATAACAGAGAAATATTTCGAAAAAATTGATTTGACAAAAATTGCTATAAAAGCAATAAGCAACAACTTTTATTTGAGACATTTTTTAATAAAGCAGCATAAATTAAACAAGTACTTTGTGATGGCGGTAGGTCCTATGGTGGCCACAGCATTTTTTAAAAATATATAAACAACATCACTGGAAGCTTCAACTTATGACTTGCAGCCATAAATATTTCCTCTTTATTCTGAATCTGTGAGAGGAGACAAGTAAAAAAGATCAGTGATGTCAAAGACAGAGTGATGTCGCGGCTTTCAGTAAAAAGAAGTCTCCTCTGACATTTGAATTGAATTGAGAGGATGGAGGGAGGGCAAGTGAACAGAGATTGCTGCCTTTGCTATTCCACGTGTCCCAGTTCGCCTCTGGCTCACTTCTTTGCCTGTCTCATGTCACTGTCCCACCACTGGGAACAGACAACCACTAGGGAAACCAATTCAAACACACTATATTTCATTATAGTTTTTGTTATTTTTTATCGCTAAACGAAATAGCACTAGTTTAATTAACGTGTCAGATTCTTTTCTAAAAAGTCTTACAGTTATTTCAAGTCGTTGATTTAAAATTTACCATTAATTTATTGTTATATACCATACGCGAAACAGAGCAGTTTAACTGTTGACTCCTACATTCGAAACAGGAACTTATCAGTGGTTGTTAACGGATTTAAATCTAGATGTAATGAAGCCACTTCCGGTGTGCCTCAAGGGTCTCACCTGGGTCATTTACTATTTATTTGTTACATAAACGATATAGGTCAGGTTTTCGAATACTGCTAATTATAACTTTTTGCAGATGAACTGAAAAATTTTTAAGATTATTGACTCACAGATTGTCATTATTTGCAAAATGGCATGAATACATTTTATAAATATTGTGCCGAAAATTGTCTCTCCCTCAATGTTGATAAGTGCTTTCTATGATTTTTACATGGAAACCTGATACTATATTATATCCCTACAAATTAAACAACGTTGCAATAAAAAATGTTGATCTTACGAAAGATCTACGTGTTATGTTAGATACTAAGCTTCGTTTCGATCAGCACATAGATTATATCATAAATAAATCTTAAAGAATGCTAGGTTTTGTTTTAAGACAAAGTTTTAAATTCACTAATTCCAAAACACTGTTGACCCTGTACAACAGTCTTATAAGACCCAACCTGGAATACTCTACACCAGCGTTTCCCAAAGTGTGGGTGGCGACCCGGCACCGGGTCGCAGAAAAATTTTGCAGGGTCGCGAAAAAAATTGTAAAAACAAAAATTATTTTTTTTGTACATATTATTTTTTTTACGTCAGTTAATCACTAGAATAGTGTGTATTTGTGCTCTTTATTACTATACTATATTCTTTATTACTATACTATACTCTTTATTACTATACTATACTCTTTATTACTATTTATTACTCTTTATTACTATAAAGCTACTGCTTTAAAATAAAATTTGTTTTGTAAATAAATGTTTTTTTTTCATAAGGTGGGTCGCGAAAAATTTTAAAACCTCGTACCGGGTCGCGGTCAAAAAAGTTTGGGAACCGCTGCTCTACACTAATTTGGAATTCTCTGTACTATAAAATACATTTTACATTAATAGATGCAATACAAACTGCTGACAAAATTCACAGGGGAACATGTGATACGTCTTCAGTACAAGTTTGAACTCGCTAGAGTAATTTTGTTGTCCGTAGCGATTTTTTTTTGTGAAACAGTTTTTTCTAGTGCGTTCTAAAAATTAGTGACATTCATTTCGAGCAACGGTGTGCTATCAGGTTTTGCTTCAGACTTGGGCATAGTGTAACGGAAACTTTTGCAAAACTTCAGCAGGCATACGGAGACAGTGTTTTGTCAAGGACCAAGGTTTTTTGGTGGTTTAAGGCATTTCAGAAGGAAGAGAGTTGATTGAAATTGAATCAAGCAGCGGAAGGCCTTGTCTTTATATTTGCTTTTCATTTTCAAGAAAATATAAACAGTTTTTGGCGAGTAAAAACATTCCTGTGGCTCCTTAGCCTCCTTATTCACCTGATTTGAGTCCTTGTGACTTTTTCCTCTTCCCAAGATTGAAAAATCACCTCAAGGGACGTCATTTTGGGACACTCGAAAACATTCTAACTTTAACTATTCCTCCACCTAGGCGTACCTCAAAGTAGTATATTGGGACCCGTACTTTACAAAATTTATACCATTAATCTCTCACGGTATATTGAACATTGCCAAGGGATTTTTTAAAAAATTTTGATGGACGGACTTTTGTTAAGATTTTTGCAAAACACCTTATCACTAATAACCACAATTGTGAAATAGAAGATTGTTCGGTCATTCACATTAACAACAATAACCAGAAACTTACTTTATTTGAACATTTGGAAATTTACAAAAATTTACAATCGGGAATTCCCTTAAAGAATGAGCAACTAATATTATACAATAGTCCTTTACTGAAAATTAAAATATAATATATTGACCCTTGATCTGCTTTCATCCATAAATATTTACCTGAATAGCTATATAATAGAAAATAAATTTTGTATTTGTTAGTTTGTAAGAAACTCTTTAAAATGGCATCATAGCCGAAATACGATCGAGTATTAAAGAATTTGTGAAACTTAACCTAGTGTTTTTATGTTTATATTTCTATTTAACCTTTTAATATTATTATTATTACTCTTATTATATTTTTGGAAATAAGACTTTTTAAATTCAATGTATGGATATTACATAGATTAATAGACAAATAATTTTTGAATATGAAAAAATAAATCTCAGACAGTTAGTATTTTGTTGGCTTTAACTTACTTAATATCTACTAAAACCGGAAATGTGAGAAAATTCACAGTTCACATCAATATTAATTTCTTTATTACAATGATTTAGATTTGCATTGAAGCGATTTCTATGTAAAATTACTATGAAAAGTGTATTCTTGAGAGAATTTCCATTTTCTATCGTTATAATTTGTTGGTAGTCGATCATTATCGCTAATACCTCGCTGTAAAATGAATGGGGGATCAGTTAAGTTATAATACATTGAGAGTGGTCCATGAAAGCTAAGCTGCTTTTTAGAAATCCGATCTATTACCAACTCCTGTAACTTGCAACTCTATTTAAATTTGATCCTCTTAGCATTGGAGGACGGACAAAGTTGCCAGGAATTAATAATGTACTAATGAGTTTCTTTTCAGGCTAATCATAGAGATTCCAATCACAAGAGAACTTAACAACTTTAAGAACTAACACGATTGTCACTGATACTTCAAAACATAACTCTGTTATAGTTCACGAGATTTTACAAGACGAATGGTGCGTTGTACATAAAATAAATCGTTTCTTCATTTTAAACTACTTTTATTATATATGAGGGCATATTGAAAACTAATGCCTCCATGGCTATAACTTTATTAGTAATTGATATATGGTTTACATATAAATGTGAAATAATAGTATAAACTGTCCACTACACTGCAAATCTCAAGTGAGTACTAGTACTCATTTAAAGTGCGTACATTGCTTGTCCTCGTTTTTACTCACGTACAAGTGAGTACTTTTGTACGCACTTTAAATGAGTACTAGTACTCACTTAAAGTGAGTACTAGTACGCGTTTTAAATGGGTAGTGGAAAGGAAGAGAGGGTAGTAATACGCACTTATAGTGCGTACATAGGTATAAAACTCTTTTCTTGAGTGACGTCACAATAAAGCTTTAAAATTCAGGAAAAGTAAAAATGTTGATTGAACATCAGAAAAATAGTTTTTAAATTATTATAATCAATAATTTATACACTTTTTTGCCAATTTTCAATGCAATCCTTTTCCAGAATTTATGAAGCTTCATATTTTTCCGTAAATAATAAAATGCGATTATTATTATTTCTTGAATATATTTATTTAAAAAAATTTCAAACCTTTCAGATATTACAACTAAAATAATCATAATGATTAAGTATAAGTATGAACTTAGTTATCATCTAAAATTCAATAAATTATTCTAAACAATTTCTACGAATATTAGAAGATAAAAATTATGATTTTCTCCTTAGTTACATTTTGAAACGTATTATTTTAGTATCTAAAATATAATGTAATTGTCTCGGTAATTATGTCGTATAATAGAATCAATGTTAAATCTTTAAACATATCTAGAAGGTACCTGAATTAATCTGAGCGTATTTATTCCTAAAATAATGCAATCATCACATGTGCTATTATTATATCGCATTTAAATTAAAACTGCATATTTGTATAACTAACTTTGAGGCTTCCGAACAAAAACTATACAAAAATAAATTCTGGCTCCAGCAGCCTCTCAATGCTACATTTCACTTTATTATTGTTATTTTTCACTTTTACTTAACTTTAAATTCACTTATTAATCAGCAACTACTTTGGCACTTTTTTTTTTAATTTTTAATTGTCTAATAAACGTTAATATTGTACTATTATTTGGTTGTTTAGTTTTAAAGAGCTTATATGACAGGAAATTTAATATGTTAGGTTAGGTTAGAAATTCATCGCAAGTATATTGAAAGTACGCATTTAAAATGAGTATTAGTACTCACATATAACGCGTATTAAAAGTACGCATTTAAAATGAGTATTAGTACTCACATATAACGCGTAGTTTCAGTTCCGCTTTAGAAGTGAGTACTTGTACTCGTTTTACGTGAGTATTTTGAAGTACTCATTTATAACGAGTACTAGAACTCACTTCAAGTGCGTACACTTATCTCCTTCTTCAAAGTGAGTACAAGTACGCACTTTAAATGAGTAATATAAAAAGTACTCATTTAAAAGGAGTACTATTACTCACTAAGATTTGCAGTGTACGCACTGATATATTCACTTTTCCACATAATCGCCATTGACAGTAATACATTTACGCCAACGTGGTACGAGATTTTCAAGTCCGTTACGGGAAAAGTTTGAAGAAAAGACTTCCCACGGCACCATTTCCGCAGCACATTGCAGATAATGTGATGTACTCTTTCTTGTGAAATACCCACCCTGTTGGCTATGTCAGTTTGTTTACATCATCGATTCTCACGAACCAGTTCATCCACGAGAGTCACCTGCCTTTCACCACATGCAGAGACTGGTCGGCCACTACGTGCTCGATCAAGGACATCCGTTTCAGCAGGACTTGCGTCTTTCACAGTCCTTACCCACCTCCTAACAGTACTCACATCAGCACACGCCTCACGGTAGACGGTACTTAACCTTCGATGGACATCAATGGGCGCTAAACCCTCCGCAGTATAAATTCAATGACAGCTCGTTGTTTTAACCGCACATCCATGCCGGCCGCCATGTTTAGAACTGTCATGCGCAAACGCGACGTTGCTGAGAATCTCTGCTAGGAGAACTTATGTACAGATACTTAAGGTAAATGGCAAACCACTTTTGACACAGTCTGGGCCGGTATTATAAAAGTTATGGCCATGGAGGCATTAGTTTTCAATATGCCCTCGTACTTGTTAGAGTACCCGTATCGACAACACCTCATAAATTTCGAAAAAAAAAAAAACTACACAGAATCTTTGGTTTCATTCAAATTAATAGACAAAGGAGAATTCGTAAAAACAAAGATATCCGAAAACTGTACTCAAAGCCCAGTACGAGAGTTACCTTTTATTACAAATGACCAATAGATGGAACTCCTACACCTGGATGAGGGGTGAATGATTGTGTAAATGGGAGTAATGTAAACATATTATTCTCGCCCGAATAATATCACCAATGAAGGAAGCTCGAACCACCGAACGCCCAGACCAGACTGTTTCTACCAGTCTAAAACCGCACGACTTAACGCGCTCGGACACTCCGTTGGCTCATTAAGAATTATTTTAAGCAATTATGTTCCTTATCTATTAATTTTTAATGACTATATTCCTTAATGAGCTTTATCAGGGTCAGCCATCTTGATTAGTAGTGACGCGAGATTTTTGCAAGTGGCGTTTGCATTGCGTCTGTTGTTTTTAGTTATTTTTAAGTGGTAAAAGTGCAAAGTGAACTTGAAAAAGTGTGTGATATTGTGGACTTTGGTGTTTGGACTCTATGGATACCAAAATTGGAGAGAATGAAAAGGTATTTGTAGAAATTTTTGTTAATTTTATAATGCGTCATTGTTATGTAAAATGTGCTTCTATATACAATATGGAAACACATACATATGTACATATATATGTAGGTGTATATTGTAGGTATATTTTTTATATGTATGTAGACCGGTGGTATCCAACCTTTTCCCATCGTGGGGCATTATTTAAATTTAGAAAATTAATTGAACGGGTATTTATCACTTTTAACCAATTGATTGACACCATACACAATTTTAAATGTGCGTCATAAAAAATAAGTATTCTCTTAAATCACTTTGAACGCATTACTATGGGAGCACATATTTAAATGTAGCTATTGCCAAATTGTATCGACCTTAAGCGACTGCAGAAAATTATTTTAACATATATCATAAAAAATGAAACAAGAAATTTCAAATTCCACAGAACATTATAATGAATTTACAAATACGATTCGTTGTAAATTAATGGCTCTTTAAGTTTATGATGAATAAGAAAATGTATCGAGAAACATAGAAATAAGATAGAATTAAAAGGTACTTCATTACTTTTTACCGACCGCCAACATATATACCATAAGGGAGGTATTGTGATCGTACCGATTTTGACATTTCGAGATTTCGATGGATCTCCACGAATTGAGGTCCCTACATAACGTTTTGACTATTTGGGAAAAATGTAGTATAGTGAACGACTACGATGTGGTGGGAGATATTTGAGAAATAATGGCCGTGGCCATTGAAAAAATACCTAAAAACCAGTGCTTCTCAAACAATCACTTATCATTTACGTTACAGCAAAAAAAAAACACATTACAAAAACGGTAAAAGTAACTTTTAGCTGCTTATACTACGCCCTGAGTTTGCACTTTTGCTCTGTTTGCACTGTTTCCATGTTTCAATTCACTTTAAAATACAATTTATTTTTAGGTGGTTTATAAAAAAAAATTAAAAGTTATTAATAATAACCTAAAATAGTGCTTTTAAGGTGAATCACTGTCCCTGGCCCTGCACAGAACAGTATGCGTATTATAGGCAGCTAAAGTTACCGTTACCACAGAAACCGTACGAAGTACGGATACTCCAGCTAGTTATACTATATTATATTTTAATTATAATCTTTATTTATTATTTGTTTTTGTTTGACAAGTCTCCTTTCTCAAATATCCCCCACCAGATTCGTCCATCATACTACATTTTAGCCGACTATTTTTAGCATGATGTCTGTGGTCTGTCTGTCCGTCTGTCCGTCTGTGTACACGCGTAGAGGAAATTCGGCTGAAAGGATTTTTATAAAACTTCATATTTAAGCTTCTGCCATCAATGGCACAAGTTGATCAACTTTTGGTAAAAATCAGTTGACTAAAAATGGGAGTTTACTCGTATCGATTTTAAGATTTTTGTGAATATTTCACAACAGAAAAATATTTCGAAAAAATTTATTGAACAAAAGTTGCTATAAAAGCAATAACTAATAACTTTTAATTGAGACGTTTTTTGATAAAACGAAAAATTTCGAATAATTTCTGTAAATTTTTCGAAATTTTTTCTGTCAATTTTTTCATATTATTTTTCATTTACAGTGGGTGGCCAAATTATTAGTACAGTACAAATTTTCTGTAGTTAATTAATTTAAATTAATTTAATGAGGAAATAAGTGGCTTTGGGTCTCGTATTTATTTTTATTCATTAAAGTGCTTTATTTAGAATATAAAACGACATAATTGCTTATTCATAACCATTTATTTTTGTATAAAAAGTGTTAATTTAACAAATTAAGTAAAATCTTAATATTTTGTAATGCCACCATTTGCTGCGATTGCGGCTTCCAGGCGTTTGGGCTTGCTTTCTATGCAGACTTTTGCGTTGTGTCGGAGATTGGGGTTGTGATGCCACTCTCTAATAAGGGTTTCTATAAATAGCCGCTTGGTGGTGATGATTTCTTTGGCGATCTCCCGCTTTTTTAAATAATAATGATACCAGCAACAAGAATATAGAAGAAAAATGATTTAAACACAATTTATTTTCTCACAAAATGCATTTAAACTGGAAAATTGCAAGGGAGGTGTACTGTCCCTAATAATTTGGCCACCCACTGTATATGTAACGTTTCCATGGTCATGATAAATAATATCTCTGTTAGAAAATATAAGTTATTTCTACTCTGCTGCTAGAATGTATTTTATTAGGGTGACCATTTTCTTAAGAAGGCAATGCGGGACAAAGCAAAAAAAGGTCGTCACTTTCCAAATATAAGTGAAGAGTAAAAAAAAGGTCCTCACCTTCCAAATCCAGGTGAAGAGCAAAAAAAAGGTCCTCATCTCCTCAAATACAAGTCAAGAAATCAAAAGTTAGAATGCGGGACTTTTGTGGGACGTGTCTTAAAGCGGGACACCCAATCAAAATGCGGGACAGTCCCACAAAAAGTAGGACGAATGGTCACTCTATATTTTATACAAGTACTTCGGCGGTCGGTCCTGTGGTGGCCACAGCTGATTTTTTATTTAAATGTAACAAGAATCGAAGAAAAAAAAAACTTGTTCAAGCCCCCTCCTGGGCAATTTTTTATTATTTAAGTGAGGGGATGATCCTAGTTTTTATTTTTTTCTAAGATAGTATCCAATCAGCGCTGACTAATAGCGTTTGTGTCCAGTATCGTTCATATAGTCGAGCTCTACTCTTAAGAGCTAGTGTTACCGTAAACTATCCATTTCGGTCTCTACAGAAAAGTACCCCGTCTTCTATTCATGAATGTCCGTTCCGAGCACATTCATCTCGTGTCTTATTGTTTGTTAATTTACTTAAAAGGGAGCCGTCGTAATATACCCCCGATATTTAGCATGCGGGTTCTGGTTGGCCACCATCACTTACCAGATACCTGCGAGACTCTGAAATTTCTGAAAATTCACACTTAACATAAATTTTTTGTAAAAAACATTTATGAATTAATATCTTCTTATAGTTTTGATGAGACAAAAGAAAAAGATAGATTCATTTATGAATAAATTAAACAAATTCCTGTAATTTAAAATTTGCGACTCGGCACATTTCTTGCAGGTTTAGACTTAATTGAAATTAACAGCAGCAGAAAGGTGGCTACGTCCTACTAACCCCCCTTCACCCCGCTCTTCATTCCCCAGCCCTAATGTCCCGCACTCACCGGTGTAAAAATAAAGGATAAATAATTACTAAAACAATGAAATTAGAAATGAAGGAAAATTTAATTTAAAAGATGAAAGAGGTAAAAGAATTAAGCTTTATTAAAAATTTGACAAAGAAAATATGAGATTTTTTTTAACATATATGTTAAACATAGATTATAATTAAATTACTAGGACATTTTTCTTTTTTCTGACGCCAACTGCTCAGGATTATTTCAATTTTTGCTCCTTCAAGAATGAGTTCTTCATGCAGTTCCCAATATTATTACGATCGTGGTACTGCCAGATTATCAGAATACAGTAGCCTTGAAATGGACAACGAACTCTGAACAATGAGTTGCCCGAAAGTTATAGAAATCTATAGAACGTTTCGCGCTCCGCTATATAAAACGCACGACCTGCAGCTGGAGCAGTAATATTATTCGGGATGTAAAGCTCAGCGAATAATTAATAATAATTCGGTTTGACATTGGGGAACAAAAAAAAAGTCGTTAGGGGATAAATCAGGTGAGTAAGGGTTATGAGACATTTTAGCATTCCCTTACACGAGTCAACACGAGCCTGTTGTTGAGCTTCGGTCAAATTATGCGGAATCCATCGGGAACAGATCTTTTTCACAGCTAAATGTTCATGCAAAATCGAATGTATTGCAGTCTGCGATATGCCAAAGGATGCCTCTATCTCACGGTAAGTCACATGCCGATATTCTTCAATAATTTTGCGCACAGCATCGATGTTGTTTTGATTCACAGCCGATTTTTGTTGACCTTCACGAGATTCATCACTGACGGACGCACGACCACGACGAAATTCTGCAAACCAATTGCAAAAGTTGAACGAAGCGAATCTATAAGGTAATCGGCGAAACAGTGCAGTTGCGTCACTTAAATCGTCACAAAAAAAATGTGACTTCAGGTTTAGTACGTTTACATTCATCTATTTAACGAATGTAATATTTGTACGCTGTCACTTGTCTCGAAAGGAAATGAAAATATAAGAATAACAACAGAAGAGAAACAAATAAACTTTTCTAATAGGAAGAATAGTCCTACAAAGGACTGATGTGATCCAAAAATATGATCAAAGAAAGGAAAATAAAAATAAGTTAAATATAACCTAAAAACTATTCAGTACATACAAAATCAAATAAGAAAATCTATAAGAAAATATATAACTAAACACAAAACTGCTAAATAAACAACAAACTAAATAAAATAGGTTTTTAGATATTACTTTAAGTTCGATATTTGAACACAAGTCAGTATCAAAACACAACAGACGTATTATTAATTGACAAATGTAAACATTATAAGGTTCATTTTTCAAGAATCTCATCCATTGAATTTGAAGCCAAGAGACAGATTCGCCCGCGTTTTTTTTTTTTTTTTTCTTGTCGTAGACATCCCAGTGGTTTTGTTGAAATAAAATCTGGCTGCGACATTCGTTTTACCGAAAATCTATTTCTTCTTCTACATTTTTCTATCAATTCATAATAATGCTCAGGGTTGTATAAGTAATTTGATTGTTTTATTTTCATTTTCATCAACCCGAAATCACGGTCATTCGGCAGAAAGGAATGACCAGATACCAAAAATTTATAAAATGGCGTAGAATAAAATCTGCTTTTATAGCATTACATTATTTTCTTCAAATATCATTTTAGCAGAACTACTATTAAATATCCTGCTATCATGGACAGATCCTGACCAGTAAATATCATTGTCCAAGACTTCACAGTTTGCACCTGCAACTACTTGCACGTTTAATCACATCTAGCATTTTCTATTTCAAAATAGTTCCACATTTCTTCCTCCTAGATTTCCCATTTCGATATGGGTACCTTCAATCCAATCAGTGACTTCAGAAAAAACAGCGATATTAATTAAATCCCTAAAGATGTTTTTGGATATTCTCGGGAAATCTAACATCTACCCAGGTATACAGCAATATTCTCGGAAACTTATTATATTATTTTGCATATCTAAGGTTGATTAAGTAAATGTAAGTCGCCATGTGTTTTCTTAAATAAAGATATGTTATAATGAATTAAGAAAAATAATTTGTCATATCTAATAAAATTATGCCTGCCACAACTGGAGAAATATGCAACCTATACTTCTGTAGTACCCCAATTTTTGGATATACTGTAGGAAATATTTTATGTTATAGTGTTTCTTAAGAAATGAAATCTCTGGAGTTCATAGTCAGTGATATTTTGAAGAGGATCTTAAGCGTCCCGCATATACCGCCTGATAAAAACAATTAATTTGAATTCAAAAATAGGTTACTGTTTTCTTTTTACGTTCTATATGTATCGATGAACATTTAAATAAACATTTTCAACTTCTACATGCTCTAAAAAATCATTATCCAAATTCATACAAATATATTTCTATATTTATATAAAGCAAAATCTTAAATGAGTCAAATTTAAGGTTACCAGCTACTGGCCTTAAATCTCACTCACTATTCACTCAAATTTGACAGATAAGTGAGTGGGCAATGAGTTACTAATATCCAACTTTTGTTTCTGAATTCCAAATGAGTGATATATATATATTTTTTAAATTTCTAGTTTTATAATTATTACAAATTGTAAGCAATTTTTGTATCATAATATTTTTTAACGAGGTTTATTCGGGCCGAATTTAAAATTTTATCGGGTTCGGGCCGGGTAGATGCAATAATTGTATTAATATTTTCGGGGTCGGGCCGGGCCGGACTGGAAACATAACGGACCGAGTGGGGTAAAGGTGGTCCAAAATAGGCCTGTGCAGATCTCTACCTTTAATTACCCGTTAGTTAACGGGTAATGGATAGATAACGGGTAGCGGGTATTCAAATTCGGAACCGGGTACAACCTTAACGGGTCGAGCAGCGGGTACCCGGGTACCAGTCGTCATTCCTAGTATCTATGTACAGACATAAGCAACTCCACATTTAATAGTAATCTAACTGTTCTTTGTCCATGGGTTGCTAAATGTTCGCTACGCTCTTAATACTTACATAAACTCGGCATTAATTAGATTTGCAATAAATCCAATTTTTTTCTTTTAAATTAATGAAAAATGTCTCAGTCTCCGTCCCTGTCGAAAATAACTGTCGTTCCTTTGTGCGTCTGAGTTCTCAAAAGACGTTTGTGGTTTTGTTCCTTTGTAAATTTGTTTTGAAATGGAATTGTCTCCATAATTAGATACTGTGGAATATAAACAATTTGTTTAATGAAACTAAGTACATTATATTTCACAGAATACAGTCGTACCATCCAACCATGCCTTCGTTTTCAGATGCATCTCGTTAAATAGAGTACTTTCTTAAAAATATTTTTAATTTGAAATTAAATTATTCTAAGAATAATGAATTACTCAATTTAGTAATGGGGCTTTTAAAGTCTACGGTTTGCCCAAGGGAATGTTTCCTATTATGAAAATATGCTTCGCTAAAAACTGCTCATTATGTAATGCACGTTTTTAAACAAAAGTATTTTATGTACCTACTGCATACAGAAAAACAAACTGAAATTTTCTGTGGCCAACGCATGACTTTCAAATTATAATTTATTGTAAAATCTCGAGTACAATACGCATAATTTGTACCAGGGCGAACATAATTTGTACTGGTGCTCCATCTTGTTGGAACCACATTCCTATCCTATCAGCAAGTGGTAAATCATTTTTTTATTGTTTTCAAAACTTGCTACGTTCAACTTTGTAAAACTTATGTTGATTATTATTTTGTAAATAAATGGTCGCCATTTTGAAATGGTTAACATAAAAATATGACTTTTTGGTGTCATTGTAAAGCTAATTTAATGTAATTTTAGGAAAAAAATATAAAATTATCGATTCCCTATGCTAGATCAAAAGTTGACATCATTTCCGGTGAAACCGGAAGTGCCTCAGAATTCTTATAGTAACCTTTAGATGGGCCTTTTTGTCTAGTTTAACTTTTGTTCTGATGATTTTTTATATCTTTACAAATAAAGGAGATTTTCGGGGTGCCCCGTTTCAAACAAACACCCTGTATACTATAAATGTAATGCAACTACATAAATAAATAACTAAATAAAATTTTACCATTTGCATTAAACCACTGCTATTTTTACGCACACGGCTGTAAGTTAGTACTAAATATTTTCCCGAGTAAACATATGTAATTCTATGACCTAGACTAGAAAACAATCGTTTTATCTTGTAAGGATTATACTGGCCATAAAGTTCCTTATTCGACTATAAATATGACTGTACATATCTAAAATGCATTAAATTTCCTAACACACAAGTACAAACAAGAGTGGAGATTGCTTATTTGGAGTCCAGCGTGCTACGAATACCAAATGTAATATCCTGCTTCATGAGATATTATGACATGTTTCCAGTCTTTGCAGTCTTCATACATCGATAATATATACAAAAGCCCCTACGTGGTCCCGCTTCGCTTGCACAATGATGCTACTTCCGGTCTGCTTCTGTTCCTACACACCCTGATATGTGGGGTAATATCAGAAGAGAATGGCTAGCAATTAGGGATATGCATGTATTTTCATTGAGGGTAAAACCGGAAACAGTCAGGTAAATATTATAATTCCAATTGTTTTGAATATACAACAATGATATATTGTCTTAATATAAAAGATACGCACATAAAAGGTCTGAATAAAATTTCGGTAAATGAGTGCCATCTATTGCAAATTTAGAGTTGGGGTTTAAATTTTTATATGTATATTAGTGTAGTACATGGGTTGGCAACGCGGTGCCCGCGGGCACCAGGATGCCCGCGGGCACCAGGATGCCCGCGAAGTAATTTCTAAGTGCCCGCCTAACCACGCGAAATTCTATTTCCGAGCCGCTTTTAGTAATAAAAGTACTGTCAAAAAGACTAGAAGTGTTATAGTTTTATAAATAAATATAATTTAATATTCATTAAATTTTATTGTAAAACTAAATTTTAAAACTATTCCCAATATAGACCCAATATGAAAGAAAGCAATAATAAAAATGGTAATAGAAAATTATTGCGATGGAAATGCTACCACCCATCAATTTGCCAAACATTTTGATACATTATTGGAAGAATTTAATACCAGATTTGAAGACTTCTACGAATTGGAGCCATTTTTAACATTTTTATTAGTCCTTTTTCTGAATGAGAGGATGATGTGACTAATAAAATCGCAACATATTTCGGTATTTCCAATAAGGAGGACTTAGAATTGGAAGTTATAAATATAACAAATGACATTGAATTAAAATCACATCGTAACGAAAAAAAATTCTGGGACTTGGTGAATGGGAATAGCTACCCATTGTTGAGAAAATGTGCTCTAAAATTGAAGTCTCTCTGCGCGTCGACATATGCTTGTGAATATGTCGGTCTAATATGAAATACTTAAAATCAAAATACCGAACAGGCCTCACTGACGCTCATTTGGACCAATGCCTGAGAACTGGAAATTCTACTTATGTCCCACATTACAACGAATTGGCCGCGAATTTTCATTGTCAAATATCGCATTAATTATCACTTTGATATTATGTATTTTTTTTATGAAAATAAAAATTTTAAATTGCATTTATATTTTTATGTTTAAATGTTCGCCTGGTGCGGATACCTGGGATGATTCGACCGTGGAGAAGCCGGGGCAAGACCAAGACTAACAAGAGAAAGGAATGTTATAACTCAACAAACACAGGAAATACGATGGGATGTATAATTCACCCCGATTTCTTTCCTTTAGGGGTTGATTAGGATAAAATTCTGAAATAAGTTTTTCGGTATTTGTGTGTGTGTGTGATCTTTATAAGCAAAAACTAAGTAGATATCTTATTGGTCCTAAGAGATAGAAAGGAATCTTTGAAATCACATTTCACCCCTTTTCACCCTTTAGATGAAATTTAAAAAACTGTCAAAACCGTTTCGATATTTTAAAAAGACACGTATGTGCCAGAAAAGAATATTGTAACTCAACAAACACAGGAAATACGACGAGTTGTATAATTCACCCCGATTGTAGATTCATCCCTTTAGGGGCTGATTCGGATATAATCCTGAAATAAGTTTTTCGGCATTTGTATAGGTAATATTTGTAAGCAAACGCCAAGTCGATAGCTTATTGGTCCTAAGAGATATTAAGGAATCCTTGAAATCACATTTCACCCCTTTTCACCCTTAAGGGGAGAAAATTTAAAAAACTGTCAAAACCATTTCAAAATATTTTAAAAAGAAACCTATGTGCCAAAAAGGAATGTTATAACGCAACAAACACAGGAAATACGACGGGATGTATAATTCACCACTTTAGGGGTTGATTCGGCATTTGTATGGGTAACTTTTGTAAGAAAAAACTCAAAAAGTCAATATCCTATGGGTCCTAAAAACTATGAAGGAATCCGTTAAATCACATTTCACCCCTTAGGGGTTGAATATCGAAAAATCTAAATATTGAAGACAGGCGTTTGCCTGCCTACCAGTTAATTTTTTTGTAGATAGTTTCTTATAATCACTTGAAACGTATACAATCCAAATATGAAGACGCAAAATAGGGAAAGAGATATAACCTCCAATTTTATTAATATAGATGTAATATAAATTTTAAAATAAAATCTTATTGATTTATTGTACCAAAATTATAAAGCCAGACCCCTAACATTTCTATATTTAGTAAGGAGTCAAAAATAATCGGGATTTCCAGTTACAAAAGCTGCTTGTAGTCCTTTCTCCTCCTAAACATGATAAACTCTATTCAGTTCTGTTGAAATCTGTTTAAAAGTAAGTTATAAAAGGCTTTAGCATCTGCAGAGATTACTGCAACGGCATATCGCGATCTTAAACGACTGAAAAGAGGGCTTATTTCTATGCTCTTCACAAAAAGCACGCCGTATAATCTGGTACGCTTCATATTGCAAACTTATAAATATAAATGCCACGCCAGAACTTGCCGCATTATCCCAACTGTATTCATTGCAAAAGGGCGAGTCCCTCCACTCCCTCAAATCATTTCATTTATTCACATTTATTCCACGATTTAATTTATAATATTAATTATATAGTATTTATATTATATTCAAATTATCATAATTATATTTGTACATGGTATTCGTTTTAATCTGTCAACTATCACAAGCGTCGAATACGTGGGAGCGATTGCACCTACGGTGTACCATAAAATTATCTTTGGGTTTGTCAGGTGTTGACAAGCGTCCACTAATTGAAAACTTCAGCAACCTTTTCAGCCATATCATACCAGAGACTAGTGGAGCCAAATACATATGGCTGCATCCCAAATCCTGCCGATATGCAGACGCAGAAATTATCCAGTGCCTGCACAATGTGGAGTGACCCGGGCAGTACTGCTTTCTGCATCCTACAGATCAATGAGGTGGCAGAAGATCTGCAGGCGGGAACATACTCGATATTTCCCTTAGATAGAAGGCTTTCAGACCACTCAAAACACCAACTAGCAGGATTACAAGCTTAACTTTGTACCCTGGATACAGCTTTCTAAGCTCGGATAGGAAATCCATATACTTGGACCTCTTGTCCTCCTCCTTGAGCGAGATATTCTCTGCTGGACTTGAGAATTCGGCCACAACATTCGATCAACATTTATTTGGTCTCAGTATACAGGAGGGTTATGCCCGATTTAGTGGCTGTCGGTAATCTCGAGGTGTGAAAGAAGTAATTCCAATAAGTAACAAACGGATTTTTTCAAAAGTGAATTGACCGAACCTTATCTTTTTAATTCAATTTTATGAGGTTTTAGGTTGTTAAAAAACGCAGACAATACGTTTATGACAATAATAACTCGAACAATATTTTAATAAAAATAAATACATTATACAGAAATATTTCTTTGTTCAATCAAATTTTATTTTTTCGAAGCTTTTTGCTTTTTCTAACAATTCCATGTCTTCTTTTATGATTTCTCAAAATTGTTCGCCGGTAAGCCCGATATTTACTTTTACTTTCATTGCGCTTTCCAGGGTACTAATTTTTAGAAGTGATTTCTCTTTGGTCCAGTATTAGCCCGATATGCTGAATATTTGTTCGCATTCAGCATCTGTCCCAGGTAAGGCGAAAATAAATGCTGCCAACTTTTCTAGCAGCAGTGGTTTCACTTCTCTATTCGTACTTTCCAAAATAGTTATTCATCTGTCAATTAAAGGTACGGATTCCTCATCCCATTTTTATAGATTTATGCTGTTTATGCTGGGAATATTGAAAACAATAGCTGCAGTACTCAAATGTCGTGTTTTCAATTAACTTATGTTCATCTGTCGCTATGATAATATGTCACAGTGATTATTTGTTGTGTGTTAAAATGTGTCTATGTTTATCTATCACATGTTAATTTGTCGTATGTTCAGTAAGTTGGAGAAACGCTGGGCGAAGTGTATCGAGCAAAAAGAAAACTATGTTGAGAGATAAAAATGAAAACCCAAAATAATGTGTTTTTCTATTGTTTTGTAAGGATTTATTGATCTACAAATCGTACATTAATGTTTGATAGTTGTATGTTCCGCCACTGTTAAAAATTAATTTAGGTAAAATTGTCAGTACATTAAGATTATTAAAAAGTTGAAAAGAAACATATTTCAAGCACATGCAGGTGAAACTGCAACATCAGTTGTTTATATTATTACCTGAGACAGTATCTGCTGTGCTCATTTGTCTTTTGCACGTACAATACGACGCAAATCACCAAAATAAAACCAAGAATGTTTCCTCATTCTGTGAAGGGATGCTGCTACAGGCAAAACGTAATATTAAATATTGTTCTTGTCGTCTCTCTACGCCAGCGGCGGCGAGAATACATATTCTTTACAGACAGTTAGTTAAGGACAAGGGTAAACACCACTGTACTCAAATGTTTCTTATAAAAGGTGTCTCAAAAGAAATTTTATATTTAGTGGATCGATTAAAAAAAAGTAGGCCGTATATAGAAAAAATGTTTATTAATTATTAAAATACACTTTTTGGGGATTTATTTCTTAAATATAATATCGTCTAAATGTAGACCCTCGCGTTCTCGGCACTCATTTAATCCAACAGTAAAATTACTTATGACGTCTCGGCAGGTGGACTCAGGGATGGCTGCCATTTCGTGACGGATATTTTCTTTCAAATGCGCCAGTGAAGTCGGTTTATTGGCGTAAACTTTAGATTTAAGATAACTGCATAGGAAAAAGTCCATAGGGGTTAAATCTGGACTGCGTGGAGGCCAATTTATGTCACCTCTCCGGGAGATCAATTTGCCTGAGAAAATTTCACGAACACGTGGCAGAGACATATTGGACGTGTGTGAAGTTGCTCCGTCCTGTTGGAACCATGTTCTTTGGTTATAGCCAGGAAAGTTTTGCAGTTCAGGTACCAAGAAGTTGTCTAACATCTCCACATAACGCTCTGAATTCACTGTAACTGCACGCCCCCTTTCGTCTTCAAAAAAGTAAGGGCTGATAATTCCTCGCGCCAACATCGCAGCCCATACGGTCACTTTAGGCGAATGTAGGGGTTTCTGATGTTTGCGTTTCGGATTCGTTGCACTCCAGTAGCGGCAGTTCTGCTTATTTACGTGGCCATTAAGATGAAAATGAGCTTCATCCGAAAACAAAATGTTGGTAAACGTTGAAAATCGCTCAATCACCTGATTTACGAAATTAAGCCTCTGACTGGCATCTTGGGGCTTTAATTCTTGCACCAATTGAATTTTGTAGGGGTTCAGCTTTAGGTCTTTGTGCATAATGCTATGTAATGATGATCTATGCACATTTAAAGCACTTGCGCGATTCCGAATTGAAAGGTTCGGGTCGTCACGAACAGACTGATTAACATTCTCCACGTTTTCTACCGTTCTTGATGACCTAGGTCGCCCGGATTTTGATTTATCCAGCGTTGTACCAGTCTCTTCAAACTTTTTAACCCAATGTCGAATGAGAGGAATGCTTGGCGCATCATTTAAGTGGCGAAAACCTCGAATACTGCAGAATTTTCTACGCGCTACAGTCGCCGAATCACCGTTTTTGTAAAACTCTCGCACGCATAACGCGCGGTCTGCTCCCGAGAAACGCTCCATAGCGACTGAATTCCCAAGAACCAGGCTACCGATTGACATAACCCCCGCGCCCCTCGGATACGTTGCGTTCACGGAGTAAGCTAAATAAATATAAAATTTCTTTTGAGACACCTTGTACAAAACTAACAATCTGAAATAAAATTATTAACTATCTATTCATCAAAATTTCGCAATGAATTTTATTTATCTAATACAGAGATCCCAAAGTTTTTTGACCGTCGAAGTCTTCAAAAATTTCTCAACTTAATATCGACCCCCTCTAAAAATAAACACATATACGAGCGATGTTTCTAAAGTTCTGGGAATTTAGCTATAATTTTTATTATTTTGTTAATTTTTGTCAATATTACAATGTAGTTTTTCAACATATTCTCCATTTAACTGAATACATTTATCCCAACGATAAACTAATTTTTTTTTAAGCCGTCCTCAAAGAACTTTTAATTGAGTTTCTGTTCTGGTCCCAACAGCCTTGGCACCCAGCGCGGTGAAACCTTGCTCCAAACAATCATGCAAGATGTCATGAACTTGTCGTGTACCTATCCCTAGGCGCACTGTATGTATAGCTTACTACGTTCAACTTTGTAAAACTTATGTTGATTATTATTTTGTAAATAAATGGTCGCCATTTTGAAATGGTTAACATAAAAATATTACTTTTTGGTGTCATTGTAAAGCTAATTTAATGTACTTTTAGGAAAAAAATATAAAATTTTCGATTCCCTATACTAGATCAAAAGTTGACATCATTTCCGGTGAAACCGGAAGTGCCTTAGAATTCTTATAGTAACCTTTAGATGGGCCTTTTTGTCTAGTTTAACTTTTGTTCTGAAGATTTTTTGTATCTTTACAAATAAAGAAGATTTTCGGGGTGCCCCGTTTCAAACAAACTTCCTGTATATTTAGATTTTGATTAGCGTTTCAAATGAAATCTGTTAATGCGTGGATAGACAAGCAAACTTTTTGAAAATTTTGAAAAAAAAATATTTTTATGGGATTTTTTCCAAAGAATGTCAGAAAAATTTTGTCCCCCAGTCTATCTCCCAGGCTGCCCAGTCTACTCCCATAATGTATAAGGATGGGAACCGGAATAACCCAACAAGAATTTTTGATCAGGTTAGTTTTTCAAAAAATAAAAATTTCTATTCGTTTCCAATAATTATTTTAAAAAAATTTATGATAGTAAAAAAAAAAAAAACTCTTCAGACGTCTATTAAGCAAGTAAACGTAGTTGTTTAGTTCCTAACGCACTAATTTCCTGAGCTGTAAACGCTACCTTGAACGTTAAAACTATCTACTAAACTTATCCATAACGTATAGTGAACAGTCAACTAATTTAAAGAGCTTTGAAAACAGCTTTATATCGGATAATAAATAATGACACCCTTAGTAAGAAAACAGATCCAGCCTATGATATTTTGGGCTGCCTACGTATAACGCATAAAGAGTAATAAAATATTACGCTACGTTTCTAAAATTTTATTTGTTAATCCTTTTTTATTTTGAAATGTTGCAATAAAATGAAATGTTAGGAAGGAAATTACCCTAAATGATCTCAATTACGTTGTTCAATTTAAAAGTAGTTATATAATTCTGCCGACTGAAGCAAAATTTGCCAATTGCGTTTGTGAAATGTAAAAGAGCGGAATGTAAAGAAGAAAAAGAACCACCCATCTAATCAGAGACATCTTTACTCAAAATGCCCTACTAATTTTACTGTTTAAGCTTAGTTTACGTTCACACACTTACATAACTATTTCATGCTAAACAAGTACAGTAATCCCTCTATTTGCGTTTTTCATTGTGTGATTTCACTGTTTCTTAACTAGATTTTGAAATCTAATAACATTTATTGATTGAATGGGACTTTAAAATTTGTTTAAACATGGCGAAACGGGCTTTATAAGACAATTTAGGTTAAAAATTACGGTTTTATTAAATCTTGATTTTTAAATAATAAATTCGATATTATGACTATGCTCTTTGCTGATGATTCGTCGTTTATTGATGAAGGTATAGGTTGGGAACATGTTCAAATAGCAGTAAATGTAATACAGAAGCAAGCAAGCCTTACAGTGGTTTACTTCCATTGATCATTAGTTTAAATAGACACTAAAGAACAATGGGCCATGTTCATAATCTATTACTTATATTGCAATTAATATCGTTTGCGATTTGTATGCTCGAAGCGCTCCGAGATTGCTTTCGAAAACGTTTTCGATTTGGTTTAGAGCAGTTGGAGCGCTCTCAAATTCATTTTCGATTTACTCGATCACTCGTAACGCGAGCGATTTCCGAGCGCTCAATTTGATCTGTCTCAAAACACAGATCAAGTAGAGCAATCCTAAAAAATTGAAAAAAAAAATTGAAAAAAAAAAATTGAAAATCGAAACGTGTGAAAACGAATTTTCACACATTGCAGGGTTTCGCAGGTATATAATAAGCGAAGGCGGCAGGCTGAGTGTGTAAAGTTTGTAGTAATCGCGGCAAAATGAACGATATTTTTAAAATAATTTATCTTCTGTTAATCTAAGAGCTTTAAAAACAAATTTTATGTTAAAATATGTTTTTGTTAACTTTAATTCGAATACCTAATACCATTATATAGGTTTCTAAATATGTGCAGTATTTTTTTTTTTTTTATATAGCAAGGTTCATTAAGATTTTGAAAATTGCGCCTATGGCTTCCATTGGTTGTTTTAAGTCATATGCTCCATCCCTCTGGTTTCGTATACATGACACATAGAATGAAAATATAATTCCAACAATTCCAACTGGTTATAAAATTTACGTTCTTTAAAATTAAATGCAACGTTTGCCAAAATATAACTACAATTTTGACAAAATAAAAATGGAAAAAAAAACAAAATAAAATTACCTTCTCTGCCCGGGAATGATCCCTAGTTTGCTGCGTAGCAAGCGAACAAGCTAACCATTAGATACGCCTTCTAGTATAGTGTGTTACATAACTATAACTTGGTTGGCAAACAAACTGTGGTTGCTGACAGACAAATTATCATACGGACAGAAAGAAGAAGTAATCAGATTAATTCTGTAGTGAGCCCGGTACGTTACTTTACAACGTACTTAGCGTTTATTATCAACTAAATAGCGAGCCTGTGATATAATATGAAGTCTCATCTCAAACTGAAATGAGATTCCTGACTAAAGGAGTTCGGGTACTAGGCGTGAGTGTTATCCAGGGTTCAACATTACGATATGTGCATTAAATGATATGTATGAGTACTTACCAACCGACTGATCAGGCATATTGTAATTAGTCTGGATCTTAGCTGTTCACTTAAGTTCCTAAAGGTGAAGGTTTATACACATTAAGTAAGACGGTTTAAAATTAATGCATTTGATTTATTATAATATATTATTTACAAGAGTAAGTTTGAAAAATTAAAATATAGGTATTACAATAATGAAAAGATAAAAACAAATAGAATCGGATAGACCACCAGAATGCAGACAGTGGGCCTCTAAGAATTCAACAACGAGATGGGGGTTTACATAAGAAGGCTAGTAGCGTTTCTAGAAAAAAGGGTTTAAGCATAGTTCAAGGGGATGCTAGTGTTAAGCAATAACTCTGAACAAATGTCTCCTTGAACAATGAACCATTTAAAAATATATTTCTAAAGTTACGTGCTGTAACGTAAGGATTCTAATTGTATTTTATTAATCTGAATTCTTACAAATGTTGATTGAAAAGTACCCTTTAAAATCCCTAAAAATTCCCGCAAGGGGTGATTTGTGAAAGTTTGTCATTGTTCAGGCAGACTAACCGATTCGTTACAATTCTATGGTGACTGACACACGTGCGGCGCACTGCCTACATAGCATTAACAAAATCTTCATAAAATATGAATAAAACATTCATTTCTCAACTTCATCAAATATCTCAAGACCATTTTGATGATTATATTAATAAACCTCTAGTTTTTCAATTATTTTGTTTGATTGTGAACATAGACTAATTCGTCTGCTTTAGCTTAATTTAAATTCTACGTTTCGGTCCCGATAATGAGAAATAAAATAAAAAACTCCCCTCTGAATATATTTGCGACATCATAAAATGTAACGAGAGAGAATTCAAGATTAGGAACTAATGAATCTTGTTGACTGCTTTTTTAATTAAAATAAAATTATTCGCCGCAATTCGAAGGCACGAACAACGCGACTAGAGAACATTACAAATTATTAATGCTTAGTTTATCGATATTTTACAAGTACTTTATGATGGCGGTCGGTCCTGTGGTGGCAACAGCTGATTTTTTCTATATGTGTGTCAATCAATAGTATAAACATGCCAAATTTAAAATTTCTATGTTCAGCCGTTTAACTACAATTTCTACCGTAGGAATTGTCAGACTGACAGACAGACAGACAGCCACACGAGTGATCCATACAAAACCATAAGAAACATTACTGATAACTCAACTGATCTTTAGGATGTTTATCTTAAAGTACGATTAGTTTGTAAATTTAAATAACTTGGATATTTTCAAACTAACTGAACAAGTTTATTTAAAATAATAATGAAATTTAATTTGTGATATTAGTGCTCCCACATACCGCACAAACTTATTTGGTTAGGTCTAATATAATATGTAAATAACAGAATACAGTTAACATTTATGTAGTTTTGATGTTAATAATTGTAAAATACGTAAGTAGTAAAATTATAAAATAATCTAATATTCTTAAAGCAATGTAAAGCAGCATATACATTTTAATATTATGGAAGCGTAATTTAAGCCCAATTAGCTTTCCTGTGGTTTTGCTCAAACAAAAACCCAGCTTAATAATTCATAATTAACCCCGACTTAAGACTAACCCACGCCATATATCAACCGCGGAAAAACACAAATCTCATTAATTCAAACAAATTACACTAAACAAAATTATTCACACGTCCTCATAAAACTCACAACAAAAAATATAAAAGGACTTTGTACAAAAAAACTCAGAGTCGTCCACAAACAAATTTTATACAATTCTTATTACAATTTTATGGTGGATAGTACCAGGGCCGGACTTGTCTATCAAGGGGTCAGGATTTAAGTATTTTTTAAGGCCCTAAACAATTTCCACAAGCTTTACAGATTTTCAAAAATTTATGTGAAGTGTGAATTTTCACACATGTAAAGGTTCCCAGCAAACATTCAACTAACGACCGAATGCTGGCAAACTGCTTTTATGCTGGTAAATTACTGGCACCAAAAGTAAGTGCAACGTCAGTATTAATAATGTACTTCACATTTGTATTTCGCATTCCGCCTATACGAAGTACTTTACCAGCATTTTATAAGCACTCTTCTTCACTCATACTTTTTACTTAAAACCATCAGAAATAAATCTTGCAACTAATGCGATTATTTTGCACTTTACCGTTGCTGGGCCAGCAACTGATACATCAATGGGCCAGTAACGGCCACGGGGACACCGGGGTACTGGCCCATTACTTTCAATGCCGGGGAGTATGTGCTTTACCAGTAATGGCCCGTATAAAAATGTTTGCTGGGTTTTCTAGGTTTTGTTGGGTTATATTTTTGTGTTATTTAATAAATGAAAGATTAGTAGCGGGTCTACATACGGGCTAATAGGGCTTAAGCCCTGGGCCCCAGATCCGGAAGGGGCCCCCAACCTCTCGGACATATACCTATTATATTCTATACCAAGCACAGCTTATAAGAGAAAAGATCAAAACAAAAATAAAACTTTGAAAAATTGATGTGAAGTGTAAATTTTCACACATTTCAGGGTTTTGCAGGTATTTAGTAAATGAATAATGATTATTTTGGATGCGAAAACAAATTTTATATTAAAATATTTTTTTTGTTAATTTTAATTCGAACGCCTAATACCATTATTTAGGTTTCTAAATATGTGCAGTATTTTCTTTTTATATAGCAAGGTTCATTAAGAATTTTAAAAATTGCGCCTATGGCTTCCATTGGATGTTATAAGTTCCGCCCCTCTGATTTCGTGTACATTGAAACAGAATTAAATTATAATTTAAACAATTTCCACTGGTTATTAAATTTACGCTTTTAAAAATTAAATGCAACATTTGCCAAAATATAATTAGAATTTTGGAAAAATAATTTAAACAATATAAAAATAAAAAAAAAAAAAAATAATAATATTGTATATATCTTCTCGCAAGGTTCGATCCCTTTCGGGTCTTGGGTGAAAAACCAGCATCAAAAACCACTACACCAGCATACACGTTCCAGTGTAGCGTGTTACAAAGCTATAACTTGTGTACATTATTAGCCAAAAATCACAAAAAATGCGTTTTTTTCCAAAAACATAATCTGATCAAAAATTCCTGTTGTACTATTCCGGTTCACACATATTACTTAAATTTTTTTCAGATTTTTAGTTTAAACCATCTGGGCTACAGGGTGTGGGACAAAATTTTTTTTGCACAATTTTGGTAAAATCGCTTCAAAATAATTTATTTTGCAAAAATAAAAATTTGATCGTTAATCCACGTACCAAGGACTTTCATTTGATACCCTACTCAGAATTATAAAAAAAAAAATTTTTTTCGATGAGCACATATTTGTTTATATTTTTAGGGGGATATGCTTTTTAGATGTTTTAGTATTTTTCCTATGTGCGGGTCAAAGAGTTGTATAAGCATGCCAAATTTCAACTCGTTTAGCCGTTTGGCTCCAATTTTTACCGAACAGACAGACAGAGACAAAATGACGGTATAAGGGTTTTTTGGTCATAACTACAAAACCCTAAAAACAACACAAAAATATTAAAACCGATTACAACCGATTTTGGTCGTCCTTCACGAGACTCATCACTGTTTCGTCACGTTTGTATGAAACACCAAGATCTTTTACAACATTTAATTTAACAAGGGGTGAACCATTGAATAATTAAAAATAATTGGAATGTGTTTTCTCGTAAATGAAATGAAATTATATTTTTCTAAATTTAGGAAGAGCTTATTAATCTGACAATATACATAAAAATTATCCAGATCTGACATTAATTCGTAGCAGTCTTGAAGGAAATTAATTTTTTTTAAAATTTTCAAATCATCTGCGTAGAGAAGGAATCTTGAAGATTTAAAGCAGGAAATTATGTCGTTAATAAATATTACAAATAGAACAGGGCCAAGATGAGAACCTTGCGGTACACCAGTTGTTATATGCACGAAATTTGATATAAAATTGTTAATAGCTACTGCTTGCATTCTATTTGTTATGTAAGATGTAATCCAGCGTAACAGGTTTCCAAAATCAATCAAATGGTTTTTTAAAATCTGTACATAAAACTTTTATCCCATAGGGGAAATATTTTATAGTCGGATTGCTGATAGGTAACTGTTACATGTATGTATCAAGTAGTGCACTCATATAATAATCTAGTTACCACTATTCAGCGATTTTAAAAATATTTTTTGTTTTTTTGTCTTAACTGTCAGTGTCTGGTAATAAATATTGATTAAAATATGGATTGCGGCCAATTATTAAATTCACAAACTTTAATTTTAAATCTGCTGGAATAAACAAAAAATTATAATCCAAAATTTACGTATGAGTATAAATTTTTCCTTATTTATAATTATTATCTTAAAATTAATAATTTTGTTAGTTTGAGTACTGCTGTAAATTTATTTTCGCGCTCTAATTAGTAAAGATATCTACGAATTATGCTGTTTCTTTCTAATGCTTTGTTTTTTATTCAAATAATTTTGAAGGTTAGTTGTCAACTTGGATCACTATACGTTACTATGGGTATGTAAATAATTTTAATGATATAGACAGAGAAAGCATATAGTATTGAATATCGATACTTGTAGCAACGAACAGTCACTTATCAGCAATCTGACTATAAGATCGCAGCGCTATTGCGGCATACATGAAACTTCCAAAATAGACATTCACTACATGTAATCATATGGGCAATATCGTGAATTTTAATGTTTACTGGTGGTTTTTGTAATTTTGCTACAATATTAATACGTGTTTTTATGCAAGGTAATCAGTGAAATATTATAACATCAAATATTAATAAATAAGAATAATTTTAGGCATGTTTTTATTAATTTTTTAGGTTGAAATTGATCTTTTAGTTTATTTAGGTTAGATTATTTTTTAGGTTGAAATAGATTTCTTTTAATCCACGAATTACGTTCAGATACACAGTAATAATAGTTCGACTTCGACATGATTTTTGTCTTGTCTTCGACTTTAATTTAAGGTTATTTTCACTTATTATCACTTGATACCAGTAAAAACAATTTAAAATTGATTTTAAAATAATATAAAATAACATAAAACTTAACAAAACGTAACAATATAACAATATAATATCAACAAAACTATAGTAAAATGCAAAAATATATTCTGATCCCATTTAACTCAATGTAAAAAGCGGGATAGAATGTCTATTTCTGTAGTTGCTTAAAATCCCACCAGATGTCACATCGCTTAGCAATTTTTCCCTATACATTCAGTATTCTGTTGGCCTTTTACTAAACACAGGAAGCCCCAAAATGTGTGACAATTCACACCTAACATCAATTTTTAGCCGTAAAGTTAATTCGTCCGCTAGATAATTCGTGGTGATTTGAGGGGTGTTGTTAGTTGTGGGGTGCGGAAGTGAGGGTGGGGTGGTATGTAGCAGGCAAGGGTTGCACCGTTCGCAAAATGCAGTTAAATATCAGTCAAAGCGGCGAATGAGTTAGTGTCTCTGATAAGCTCATGTCTTGTTTAATGGCCTGTTACTAATTCACAAATGTCAGTTAAGCTAATGGAGACCACTGCATCCATGGATACATACGCATTGTCGCCGGTAGGGGGACAAAGTGAACAGGCACGGTTAACTATAGGTACCCCTGGAGATTTTAAGTTTAGTAGTAAGTGTTAAAATAGATAATTTATTGCATTTCGGCTTAAAATCTACATAAATTGTAACATTTATAACTTTTAATTTGTTAATATTGTCACGTGGGTGGTTTGAAAGTCAACTCCTGGTTTTCAACAATATAATTTATTAATATGTATATCACATCTACTATATATGGTTTGAATTTGTCCATGGAGTTGGGAAGTCTTCGGTCCACCCCGTGTTGGCCAGGATCGGCTTGGACCTATCTCCGAGGCGGGGGCTACCCGGGAGTCGAGGAGCCTGAAGAAGTCTTCATCCACTCACATGGTGACTGTTTGCTTGGCCTCACCGTGCTACAAGTATCTGGCGTCAGTGTCTTGGTCGTCACCGTGTGGACTAATACGTTCCTCTGCTTCCATATTCTGTGATATCCAGCCTTTTTGTATCGAAGGTTAACCCAGTTCCAATATTCATTCGTCCTGACAAATATTTCCTCATTACGAAAATGCGACGTATGCATTTCGTAATCCGGCCACATACGTCAGACGCTGACAAATAGTTTTTTAATCAAACAGCTGACCATCACAATGTCTAGATGTCGTAATCCTGACCTAGGATTACCTATGTGACAATATTATTTCTTCTGGTATTCAGCAATGCTCTCATCCAGTCTTCTCCTATTCCGTGGCCTCCCAGAAGTTGTAATGCACCCCTGGGAATAATTTATAAACCCAAATAATTAATTTTGACTCTAATTACTACGAAGTTCATATCACTGAAAATATATGGTCGCCTATCACCATCTATATAAACATTTGACCATGTTATTTGATATAAACAATAACGTTCTTTCAAACAAATCATATAATATACGACCATCATTCACTCCGTATCTTTTAACACTTAACTAGAAAAATATATGATAGCTCAACTAATCTTTGAGGATGCTTAATAACTCCAGTCTTTTGACTGGTTTTTAACTCCAGTCCTTCACAGCATCGCAGATGACTAAGAGTCTCTATCTCTGTACCGCAAATCCTGCAAAGCTGCTCTTCCTCTTTCGTCCAGAAGCAGTCTGCCCTCTCTTCATTTCCGCATCTAAATCTAGCAATAATTTCTTGCTGTTTGTTGGGCTCTGCCAGGTACCTTGGAACTGCTATGCATGCAATGTATTGGTAGAGCTGATTGTATCGGGACTTGGTATTTGAAAGCAGAAGTTTGCCAAAAAGTCGTGCTAATGACCTACTTTTCGTTATTTCAGTCACACCTGAACTACGGCATTCTTGTCTGGGGACAGTCACCAGCAGCTCATAGAATTTTCGCTCTTCAACGCAAAGTTGTTAGGGTCATAGCTGGTGCTCCATTTAGAGCTGACTGTCGTGAGACAATATCTTTGAAATTATTTTGCAATGGTCCAATATTAATGCAGACACCTTTATTTTGGACGTTTGCCATTGCTGATAGTACTAGGCTAGAATAGTACAATATAATGAGTATTAGTATCAAAAAAGATATAATACTTCAAGAGTAATATAAAAAATAAATTCGGACGTTTCGGAAACTGCTCAACAATCTGTTTCCGTCTTCAGCGATCACGAGAAGTGATAAACATTTCAGTTTTCTTCGAGTTTTTATACCGAGTATTGTAGGAGTGGGAACAGGTTATAGGTGCGTTGCTATTGGTTGGTTGGTTGGGATCAGGTATGGGTAAGGACGGGACTACCTGCGGAGGATTAACGACCGGATTAAGGTTGTTTGTCACATTATTGTGTGGTAATGAGTTGTTTGTTACCGGATTAGTGACTTGAGGATTAAGAGGATTGTTTTGAATAATGGAAAGCCAGAGTTGAGAAAATTCTATGCTGGCTTGGCTGACAGCATCTCCAGAGTTTTCGATCAAAGCAGACTCTTTCAATTTTCTTTTGAACTTGTTTTCCTCATACATTAAGGGTTTAGCATCTTTCCATTGGAAATGGTGTTCATTTTCCCAAGCATGTTCAGCCAGTTTGGAACTGTAAATTTCGCCCTGATGAACTTTCTTCTTATGCTCGTTTACCCGAACCTGTAGAGGTCTGCAAGTCTCGCCAATATATTGTTTCCCGCACTGGCAGGGAATAGAGTAGACACAGTTTTTGTTTAGGACAGATTTGGGTTTCGTACATGATAGGATAGATCTTAAAGTCGAACTCGATTTGAAGGCTACTTGGATATTATGCTTCTCTAGTATCTTACCAATTTTCTCAGATACTCCTTTATAATAGGGCATAGAGACATATCTCACTTCGTCAGTTCTAGGTGCGTCGTGAGATCTTCATGAAATTAAAACTAATGACTTTACCTGCCCTATTTATCTACCAATGCCTAATGTTCATGCACAGGAACTTATGTAACTTCCCCTCTTCCAACCACGGGCATGACACACGGTAAAAAAATAATATACGTAGTAATTTCTTTCGTCTTCAAAAATCAAGAAATAGCGCAAACTACTACAAATCCCATTTATGAAACTGATGACTATAATAATGTTCATTTTTAAATTATAATATTTCATTATGTAACTTAGACTGACTGTAAACATATTTTATATAATGTGGTCAATAAATGTATTATAGGGGTTTGTCAGATCTTGACAAGCGTCCACTAATCTCAAACTTCAGCAACCTTTTGAGCCGCGTCATACTAGAGACTAGTGGAGCTAAATACACACGACTGCATCCCAAACCCTGGCGATATGCAGCCGCGCAAATTACGCTAGATCCAGTGCCCGCACAATGCGGAATGAACCGAGCAGCACTGCTTTCTGCATCCTGCAGATCAAAGAGTTGGCAGAAAATCTGCAGACGGGAATGGACTCGATTTCCCTTCGATAGAAGGCTTTCATACCACCCAAAACACCAACTATCAGGACTACAAGCTTAACTTTATACCCGGGATACAGCTTTCTAAGCTCGGACAAGAGGTCCATATACTTGGACCTCTTTTTCTCCTCCTTGAGAGAGATATTCTTCTCAGCTGGACTTCAGAATTCGATCACAAACATCTGTTTGGTCTCGATATCCAGGAGGCTTAGTGGCTGTCAGTAACTTCGAGGTAGGGAAGGAGTAATTCCAATAAATTCGGCACTTGGAATTTTCCACCACCGATTCTATGTCAGAAGAGACGTACGGTATAACCGGTATTTGGTCAATACCATAGGCATGTCTAAGATGATAGTAGAGCACGCGGAGAGCAGCATTATGTCGAGACACGTAGCTCGACGCTGCAAGAGATGGACAAGCAGACAGAATGTGCATAATTGTTTCAGGATGGAGGTGGCACAACGTACAGAGTGTGGACTCCGCTATTTGGAATATGCGGGCCCTGTACGCCAAAGTATTTATAACACCATCCTAACACGCAAACACAAAACCTTCTGTTTCCGATCTCAAACCCGCAGACTTAAGAAACGAGAACGTGAGTTCGGTGGACAACTCTAGACTTTTAATATGTTTGAAGAACACAGAGTGCATACTTTTACTCATGTGTTCTTCTGTCAACATGTCTATCTGCCCTCGTTTCACCGTACTGGTAACTCTTTTATACGCCATTCTATAATAATTTTGAAAAGTTCGTTGTCCGCCGCTGTTGATATAATATCTATTCACTGAACACAAAACAATAAAAGTATAAATTTAATGTGTCGTAAATAAATGTTGGTATAAATATCGTAAATATATATTACATTACGCAGTGGAGATTTTATTAAAATCACTTTTTAAATTCGGTGTTAATCGTCAGATGCACCATAAAAAGCAAATGGTCATTCCGCTTTAATGGACGCATAATAATAAATTAAAAATGGCCTCTCACCATTTCCATTTCCCTGTTTATGATATTGTAAACCTCAGATAATATGTGGTAAAGAGGTAAATAAAAGAGAGCGCTTAAGGGCATGATAAACACCACAGATTACGAGCCCTGTTCACTATCAGTTGGCTCAGCTACGAAATTTTTACTTATTGGTGTTCAATTAACAGAATGCAAATAGCTTATGAAATCTATGCTTTATTTCAAAGTTGAAAAAAGTAGATAGCGCTGCGAACCGAGTACGATTTACACTGGACAAATACAGTATAGCGGGAAATTTAAAATAAGTTACAACTAGGACATAGGCGTAGTAACTGGGTTAGCAAGTGATTTTTTTTTTTTTTAAATATGAAAATGGTTAATAGGATATTGAAATAAACAAGGCAGATGTTAAATACACTTATTTATACGACATAAATCCAGTTTAAAGGGAAATTTGAAAAATTTTAAAAATGATGTACTATATATAACAAGAGAGATTTGCTAAAAGAGTTTAAATAAAGCAATAAAACAAACCATATATCTTCAGAGCTAAAGTTTCTTATTTAAATAATTATTGTAAATAAAAATTAAAAATATATGTATTTATGAAGGTCTAAAAATTATATCAATAACTTCTTCTTTGGGCACAATCAGCTGGGCTGTCTTTTGGCCTCACATTAGTCCTCTCTCTTGATCTCTTAATTGTCAAGTGTCAAAAAATATTTATATGTCAGATAACCTAAAAAATATATACAGAGTGATTATTTAATGGCGAGACGACGTCACTGGAAGTTTTAATAATTTGCCGTTTCATACACATCGTAGCAGGCGATTATGCGCGCATTCGCATAATCTTTTTTTCTTCATAATCATAGTTATTATAGTCATAGTATTCACCAGTATTTCTGCTAGAAGGCACTGAAAATTCGGTGACGTCGTCTCGCCATTAAATAATCACTCTGTAACTGCATAAAAACAAATTACATGGAGAATGTTCTCTATAAAATCTACGCCAAGAATATAAATAAAAGTCTAAATATGTAAATAATAACAAAATATATGAAAAAAGTTAAATAATATAAATAATATATATTTCCAATGTACGACACTGAACATCTGTCAACTTGGACTAAAAACAATATTTTAACAGTGTAATAGGGATGACGATCTAAACCAATCCGAAGCAAGGACAAACAGCTCCTATCTTCTTACACACATTTTTCTACTTTGAAATAGAGCATAAGTAATATTTTATTTTCAATTAAACATTTTAGAGATTATCGATTAATATTTACAAATATTAAAGTAAATTAATAAGAAAAAAATAATATTTCCAACTGTTATAAAAATAGCTAATTCTACACAACAGTGCATCGATGAACTTAATTCGACTTTTAGTGATGAAGCACCATCAAGGACTACTGTTTATCGATGGTTTGCAGACTTCAATCGTGGCCGTAGTTCGCTTAAAGACGAATTTCGTGAAGGTCGTCCAAAATCGGTTGTTGTTCCGGAAAATATCGATGCTGTGCGTGAACTGATACTGCAAGATCATCATGTGACATCGTGAGATTGAGGTATCCTTGGGTATTAGTGGGACCAGCATATATTCACTATTGCATGAACATTTGGCCGTTAAAAAGATTTGTTCTCGTTAGATCTCACATAATTTGATAATCGCAATGGAAAAAGCCTCAATCGGAGTGGAAAAAGTGCTTCGAAAATTGGTTCAAACGCTTACAAAAGTGCATTAATCTTCATGAAGAATATTTTTAAAGCCACTTTTGTTGATAAATAATTGATTTTGATCTCAAATCCCGAAATATAAGAGGCAACCCTCATACGTTTTAAGAATAAAAATATTGACTTATAGTATCACTATACCTCTTCGCAGTAATCAGAATATGCCAAATTAAATATGTCAATTTGACTAAAACTATCTAGTCGCTTTTCACACCAGGTAGCTTCATAGTGTATAACAAAAATCCCTATTCAGATGTACAATATGCGTCCGGTTTAAAAGCAGTGATATCTGTTGATAGACACGGTAGTTTTGTGGTCCTTTTGACTTTTCTCAAACCTTTGTCCTTGTGAACAAGTCCTTTGATTATTCATGTATATTCTGAGTTACCCTTTGTGCTCGCGATACATTATTACCTGTTCCATATGTAATTAGGAAAGTAATTAACAATGTAACTAATTAATCACTTTACAATGTTTAAATTTAAAAATATTTTCAATTAAGAAAATATTTTCAAAAAAAAAACTACAAAATTGTTGCCACTAACAAAAGTTACTATAACTGCAATAACTAATAACTTTTATTTGAGACGTTTTTTGATAAAACGAAAAATTTCGAATAAATTTTGTAAATTTTTTTAATATTTTTCTTTCAATTTTTTCATACTTATATGTAACGTTTCCATGGTCATGATAAATAATCGGCCCGATTCTGTAAAAAGTTACTAGGTTAGTTGCTACTGAGTAACGTTGCTACGAAATAACTTTTATAGTAACTTTCTTATCAATCGCCAAACAATTGGTATTCTCCAAGCATAAGCACAAGCAACGTTCTTATAACAAGTTATATATAGTAACGTTGCTACAAAGAACCGTGAAGCTAGAAGCAGATTACGTTCTGCGCAGGCGAGGTATTCGTTTTTAATTGAGTTTGACAGCTATGTTGTGAGTTTCTGAGGTTAAACGAAAAATGTTTTATAAACAAAATCAGAAAAAGAATTGCAAACAGATGGAAATTCTGTTGAATTTCCTGGCAAATAACCCGGTCATGGTCGGTGATACGAGTGTTTAAAAAATAACTGACAGGAACGAGTGGTGGTGCTGTGGTGATGTGCTATGTGGTTACTGTTTTCTATGTGGTGGTGCAAGTTATAGTCCAAATTTAAATGAATTGGGTGAAATACAGTTAAAGAAGTTCGGATAGCCATTGAACCGGCGCGCACTTAAAACATTGATCTTGGAAGGGTCCATTTCGAAAAAATATCTGTAATATAATACAAATGTATTGTTGTGTTTTTATGGAGAGGGATGGGTTTATATATTAATTTAATTTTGATTATAATTTAATTTTTAATAATAAAAAAGGTGATTCTTATTTGCAATCGCTTAGTTTTTATTAAATAAGTTTTTGATTTTTCAAATCTTAGGGGGAGGGGGTCTGAACTCGTCGACCACCCCCTTGTATGCGCGGCTTCTATTGAGAGTCGTAGTTAATACATTTAAAAAATATTGTACTGTTATACTATTATAAAACAAATGTAAATAAACAAAAAAAATAGAAATTGAAATAAAGAACTCGAAGAATTTTGTGCTATACAGAAAATAAAATAAAAATCCTTCTATAATTATTGTCTACATGTTGCCCTTCATTGTAAAATGCTTGAAATAATTCATATTAAACAGAAAAATTGCGATTTTTCACGATTTTAACAAGTTATTTTGAAGTTACTAAGTGTAGCAACTGCTTTCTGTTAGTTGTTATCCATAATAACTTTTTTAGCAACTAGTTACTAATTTCATAATAACTCTTTTCTTACAGAATACGGATTTCGTGAAAGTTGCTAAAAAAGTTACTGACCTTGTATTTAGCAACTTTTATTGTAACTTTTTTGTAGTAACTTGCTTACATCATTGGGCCGAATATCTGTTAGAAAATATTACGCCAAGTTATTTCTACTCTGCTGCTATAATGTATTTTATACAAGTACTTTATAATGGTGGTCGGTCCTGTGGTGGCCACAGCTGATTTTTTATTTATTATTTGTTTAATTTTAAATTAATTTGCCGCACATCGGCCAATATTTTAGTACTTTTTAGGAAGTTATGTTGCATTTATTTAATGTAAACATTGCATATATTTTAATGTAACCCTACAAAAACAAATGACAACAAGTATAGAATAGTTATTCCATAAGTGATGGAATGAAATACACGCAAAATGCATAAGAAGATAAGTGCTTTAGAATAACATAGTCCAACTCTTGTGTTAGAATATTAACTTTCTGTAGTCAAAATTGGTTTTAGAATTGGTAAATTCTATAGTGGTCGTGGAGAAAATACTATTATATTATTATTTAAAAAATTATTCTATATAAATAAACTCGTAAATCGTTTCATGTTGCGAGTATTTCAACATAATTTTAAAACGTTATTTCAAAATATTTCTTTAAAAGGTAGTTTAAGAAAATCAAGTAATGTATTACTGATTATTATGCAGTTAAGTCTTAAAAGGATTTTAAAAACTACTTTCTTCATAAATTAAGAAACAAAGTATACTAGTACTTGAAAAAGGACTTGAAAATGAGGCAGTACCAGTTTATAATATTAATTGCAATTTTCGGTGTTGCCAGAAATAAAATTGCAGCACATGAACTGGCTCGTGTAAGTATATTTTCACTGTGGGCAGATATGAAATAGAGACGTGCCGGATATCCGTATTAGAATCTGCGGATGATCCGCCAAAAATAAAAATCCGTATCCATGTCCGAATCCGTTTTTCCAAAGCACATGTTAAATGGATATCATATAGATAAATTCGAGTTACTTTTCATATAAGTTTACGTTTAAAAATTACGTTTTACATTTGTTATTGTGAAATCAGTGGAAGCTTATAAATTGACCGATGAGTTTGTTGACATTGAGAGTATAAAAAAAACAAGTTTGTGAAAAAATGAATATTACTCGTGAAGGTTTTCGTTGGATGATTTTTTACGATTTTAGTAAAGGCCTAACTCAACAACAATACATATATTCGCTTCGTTCAATTTTTGGTAATGAAGCACGATTAGAAAAGACTGGTTACAATTGAAGGCGCAAGTGGATGAAGGTGTTATGTAGCATTTTTTGAAATTTTGAAATTTTCGTTGGAATGAGATTGTATAAGCCTCTTTTATCTTACCCACAACACTCAGTTTCCAATTATCTATATTTTGGAACAATGTTATATGTTATATATTATATTTTGGAACAAAATTATATTTGTACAATGATCTCAAGTAGCTTTTTAGGTATCACACATTAGCGAATGAAGAAAAAATGCAGTAAATGGTGGAAAAAATCTAATTCTCACAATAAAATAAATTTGTCAGGCTTTCAACTGATGTGTCAAGTGGATAGAAAGCGGAAAATAAAAAACAATAACTTACTAAATGTCAATTAACTCAGAACTTAAAATTTGTAACAACACCTTCATCCACTCTCCCCTTCAATTGGTTTGCAGAATTTCGTCGTGGTCGCGCGTCCGTCAGTGATGAATCTCGTAAAGGTCAACCAAAATCGGTTGTAATTCAAAAAAACATCGATGCTGTGCGCAAAATAATTGAAGAAGATCGGCATGTGACTTACCGTGAGATAGAGGCGTCCTTTGGCATATCACAGACTGCAATATATTCGATTTTGCATGAACATTTAGCTGTGAAAACGATCTGTTTCCGATGGATTCCGCATAATTTGACTGAAGCTTAAAAAAAGGCTGGTGTTGATTGGTGTAAGGGAATGTTAAAAAAAATCAATCTAGGCACTGCAAAATCCGTATATAATATCGTTACAGGTGACGATACTTGGATTTATTCATATGAACCGGGAACTAAGTAATAATCCACTTCCAGTATGAACCGAAACCCACAAAAGTTGTTCGTTCACGAAGCGCGAAAATGATCGATTGTTTCTTCGATTGTACTGGACATGTTGCAACCATTCCTTTAGAGGATCGGAGAACAGTTCATGCGGAATGGTATACAACAATTTGTATGCCAGAATTCATTGACAAAATCAGGAAAAACAACCAAAAACATCGCATCATTCGCCATCATGAGAATGCAAGCTCCCACAATATACGTCAAACAATTGATTATTTGAAGGATTAAAACATCGAATTAATGTCTCATTGCCCGTATTCACCTGTTTTATCCCCTTACGACTTTTTTTTTGTTCCCCAATGGCAAACAAAAAGCTGTGGACAGTGATTTTTATCACTTCAAGAACTGTTGAAGCCTTCGAAAACCATGTTTTTGAGATACCAACTTCAAAGTGGAAAAAAAGTTTCGAAAATTGGTTTGAACGCATGGAAAAGTATATAAATCTTAAAGGCAAATATTTTGAAAAGCAATAAAACTGTTTGTTCCAAAAAGATTTTTTTCTTTATTAGTTTTTGTAAAACTTGAAAGGTAGCCCTCGTACAAAGCAGTGATTTTCTGGTACGATTACTTTCCATTCATTAAATTTTCATTTCACTGGCCTTTAAGGGGGACACGTGCCCCCAAGTGCCCCCTCCCTTGTATACGCCACTGGTAGGGACCACGCGACACATCACATTGATTCAAGATCGTCCGTTTTTCTTTTGTTCGAATGCAAGATCCATATCCGTATCCGTATCTATATCCGCGGCTTTTTTGTGATCCGACACATCACTAATAAAAACCTTCAAAACACAGTTTAATATTTAAATCTAGTTCTATTTTTCAGGTTGAAAATTTAATAGGGCACTGGAAGATTTTAAGCAATACTCCATTTCAAAGCAATTATACCTGGACTGAAGTGTGCAAATATATACAATTTGTGACTAACCTAGAGAATAAAGATATATTAATTTTTGGTCAATCTTTCTCAATTATAAACGAAAGTGATAAGTTAATTGTACCAGTTTCTAGATTATATGAATATTATGGAGTTTTTCAACATATTGATGGGAATTTGTATAATCTTAAATTAATCCAGCCGTCTAATAGTATCTACTGTTGGCTTAAACAACCGTTTAAACCAGATGGTAAGGAGCAGGGTAATACCCTTTTCACACTAGAACTTTAAGACGAGTGAACTTAAAGTTCACCGATGTTTAACATCGGTATGCTTTCACACTTGATGTTTAAATCTCTGGTGCTGTCATCAGCTACAGTAATTTTGTCCTTAAGTTACCGTCATGAAATTACCAGTTTTAAACTGTCTGCGCAGACGCACATTTTGAATTATTATAAACAAATATGGATATTACATTTCATTCTACAATAAAGACACTACAATAAAGAATATATTACACCTGTATTAACATGTAAGTCGATACATTTTATCTCAATTATTGTAGCTCTGTATTTTATTAAACACATTATTAAAATAAATAATTTTATTATAACAATAAGTATATACTTCTTATAACGTCGATATAATACCGTATTCTTGTTTATGATAATATAAAATGTTGACAGCACAAATTCAAGGAGTATTTTTTTATAATAGAAATTAAGTTGGCAATGCGGACGAAGTTTAAGACGCAGATCTCTGTCTTAAACATCGCTTGTATTTAGACGAGGCCATACGGTTTCACATTAGCGTTTAAAGATACATTCACCTTAACATCCGATCTTAAAGTTCTAGTGTGAAAAAGGTATAAGATGGGTAAATGGCGGTCACCAGTAGCGGCTGGTGTGTAAAATAATTTGGGGGGATCCATATATTGCATGGTGTCCAGCTTACGGCCCGTGAGCCGAATCTGGCCCAACAATAAATTTTAAACGGCTCGCATAAAATCTGCCCCTTGTTTTTTTTTTATTAGAATCACCTTAATTGATTTTCAGAATTTTTTCCTCAAGTTCTCAAATGATTTTCAGAACTTGGGGAACTTTCGCCCATCCGTCCTCTGTAATTTTTACCGACCGCCAACATATATAAGGGAGGTATTGTGATCATACCGATTTTGACATTTCGAGATTTCGATGGATCTCCACGAATTGAAGTCCCTACATAACGTTTTGACTATTTTTAGCATGATGTCTGTCGGTCTGTCTGTCCGTCCGTCTGTCTGTCTGTCCGTCTGTCTGTCTGTCCGTCTGTCCGTCTGTCCATCTGTGTACACGTGCACAGCAAATTCGGCTGAAAGGATTTTTATGAAACTTCATATTTAAGCTTCTGCCATCAATGGCACGAGTTGATCAACTTTTGGTAAAAATCGGTTGACTAAAAATGGGAGTTTACTCGTGTCGATTTTAAGATTTTCGAAAAACGAAAAATGTCGAATAATTTCTGTTAAATTTTTCGAAATTTTTTCCAAATCTCAATTTTTTCATACTTATGTGTAACGTTTCCATGGTCATGATAAATAATATCTCTGTTAGAAAATATTAGGCCAAGTTATTTCTACTCTGCTGCTAGAATGTATTTTATATAAGTACTTTACGATGGCGGTCGGTCCTGTGGTGGCCACAGCTGATTTTTTTATCTTTAAGTATCTATTTTTGTTCCTATTTAAAATAAAAAAATTGCACAACAGACTTTGCGAACCACTCGTCGAAATGACAAATTGCTTCGCTAATTGATACATTCCTGTAAAATAGTATTTTTTGTCCAATTTAAGCAACTTCATAACTCTCATACTTCTCGAGATATCAATGGTGAGCAATTTAAAATGAACAACCTGTATACCTTATTTTGCGTCTAATTTAGACAAACTATAATTATTTTGTTATACTTGTTGCAGAACATAAATTAATTTCATATAGTACTCGATTAAAAGCTACAGATTATAAAAACTGGATTGCTTTCGAAACAGAATATGCATCAGATCCATCGTGGAATATATCAGGTAAAACAATATTTTCATACCATATTTAATCATATTTAGGATTTCGTAAGTAAGACTAAGGAAGTTTTATATCGCTATTCATGTGTCGTTCGAAACCAATGAGTTTACAGAGAGAAAAGTTTAATTCTGTCGATTGGTGAGGTAATTGTCACCGAGTGTGGAGGGGGAAACGAACTGTTCGCCATCTTGGTACTCGCAAAACATGAGATTTATACGAAAAATATTATCAAAATTTAATGTTTCGCAATTCATAAGATAAATGATATATATGTTAATTATATGAATTTGATTTTAGATCCTATTTGGATTATTGGTCGTAATGACATAAACATAAATGGATCTTTGGCAGTATTGATACGTCAATATAATATAAAACTTTTGATTCCAACACAAGATAATGGTACATGTGAAGACAGTAAACAGTTCTGTTTTCTTGCTTGTAAGAAGTCTTACCCGAATAACTGGCAAGAAATGTGCTCCAGCTCAGCGAAGATCATCTCCCATTTATTAATCTACATATTTGTTGCATTGTCTTTACTTATATATTCGACTGAACCCTATAGAACCTTCTATTTTATTTATCTCTTAATGTTGGATGCTATAAGAACACTCATCAAATAAGTTTTACTCAGACTTCGGTGAGTAATAATTTCTGGTTTTAAAGACGGGCTGCTGCAAAATGTGATTTCACAAAATTTAAATGTTCATAAATCTACTGTGTCGCGAATTATAAAACGATTTCGAGAAGAAGGTACGTTTGAAGTTTAAAAAATTCCAGGACGGCCACGAAAAACCACAAAACATACTGATAAAAAAATTATTTAATTATCTACCAATAATAATTTTGGGCCTTTTGCCACAAATGGATCAAGAAAACATCTCAACAAGAACTATTCGCAGAAGATTAATTAGTGAGGGTCTTTTTAGTCGCCGTGCTGCTAATAACCCACTTCTATCCAAAAAGAATGTGAAGGCCCGATTAGAATTTGCTAAAAATCATATTGACTGGACTGTGGATCAATGGAAAAAAGTTATTTTTAGTGATGAATCTAAGTTCAATTTGTTTAAAAGTGATGGTGTAAGTTACGTTAGGAGGCCTGCTAATAAAAGATTAGTTCAAAAATACACCTTGCCAACTGTTAAACATAGCGGAGGTGGTGTGATGGTATGGGGCTGTTTCTCGGGATATGGTATGGGTCCTCTTTACCACATTGAAGGAATAATGGATCGATTTAAATATAAAGACATTCTTTAGAATGTTATGGAACCTTATTCTGATGAGTTCATGCCTTTAAAACATATTTTTCAGCATGATAATGACCCAAAACATTCTTCGAAATTGGTTAAAAAATGGTTCGAGGATTCAAAAATTAACGTAATCACTTGGCCGTCACAGTCACTCGATTTAAATCCAATAGAAAACCTTTGGGAGATTGTCGACAGAAAGATTAGAAACAAAACGCATTCAAATATTGAAGATTTGTTTAAAGCTTTGCAGGGTGCCTGGTCTAATATTGATAATGAAATGATCACGAAATTATTAGAATCAATGCCGAAAAGATGTCGGGAAGTTATAAATACTGGTGGTTACTATACAAAATATTAAAAGTGATCTGTTAATAATAATTCATTTTCGTAATTAATAAAAAAAAGATTTTTTTAACAGTAGTTGCTATCTTTATGTCCAGGTAAAAATAATAAATACTATAAAAAAAAAAAATAGTATTTACTATTAAAATTTAATTTTTTACTATAATATATGTAGAGGATTGTTAAGGGTAAAAATTACATTTTTTAATTTTAAAAATATTGAATAGAACAAAAATAAAAGAGGATTATCAAAAGTTGCTATCTTTATGGCCAATACTGTATGGCTTAAGTAAAGAATGTCTTTTTTTAAATTAAAAATACTATAAAAAAATTAAAGGTTGAGAACCGAGTTCTATGTGCAGACTCCTCACATATGAACACCACACTACACTCTACACTATAGAGTGTTGTGTGTAGTATTCAGTTATTTAATTATACTTTTATTCTTTGTGATTCAACCTATTGCTTGAATTACTTAAGTTTTTTGCTTTTAAGGTCTTCCAAACCCTGAAATGTGTGTAAATTTACTCTTCACGTAAATTTTTCATTACTCGAGTCAGTGATAATTTGAGTTAAAAGAATTTACCTCTGTCCTTAGCAATCGGGAACTAATTTTTTTTTCCAGTTTCTTGTTTTGTGCTTCTTCATTTTATGTGTGTCTCTTACCTTTTTTAAATTGGATATTCAAAAAATGTTTTGTATTGTTTTTTCATTTTTCCATTTATATGTATTTGGGCTTAAAATGTTTCGATATTACTTGAAATCGAAACAATTCAAAAACTTCATTTTATTATGTCATAAATGTATCGATTCAATCTTCTAGAAATGAAGTGCAATAAAATTTATATTCAAGTATTTTCTGTCCCTAACATAGGAAAAAAACTGAATTATTTATAGGTGATTCAAACCATTTTATTTTTACATTCAAAAAATGTAATAGATCTTATAGACGTTGGACATTTAGAGAAGTAACAAATGTGTAGGTTAAGACAAAATCTCATGAAGCGCATAAAGGAAACATACAGGCAAATGTAACGTGAACGTATCGGGGGACAAACACTTTGGATGTTTCAAGGAAATTCGAGTGTCAATTATCATTCGTTCCCAGAAACTATCACTGAAAAGACTAAAGGCTTGTCGTTATCCTCAATTATAACGACAGGGTATTATTAATATATAAGGAAGTTGTAATGAAAGTCTCTGTTTTCCTGTGTTTTTTTTAACATTAATTTCATTAACAAAATGCATTCCAAAAATACCCACAATTCAATGCTATGCGGTTCAATAATAGAAAATAAAATAGGAGCTGGTCTTCTTTTCAATGAAAAAGCAAATAAATGTCGTTTACCAACTACAGCTAGTTTGTACACAGTCGAAATGTATAGCATCTTGAAAGCCTCCGAATACATAAAAATTGATAAAAGGAAAGAAGATACATTATTCATAGCGATTGTTTAAGTTCCATCCTAAGCATTGAACAACTATACCCGAAACACCCTCTTGTCAAAAAAATACAAGAAAATATTCATGAAGCGATATCTGATGGCAAGGACATCATCGAAAAAAATGTGTATTCCCTACCATGTTGGTATAACAGGGAACGAGAAAGCAGACCACCTCACCAAAGAGGCCGTAGAGGAAGAAGTCACCGAAATAGATATACCAGCTAGCGACATAAAGGCTTTAATAAAGAAATCCATAAGATGTCAATGGAAGGAAAAGTGGCATTCAAATACCAGCCATCTAAGATATATAAAAGAAGATACCAACAAGTGGCCAAGCAAGAGGAGTCGTAGAGAACAATTCGTCCTAACCCGACTAGTAATTGGCCACACCTTACACACATAAACATATCTTTGAAAGAGAAAACCACCCGACGTGTAACGTATGTGATACAAGAATCACTATATGTCATATTCTGCAGGAGTGCCCACAATACAATACCGAAAGACAGCAAAATAACTTAAAAACAGTGTTCAAGACATCCTGCCCAATAATAGTGAAAGTGAAAACCAAGTGACCTTTTTAAAAAGCCTTAATATATATGATAAAATATAAAGCCCCCCTCCCGGTAGTAAATATAATACACAGTTCAACAAGTAAATTAACCTAAATGTACTAAAAAAAATTGAATTAACCTATTGTAATTACGTAAATTTATGTATTCTAATTATGTATTAATAAGCCAATGTATGTTGGTGCCAATAATCTTCGTAACTGAGACACCTTAAGGTTAAATTTAAAAAATAATAATAAAAAAATGCGTAAATACATTAATATTTGAGTACTTGATCTCGGGAGCTATGACTTTTTTCCACTTTTCTAGTAGAAATTGAATTTCGCTTCAAAAGAATGGTCTGTCTTTTGAGCCAATCCATTCAGCAACCCAATTTTCTACTGTGTGTTGCATCAATTGGAACAGATGGTAAGCGGTTGGGGCCAGATCTGGAGAATACTATTAAATGTAGTTAGGTACGGGAGAACTTTCCATTCGAGCTCCATCAGAGTTGTTTTACGGCTGTAGCAACATGGGACCGTGCTTTGTCATGGACAAGAATCACTTTCTGGCGATTCGATGCAATTCATGGTCGATTTCGCATCAAATAATCATTTAAATGATCAAATTGTTGTCAATAACTTTCGATGGTGATTGTTTCCTTTGGTTTTAACAGCTTATTTTACATGATAGTCTCCATATTCCTCCATCCAAATATCCAAATAGAGAGCATTGTTTTGTGACCGTTGTTGTTTCGGTTTGGTGGCGACGTTGATGGTTGACCAGGATCAACCCACGATTTCTTGCGTTTGTGGTTGTTAAAATAGACCCATAGCGTCACAAACAATTCATTTTTATGCCTTGCAAATCGAGATGTTTAATCGATTAACAATGGCATCGGTCAATTCATTTGCAGCCATATGCGTTCTTTTTGGATTTTACCATGGCTACTAAACGTTTTGAAATTGTGGATTGATCAATTTCGAGCGTTGATCCAATTGTTTGACTGTTTGAGCAGAGTTTTCTTCCAATAGAGCTTGCAGTTGTTCATATTCATACTTTTTCAATTGATTTGACCATTGTTTGTCGTAAACAAAACAATCACTACTTTAGAATCGTCGAAACCAATCTCTAAATACCGTTTCCGATGAAATACATTGACCATAAGTTTTCACAAGTAATCGAAGAGCTCAGCTGTATTTTTTTTTCACTTCAAAGTAGAGTAGAAGTACATATCGGGAAAACAACATCGCATTCCATTTTAATTCGGTTATATAACAGCACTTGTGAAAACAAAGACGGCATCTGATGCTAGCATTAAATAGAAAATGTTCACAATTCAAAATGACATAAGAGACATTTGTCACTTATTCTTTTTTGCATGACAAACGATCCGCGATTATTGTAACCATCCATGAAATATAAATCGGATGCCTAAATTTTCAGAGATACTGGTGCATACATTCTAACGTCTATGGTGAATATGGAGATGTGCCTATTGTCCGATAATATCTGGACATTCGGGCATATTGGTTTCCAGGTCATCATCGTTATATGATATCTGTGACCTTCGACTCAACCGTTTCATTCCATCTTAACCCAATCCCCGGTTCCCTCTCCCGGCTCCGATGTCCGTCAAACATATTCGCCATATGGATACAGACCTTCCGACTAAATTGTAAATCTATATATTTCTCAGTGGAAATAATGGGAATTTACAGATATAAAAATTAATAAAAACTAATAACTTTACGTCGAATAAATAAGAAGAAGTTTCTAAATTGTCCTGCAATATGTTTATTTATTTATTATTATTATTTTTTAACGTATTTGAAGAGCTACTTTCTGTAAACAGGTGATATTTATCATAGTGAACATGTAAGCTAATGCGATAAATAATTGCAACTTGATTATATCAATACTGATAGTTTTGTGCATAAACACATGACATAATGATATTTTATATTATTCTATTTGGCGTAAGAACGTCTCTCTATTATTACGCAGCATGAGGGACGTTGTTTACAATATTGTTTGAAACAGCATGCGTTTGGAAAAAGCGCAACAGCACAAGAAGGGAGAGCTCTGGCCAATGAACAATTAGATAAAATGATTGTAAAGTGGATTTCTCACATACTAAGCAGTTGCTTTTCTACAGCTTTGATGTTTTCGCTTGTGTTTCTACGATTGTGATGGGTGGTATTTATGTTTGTAGATCTAACTACTAGATATAATATACAAGTGTTAAGGATTGTTTCCAATAGATGTAGACGCTGATGTCTGTTTAACCAATTCAAAATGGTGACCATTTATTTACAAAATAATAAATATAATAAATCGTACAAAGTTAAACATAGCAAGCTTTGAAAATGATTTTGTTACAAAAAAAACCAAATAAAACCTGCAAATTTTCTTGCCTGTTAGTACGAAATTGATATTAAAGGTGATAACATCAAATCGCTTGTTATTATGGCTTACGTACGTTATTGAAATGAAGAAATGACAGATATGGTTCTGACATTCAGGTAATATTAAATAAATCTGTTAGGGCCCAGAAATTCTACCAAGAAAGGTATCCTGAAGGTAAAAGTTAGAAGAACAGCTATCAGGGAAATTCAAGAGTACATCGTTCTAAATGTAATGGAAGAGTTGTTATTACGAATTAGAAAATCTGTAGATAACAACGGCGGTCATATTAAACATTTGTAAATTTTCCTTAGTTTATTACTAACCTTAGTCATATTTTGTTTTATTTTTTTCCTAGTTACATATTGCTATATTTTTTTATAATTTAATTTCCACGATTTTTATGTTATTTATTATTTTGTAAATAAATGGTCGCCATTTTGAAATGGTTAAAATTAAAATATGATATTTTGATATCTTTGTAAAGTTGATTTAATGTACTTTCAAGAAAAATAATTAAAGTACCGATTTCCTATGCTAGATAAAAAGTTGAAACTATTTCCACTGAAACCGGAAGTGATGCAGGATTCTTATTATAGTCCTTAAGTGGGCTCTTTTATCTAGTTTAACTTTTTTTCTGCAATTTCTTTGTATCTCTTAAAATAAAGACAGTGGTGGCTCGTGACTTTTTGGGACTCAGACTTGCAAATTATAATACAAGGATAGGTTTAGGTGTTTAACCACGATGTTTTATCATACAAGACTCTGTTGAATTGCCTCTTATAATTATAATTTTTGCTTTTTGCACTTTCCGAAATATTTAAATTTGGTGTGTGTCGCCCCAATTTTTTAATATCAATTTTTTCTTCTAACTTTCGTCTGTTAAATGGAATTTCTAAAAATGATTTGACAGTATTCATTTTTTAAACCTATTGTTTTATAATCTAAAATACGAAACGTATTTGTTAAGTTAAGATACTTATATAAATTTAAAAGAAAAAGTTAGAAAATACTAATTATTAATACCTACCCAAACAATATATTTTTAGAGATAATATAGGGTTAGCGATTTCGTTACGACTTAAATAAATACATTTAATAATTTCATAGTACTGTGATCACTGTTATTTTGACGTTGAAAGCATTCTAGCTCCGATCCCCACCACTTTATCACTACTACCCACACACCGCCACCCCTTTACAAGCCTACATTTACACTTTCCTTGACGCTAGGATATAAGCAGCGCGACGTAGACTTATTCAAAGGAAACTTGTAAATATTTATGAAACAATCGCATTCAATGTTCAAAATATATTTAAAAAAAGCATTTTCACTCCACAATTACTATGTTAAATGCATTTTGAGTTCAAAAAAAGATTTTTTTTTTATTATTTTCAAGTAAGAGCTGCAGCTCCGCAGCGCGTACTTAGGAGCCGCCACTGAATAAAAAAGTTATTTGAGGCGTTTCAGTCAAACACCCTGTATAAAGTGAGACAGCTAACGTTTCTTTAGATATCTGTCTCATTATGACAACGCACTAACCAGAAGTTTGCAAAACAGTCGACAATCGACAACGCATAATCTATTAAATTTAGAGCTGTGAACAGTCGCTTGCGTTACCATATATGACAAACTTGTTAGTGACAATCAACAGTGCACAAGTCAAAGCGTATAGTCTATTAATTTTAGAGCTGTGAACGTAGCTTTAAGCAACACTTATGACTTTTAAAGAAAAGATAAGTGCAACAGTTTTTACCTGAACGAAGCTATCAGTAAATTATATTTTAAAACAGTTCTTTGCATAAGCTAAGAGTATATATTATGCAAATATCTTTATTTTGATAAGTAGTTTCTCGTTGCTAGTTTATTATTAACTCGTAAATTATTTTAATAAGTACAGAGTGTACCAACTGGCTTCTATCATAAAAATGTAAGTAGGGAAATCGTGCACGTAGCGTTTATTAAAAACTGCCATATATCAAGCTAATGTCTTTTAGCTTTACCATGTTAATTACTGCTGATACAATTCCTGATTAATTTGTTGAAATCTGATAACAACAGTTTATTGCCACAGTAGCGTACTTGTACAAACGTTCTAAAAATATTTTTATGACCATAACTGCTAGTGAAGTATAGAAAATGAATTTATAAAATTATCATTAAGTCTACACACATCTGAAAAGTCTAGGGATATAAAAAAATATATGAAAATATATATCAATTAAAATACTCAATAAAGAATAGTTTAAAACAAAATAAGCTAGTTAACATTTTTCACATATTTGGATACAGGCAAACGATTAAGCGCTACTAAATGGAAATTTCGTTCTTTTAGGTTGTCACGAGAAGGGACCTGCTTGGGTTATTTGGTGTTTCGCGTTTGGTATATGAAAATTTAAAATTCCAAGAGTGAAACCATGGAAACGAATAACAGACGAAAAGTCTAGAGATATAAAAAATATATGAAAATATATATCAATTAAAATACTCAATAAAGAATAGTTTAAAACAAAATAAGCTAAATGTTATTTAATGTATAGATTTATGTACAGAATTGTAAAAAAAAATTAAAAAAATCGCTGTGGCCACCACAGGACCGACCGCCATCATAAAGTTCTTATATAAAATAATGTATTTATTTAGCAGCATAGTAGAAATAACTTGGCCTAATATTCTCTAACAGAGATATTATTTATCATGACCATGGAAACGTTACACATAAGTATGAAAAAATTGAGACTTAGAAAAAATTGCGAAAAATTTTACAAAAATTATTCGAAATTTTTCGTTTTATCAAAAAACGTCTCAAATAAAAGTTATTAATTATTGCTTTTATAACAACTTTAGTTCAATACATTTTTTCGAAATATTTTTCTGTTGTGAAATATTCACAAAAATCTTAAAATCGACAGGAGTAACCCATTTTTAGTCAACCGATTTTTACCAAAAGTTGATCAACTCGTGCCATTGATAGCAGAAGCTTAAATATGAAGTTTCATAAAAATCCTTTCAGCCGAATTTGCTCTGTACTTGTACACAGACAGACGGACAGACAGACCGATAGACATCATGCTAAAAATAGTCGAAACGTTATGTAGGGTCCTCAATTCGTAGAGATCCATCGAAATCTCGAAATGTCAAAATCGGTATGATCACAATGCCTCCCTTATATATGTTGGCGGTCGGTAAAAAAACGAATGCTAATATAGAGTATGGCCTCCACGTTGGTTGATCACAGCCGTACATCTGCGATTCATGGACAAAATAACATCATCGATGTCTTCTTGAGCTAACTGTGTCCATTCTGCACTTAGAAGCTCTCTGAATCTAAAATTATCGTGGATGTTATCCATATGTGGAGTAAGTCTTCTTTTAAGCATGCCCCACACATGTTCAATCGGATTTAGATCCAGTGACTGTGCTGGCCATGGTATCGCATCAATACCTTCGTTATCCACCTAGTTCGTTACAATTCGCGCAACATTTGGCCGAGCATTATCCTGGGCAGAATGAAACTGAACATCAACAGCACCACGAAATGGACGCACAATACGTTGAAAAATATTTTCCAAATATTGTTGTGCTGTTAAAAATTCACTGGGAAAAACGAGATCAGTTCTACCGCCAATGATTATCCCACCCCATGCCATAACAGTACCACCTCTGTAACTGTGAACTTCCTGGATATGCCTCAAACGATTCAAATTACCGGATCTTCTCCATACCCTTGTTCGACGGAAATTAGATGAATTTCAAATTTGGACTCATCATTAAACAAAACTGTAGCTCAATCATTATTAGACCAATATTGAAAATTGTGACGCCAGTCTAATCCTGCTCTGCGATTGCCTCGAAAGAGGGGTTGACATCTAATTAGTCGTCTAGATATAATATAACCTTTGTGGAGACGATTTTTTACAGTATCGCGACTAACGGTTAAGTTATGCGCTCGCTGTAATTCCCTTACCAATTCGGGTACTGTAATAGTCGGTTGTCTTCTAGCATTTAAGACAAAACATCTGTCTTGACCTGCTGTTGTACAGCGACCAAGTCCCAGATGTTGTTCGGTCGGACTCCCTGTTTCCCTGTAATGCCTCCATAACTGTCTGATGACACTTTGAGAAAGTATTATCCGCTCGGCTAAATCAACTTGCCTGATTGGAGAAGTCCCAACGCACGATTCATCTCGTGGATAGTTAAATGCTGTCGCTCCATTATTAAAAAAGAATGCCACTACTTCAAAATTCTGCAATTTATAATTCAAACGTTTTAAATCGAATTAAAATGAAACATGTGATCAACCTACGGAACATGTACTGAATTAAATTGGCCAAATTTGTATTTGTTTTATCTTGTTGGTTATTGTTTTTACTTGTTTTCCATAGCAACTACTCATAATTGCCTACTTTAATTGAAATACAACATTAAGGCCCGGTCTTTCCACCTTCAGATAAAGTCCCAGGTAACTATCTGACAAATAAGGTTATTTGTAACTTCATCTGCTGAGTAAATGTCATCCCTTCTTTCTATACAAATGTATCTATCGGATAGTTATCTAACAGATAATGAGACTGACGTATTGGATTCATTGACTGGTATTGACATTTACTCAGCAGATGAAGTTACAAATAACCTTATCTGTCAGATAGTTACCTGGAACTTTATCTGAAGGTGGAAAGACCGGGCCTAAATGTATAATAAGCAATATATTTTCATATTTTTTTCAATATCCCTAGACTTTTCTGATGTGTGTATTTCAGTGGCGCACCCAGGAATTTTTGTTGGGAGGGGGGCGGAAGACCAAATTATTTAAATTATGAAAATATAAAGTGATAACTTAAAAAAAGGTCCTCATTTCTAAAATACAAGTGACGACCGAAAAATAAAAGGTCCTCATCTCTATTTTAAAAATTTTCTAGTGCGTTTGTGTGTTTTTATGTTTATTTCCTTCCTACTCAGGGGGGGCGGGCCCCCGGGCCCCCTCCCTGGGTGCACCACTGGTGTATTTGGTAATTTGCTATAACTTTGTCAGAAAACTCCATAATCGTAAAATTTGGACTTGGTCACTTTTTGCAGTAAGCCCAGGATATTTAGCTGATAAATTTCTGGTGACAAAACTGCATGAAATCCAATAAAGTGTTATTTCTTATTACCGTGTCAATGTGCAACAATAAAAGAAAAATAAGAAATGTCACGTTAAACAAACAGCAATTTAATTATGAAAAATATATTTTTTAATTTGAATCTAAAAAAGTAGAGTATTCTCTTGAACATTTGTTTCATTAATTTTATTTCTAATTAAATTTCAATTAACAATGAATTTAATTTCGTTCTTGTGAAAAACGTGCCTTTCTCCTATAACATTCGTCTTCTTCTCACGTTCTTTCTATTGAAAACCCCTTTATTTGGTTTCATTCTTTCTTTCTTTTCTTACTTTTCTCATAATTCATCATTTGCGCTTTGCCCAAATTTAATTATTCCTTATTACTTTCTCCTTCTCATTATACCAAGATTATTTCTATGATATTTTAAGGTTTGTCTTAATTATAATATATTGCTTCTTACAAAAGACACAGGTTCAAATCTCACTCCAGTCACCGTAATTTATTATCATAAAATTTGGAAATTAATAAATAGCAAATAAGCCTGGGTAGAATAATGGAACCTGCTACCCGCATCTAAAATCACGGGTTTGAATCCCTGTTGAGGCATGATTGATTGCATTAGTTTCCCACCTCATCTTCATTAAAATAAACTTTAAAAAGGGCGTGAAGTCACCTTTCATGTTTGAAGGGTGAATTTTTAGGATTTCGTAGATATTTAATGTTGATTCGTACGTTATTTATTTTTGATTGTTTTATTTCTATTTGTGATGGTTAATACCATGAACACCGGTCTTTTTGAAACAAAAATCGGTCTAAGACAAGGAGGTATATTGAGCCCACTTCTGTTTATAATAGTACTCGATACAGCTATTAAAAACGCAAGAAAAGAAATACAAAAATATTCTGTAGGGTATTGGAAAATGAACAAGGTTACCATCTCAGAGCTGTGCTATGCAGACGACAAGGTCCTAATTGTCAACAATGAGGAAAGTCTACAAGGTAACCTTGATATTTATAGTTACTGGCTAGGCATGATCAACATGAAAATAAGCTGCGAAAAAACCAAAAGTATGGTATAAGTATAAGACCGGTGAAACAGCTCATTAAATTAGAAGGAAACCCCATAGAACAAGTCGAGCATTTCAAATATTTCGGATCCGTTTTTTCAGCAGACGGAAAAATAGACCGAGAAATAACGGAACGAGTTGGATCTGCTGGCAGGCTATTTAATAGCATTAAGAACTGTTTCTTGGCAAAACGGGAAATTCCGACTGAAGCCAAAGTCCAGATATTCAAGAAAGTGGCCATACCAGTGCTGACATATGGGTCAGAGGCTTGGACAACAACGGAGAAGCTAAGAAGCAGAATAAGAAGTAGTGAAATGAGGTTCCTACGAAAGATCAAGGGAAAGACAAAATTGAACAGAATAAGGAACACAGAATATAGAGAAGAACTGAGAACCAACCCAGTAGAAGAAGTAATAGAAGAAGGGCAACTTAGGTGGTACGGTCATATTCAAAGGATGGAAGATAGTAGAGACACGAAGAAAGTTTACGAGGCCAAAGTAACTTAAGGAAGACGCCGAGGAAGACCGAGAAAGGAGTGGAGTGACGAAATCAAAAGTGCAATAGAGAGAAGAGACATCACCTGGAATGGAGCGAAAAGTAGGACGAAGAATATTATTATTTTTATGAAAAAATAATAATAAAAATAATAATTTAGGGTTTGTGCCATAAATGGAACATTATGATTCTACATTATGTTACAAAAGAAAATGATTCCATATTATTTGCTCGTCAATTGCTAGGTGTTCTTCATTAGGGATTAAAAGCAGTCGCCCTCGAATTTTTGAAAAAAAAGGTCGTATTTTCTAGTTCTCCTTTCTCAATAAATTCAGAGTTATCATTGAAGCGCAAATTCCGCTTGATATCCTCAAATCTATTGCAGCCCATTACTTGAGATACTGCAGAATCCATTGCTGTGTATGTGGCATATATGAACATTCATGAAGTTCTGATTCAGTTTTAAAAGTAATATAAAAAATAAAAATCGGAATGTGCCATATATGGCACATATGGCACACTATGCGGTAAAGGGTTAAAATAATAGACAATAGAATTTTTTTTACCGACCGCCAACATATATAAGGGAGGTATTGTGATCATACCGATTTTGACATTTCGAGATTTCGATGGATCTCCACGAATTGAGGTCCCTACATAACGTTATGACTATTTTTAGCATGATGTCTGTCGATCTGTCTGTCCGTCCGTCTGTATGTCTGTCCGTCTGTCTGTCTATCCATCTGTCCGTCTGTGTACACGTGCAGAGCAAATTCGGCTGAAAGGATTTTTATGAAACTTCATATTTAAGCTTCTGCTATCAATGGCACGAGTTTATCGACTTTTGGTAAAAATCGGTTGACTAAAAATGGGAGTTTACTGGTGTCGATTTTAAGATTTTTGTGAATATTTCACAACAGAAAAATATTTAGAAAAAAATTATTGAACCAAAGTTGCTATAAAAGCAATAATTAATAACTCTTATTTTAGACGTTTTTTGATAAAACGAAAAATTTCGAATAATTTTTGTAAAATTTTTGATATTTATATGTAACGTTTCCATGGTCATGATAAATAATATCTCTGTTAGAAAATATTAGGTCAAGTTATTTCTACTCTGCTGCTAGAATGTATTTTATATAAGTACTTTATGATGGCGGTTGGTCCTGTGGTGGCCACAGCTGATTTTTTTTGTTTGTTATTTTTGTTAATCTACCCCTCTTGAAAGTAAAATTAATTAAACTTACAAACTCAAGTAGAATATTATGAATAAAGAATTTACTTAAATTTTTGCTTTCGTCTGTAAAATGTTTTCGTTGAAAACAATATATCCAAGATTAAAAAGGGATATGTCGGAGGTAGAAGAAGACAGCGTGACAGTTAGAATACGGAAAAAGAAGAAGAATGACGAAAATATTAGTGTGTAGGAAAGCAGAGACAGAGAGCTCTTTGCTGGCTGTGTGATGGACATTTATACAGACATCTGAATAAGGCCGGGATGTTTATGTTGGACAGACTGCTCTGCCTCTGACGTGAAAATATGACAATGGACTTTATGGTTTATCTTATGTCAACCGGATCTAAGGAGAATATTGCATCTCAACGGATATTTTTATACAAAATATTGACAACAAATTTCAATGTTTAAAAATAAAACTTAATAAAAATAAGACAACAAATCATGATGTATTAACTTTAATTATATAATTTAATGTCGACAAATTAACTTTGTGAAAATGTTGTATATTTAATAATGGTTGAAATAAAAAACATTGTAAATTTTCACTATTTTTATTAACTAACTGCTTACTAGTTTCGGCTTTCGCCATTTTCAAAGCAATGAAATAAGTTACAAACATAACTACTTAAATACTATTTACAGGTAATGATAATCCTATGAGAGGGGAAGTAGACAAGTCGGACATCTCAATAAGGGTTTTTCCTTGCTTGTGCAATTTTATAATCTAGTGTGCCTCCAATAAATTTAATTTTGGACCTTTTGGTAGTGAATGAATAACATCTGGCTTGAAAGTTGTAAAATGATTTTCAGTGTTGAGGTGTGCAGCGAATGTGGAATCGGTATTTTGTTTCTTCCAGGAGGTTCTATGTTCTTCAATCCGGATGGCAAAAAATCTTCCTGTTTGGCCACAATAAACGGAGTCACACGTGTCACATGTTAACATGTAAACGCCACTCTTGTCCATTATGTTTGATTTTTGTTTGTTATTTACTATGAATTTTTTAGTATTATTAACGGTTCTAAATGAAACTTTGATGTTGTTAGAGTTAATTTGGTTGGCTAATTTGTGGCTGATAGGACCTAGGTAAGGCAAGGAAGCATATTGGATGGGATTAGACTCTTTAATTTTAGGGTATATTTTATCCAGGGCTAATTGTTTGAGTTTTTTGGCTAACAGTGTGTCAATTAATTGAGGGTTGTAACCATTATTTTCTGCTATGGTCTTGATCAAGAAAATTTCATTGTTGAAATCTACTGTGTTTAAGGGTACTGTTACTAAGCGATGAATCATTCTATGGAAGGCTGCTAGTTTATGTGATGTTGGGTGAATTGAAGAGTTGTGAATGACAGTGTCTGTATGAGTGGGTTTTCTGTAAATTTTAAATGCGTGAAGGTTTTGAAATTTAGAAATAGTTAAATCCAGGTAGTTTATGGAATTATTGATTTCTTTTTCTTTGGTAAATTTAATGTTTTTGTTGATAGAATTGCATTGATTGAAAAATTGTTCAAATTGTCTGTCTGTGCCTAACCAACAGATAATTATGTCATCAACATACCTATAATAATACAAAAGTTCTTTTTTAAATTTATTTTGGGAAAATAATTTTTTTTCAAAATAATCCATGTATATTTCGCTAAACAAAGGGCTTAGGGGGGATCCCATTGCAAGTCCATAGTCTTGCGAATAAAACTTGTTGTTAAATTTGAAATAAATTTGATGCAAACAAATTTCGAAAGCTTCTAGGAATTCTTCAATTGCGCGGGGTCATATAAATGTTTTTTGAGTATTTGGTTAATGATAGGTATTAAGTCGTCTGTAGGAATGTTAGTAAAAAGATTGGTTACATCTAAAGAGTAAAAAGTGCATTTAGTGTTCATTTTACAACTTTCAAGCCAGATGTTATTTATTCACTACCAAAAGGTCCAAAATTAAATTTATTGGAGGCACACGAGATTATAAAATTGCACAAGCAAGGAAAAACCCTTAATGAGATGACCGACTTGTCTACCTCCCCTCTCATAGGATTATCATTACCTGTAAATAGTATTTAAGTAGTTATGTTTGTAACTTATTTCATTGCTTTGAAAATGGCGAAAGCCGAAACTAGTAAGCAGTTAGTTACTAAAAATAGTGAAAATTTACAATATTTTTTATTTCAACCATTATTAACTTTAATTATTTTTAACATACAACAAAAATCTGGTGAATTAAGTTGCTTGGGGGCCCTGGGCGGTAAAATTAAAATACACAAGACTGTTTTTTGGCAAATAGATTAGGGCTGAATGACTCTAAAACCAAACAAATGCTTTTTTCAATACGATCAGTACCAGAGAACAATAGTCAAGATCGTGTGACTTTTTTGGGGGTTACCATTGGAGCCAATCTCAGTTGGGAAAGTCATGTGGAAGCATTAGCTGTGAAATTATGTAGATCCATATATTGCATAAGAGGCCTACAATCTAATGATCCCAGGGAGATTCTAGTAATTGATTACCATGCGATATTTGAATCTCACATCAATTATGCGTTGCTGGCATGGGGACCTCCACACATGCTCAACGAATTTTCCGTTTGCAACGACGAGTTGTTCGAGTCATTTGTAATCTGAACTATCGACAAGATTGCAGAAAATATTTTATTGAGTTGGGACTAATGACGTTACCGTCGATATTTTATTGCCTGAATTATATGCATCTCAACAAAGATAATTATAAATTTCAGCAAGAAATACATAATTACGGAACAAGAGGAAAACATCTGATAAGGCCTACCTACGCTCGTCTCAATTGTGCAAGGTACTCTAAAAACTATTATTGCATTCACTTATAAAATTAAATGTTTGTCTTATAATCTGTTCAATAGCAAGCTAAAGACCTACTTTAAACACAAACCATTTTATAATTTTAATGAATATTTGACGGATAATTTTAATAATTTAATTTACGAGGGATGTTTCCAAAGTTCTGGGAATTTAGCTATAATTCTTATTATTTTGTTAATTTTCGTCCATATTACAATGTAGTTTTTCAACATAATCTCCATTTAACTGAATACATTTATCCCAACGATAAACTAATTTTTTTAAGCCGTCCTCAAAGAACTGTTTCGGTGTCTCCTCAATCCACCTATTCCAACAGCCTTGGCACCCAGCACGGCGAAACCTTGCTAACGCCCAAACAATGCAAGATGTCATGAACTTGTCGTGTACCTATCCCTAGGCGCACACTAATTTGACGAATAGTCATTCGCCTGTCCTCTTTCAGTAGGTCTTCGACGGCAGTAATGTTTCTTTCATTTACCGACGTGCTTGGGCGCCCACTGCGTGGATCGTTCTCTAGTGATGTTCTACCGGTTTTAAAACGATCGATCCACCGATAAACAGTACTTTTGGATTCTGCAGACTCACCAAATACTCCTTGCAGACGCTGAATAATTTCTGATGTTTTCACACCTTCTTTCCACAAATAGAAAATTATTGCTCTTTGAAGATTTTGCTGCGTCTTCTACGGTTACAAAAATAGTGCTATGAAAACGCGTCTATATCAGTCGAACACCTAAATCAGACTGAACAATATTGCACTAGATAGTTGCATAAACATGTCAAGAATTGTCTGGCACCAATAACATTGCCTATAAGTTCTGCGTAATTTAATTATACCACAATTCCCAGAATTTAGGAAACATCCCTCGTAATATTGTAACATATATTGTATGTATGTAGTAATGATAATACCTATATTGCAGGATAAAAGAAATTCATTGTATTGCTCGTAATCCCATCACTGAATCGTTGAAGTGATGTTTAGGATTTGAACCTGCGTTTATGTGCTCTGTAGATAACCATTTTACCACTTTACCACGGTAACTCTTCAAGTAAATAAAATTTATATTTTGTGTCCTATTTTACGATATCTTTGAGTGGTTTTCTTGAGTAACTTATGAAGTAAAAATGTTTAGTGTAGTTTTGAGAAGTTTTTCAAAGTTACAAGTTGAACTCCGTGAAAAGATCATGGTAATTTCTACACAGTATGTTGGTAATAAAATCTTTCTAACGTACTTACTTGAACCACTAGAGTTAGATATTTGACGGTAAAAATGAGAGTTCTGCATTATTTATTCAAATCTCGGACTGCTCAAATGATATTTCAAACCGTGAATGTTCGTTTATGCTTCATAACATTTGGTTTATGGGACCATCTGATCTCAAAACGTGCCTGCATCTGTGGCTACAACCTTTCATACTAGATGACGCTACGTGTCGATTTGCTAATGTATTTCAAATGACCGATTTATTTACAATGGACGAATAATGAACGTTATTATCATCTCAAATTTTATGTTTAAAATATCTGATGACATGACGTATTGATTACCTACACTAGTAAACAAAAATGAACTTAGTTTTTGTGACACATAGCTGTGTTTGAAATATAGGGATAGACGCAGGGGTATGAAACTCATATACACGGCCTTGAAACGGTTTTAAGTTATATTGCATCCACCGACAGCGCTAAAAGCGTTATTTTTAACCAAAATTTTGAGAACACTTCATTATCGGCAATTTGCAGCAATTGTTTTTGACGTTGTAATGATAGGTGACAATAAATTGTGATTGTGACAGTGATGAATTTTATAAGAAATTTTAAATATTAGCACCACAATTTTTATTTTCAAATGGTGTAGTGTATAATAATTAAAAATATTTTAAATGGTAAATGCAAAAGAAATATAAATAGTGTAATAAAAAAAATGGCACAGACTAAATTTAATATGTACAATTATAAAAGTAAATATAAAAGTAAAAAATAAATACTTGTTTATTTATTTAATATGCTTGCTTGCAAATAAAATAATAAAACTTAATGCTTACTGAAGTATTAACTTTTCACAATTGTAATTAATTTTAATTTTAGGAAATTAATTAGGATAGTTGTAAATAAATTAATCATAATTTTCGGTTCAAGGCAATCTTTAATTCTCTACCAAAATTACATTTTATTTTTCAATTTTGGTAGAAAATTAATGCGCGATTCATATCAATTTAAAATATAAAAATATATTTGTGTGCACTGCGGGTTGCATACTATCTAATCCTAGTTCATATTACAACCACGAATGTCGCAACTATCGCTGTCCAAAGCCGTAACGTGGGAGTCCGCTATCTTCCTTGTTTTATAATTTGTGGATAGACGTATTATTATTTACTAGTGCACCCGTTTTCAACCATGTTGGCAAACACATCATTACCTTAATGTGGAACTTCCTCGACGTATTTGACTTCTTTCTCTAGCTATAAGCCTTTCTTCATAAAGTGCACGAACAGCATATACCAAGGCAAGTTTTACTCAATGCATTACATTTACATTGTTGAAAATAAAGGTAATTTATAACGTTAAATTTATTTTTACATTAATTTACTATTTTTACCAAAATGTATTAAAAAATATCTCAAGTCAATTTAAATAATCGTGTAAATATAAAATAAGGTCAGTATTATATGGTGATAAATCTGCAAAATATCATTCACATCGGTCAAAGGATATAAGAGTTTCTTGTTTATGCCTACGAAACCCTATGCATTTCTGTATGTAATTATATTTGTAGATTCTTAGAGAATAAATCTGCAAAATATTGTTCATATCGGTCAAAGGATATAGGAGTGTCTAGAGGTTCTTGTTTATGCCTACAAAACCCTAGAATTTTCTTTACGGTATTTTATCCGCAGTTTTATATATGATAAATTTGCAAAATATTGTTCATATCGGTCGAAGCATATAGGAGTATCTACAGTTTATTGTTTGTGACTACGAAACCCTAGACATTTCTATAAGTAATTATACTCATAGATTCTTAGAAAATAAATCTACAAAATATTGTTCATATCGGTCAAAGCATATAGGGGTGTCTAGAGTTACTCGTTTATGCCTACGAAACTCTAGACATTCCTATATGTAATTTTATCCGCAGTTTTTTAGAGAATAAATCTGCAAAATATTGTTCATATCGGTCAAATCATATAGGAGTATGTAGAGTTTCTATTTTATACCTACGAAACCCTAGGCATTTATATTTGCAATTATATTTGTAGATTCTTAGAGAATTAATCTGCAAAATATTTTTCATATCGATCATAGGATATATGAGTGTCTAGAGTTTCTTGTTTCTTGTAGAGAATAAATTTACAAAATATTGTTCATATCGGTCAAAGCATATAGGAGTGTCTAGAGTTACTTGTTTATGACTACAAAACCCTAGACATTTCTATATGTAATTATATTCGTAGATTCCTGGAGAATAAATCTGCAAAATATTGTTCATATCGGTCAAAGCATATAGGAGTATCTAGAGTTTCTCGTTTATGCCTACGAAGCCCTAGACATTTCTATATGTAATTTAATCCGCAGTTTCTTAGAAAATAAATCTGCAAAATATTGTTCATATCGGTCAAAGGATAGAGGAGTATCTAGAGTTTCTTGTTTATACCTACAAAATCCTAGACATTTATATTTGTAATTATATTTGTAGATTCTTAGAGAATTAATCTGCAAAATATTTTTCATATCGATCATAGGATATATGAGTGTCTAGAGTTTATTGTTTATGCTTACGAAACCCTATATATCTATATGTTATTTCAGATAAATTCAGATAAATTAAATACCAGCCGCTGAAAAATACAAAATGTGTGCATATTGCGAACTATAAATTTGCATGTTACAGAAAACCTATGGGTAATAGAATAATTCTGTTTTCAGATTTGTTTTCAACGTATCAAAATACTTCAGTAATACCTAAAAATTTTCATGTCACAAATAGTGTGTTTATCAGTGTTATCATTTTAAATGCTGATCTTTCGGGCTTCTTTTGAGTAGACCTCTACCCACTTATCTTTAGCCAGACGCATATCAAATTCCTGATAAATATTAAAAAGTAGAGGTGAGAAAATACATCCTTTTCTCACTCCAGCTTCTTACGTATACTTTCCGATGTCCTCTCTATCAGAATTTTCATTGGTAGATTTTTAATTAGGTTGATTTGGGAACGGTCAAATTTAAGTGGAAACTGAGTTGCATTTCCCATAGTAGAACTTATAACGTCATAAAATGGAGTATTTTCTTGTTCTTCTAAAATATAACAACAGTTAGTGTAGTTTTTTTCAAAAGCTAATTTAGATATACAGCCTTGTTCATATGTATGGAGCACCCTTGGAACATCTAATAAATAAATGCAATTTATTGCGAATTTTATTTAGGAAACCAAATTAAAATACTTTTACACATTGTTTTTAATTATATTTCATAGAAAAAATTTTATTTGCAGCTTTGAACATGTTCGTAACCTTTTAAATATTGTAGTTTGCAAGTTAATATTCGTTTATATGCGTTAGGTACATAAATGTTTTAGATTAGAATGAGACTTGGGCAAGAATAGAGTGATTTTTTTTTGTCATTTTGTTCAGTTACTTCCACTTACTAATTATGAGTGTGAATACAAAATGTTTGAGTGAAGTTAAACGTGCACAAATTGTAAGTCTTAGTCAAAAGGGATGGAGTTAAGAGAAAAATTTTCAGAAAGTAAATTGCTCCAGGAAAACGGTCCAAAATGCTATAAAACGGTTCGCTACGACTAGTTCTCATAAAGATAGGCCAAAATCTGGAAGAAATCGTAAGACATCAGAGAGAGAAGATAGAAACTTAATTCGACTATCACTGAAAAATAGAAAGAGAACATCGTCTGAATTGGCTACAGAGTTTAATACTGTTGCGACTATGAAAATTTTGGCACCAACCTTCACAAAAACTGGAAACTTGATGATTGGGCAAAGGTACTTTAGTCAGATGAGACAAATATTCAGGTAATTTTGAAGCACAATTATTGCTGCTTAATGAAAAAATTTAAATCATAAAAAATGTTATTGTGAAAAAAAAAAATCATCAGTTAATACTGAGACTTAAATTGAGATTATGGTTTATAGCTTTTTGGCACCCCTGGGGTGGTTTATGTAAGACGAAGGACCGGAGAAGAGTTTCAGCCTGACTGTGTGGTCCCTACAGTTAAATTTGGTGGGTGTAGTGTAATAATATGGGGCTGCATGGCAGCGTCAGGCGTGGGAAAAGTGTTTGTATGCGAGGGAAGGATGAATTCTTTTACTTATATCAAAATATTATCGACTGTTTTAAGACCTTCTGTACATAAAATTTTCACGAACGATGACCAATCAACATATTTATTCCAACAAGATAACGCACCATGCTATGCAGCTCGAGAATGGTTTCAAAGACAACAAATTTCCGTTTTGGATTGGCCGGCACAGTCTTCCGACTTAAATCCAATTGAGCATTTATGGCCAATTTTGAAGAAAAATGTTGCTCAACACAAGGTTCAATCAAAACTGGAACTAGTTAAGAAAATAAAGGAGGAATGGGGTAAAATTTTTGCAAATACTTGCAAGAAATTAGTTGCCAATATGCCACAAAGGATAGCTGCTGTTATAAATGCAAGGGGGGGAGTGACAAAATATTAAATATATCAATGTTCATAATTATTTTGAATAATAAAATAGTTTTCATTATTTAATTTTCTTATTCTTCCAAAAAAATCACAAATATTTAGGGTGCTCCATACATATGAACAAGGCTGTATATGCTTTATTTGTTAAAATGTGTAGGTACTTTCTTTTCAAAGTTACAAATTTTCTCTTTTGTAGTAGGTCTGATTTTACATTTCCTTCTCCATCTTCGTACTGAATGTTTTTTATTAAATTTGTTCACAGTTCCATCTTAAAACTATACAATACGTTCCTGTGTATCAAAGGTTTGTCTGTACACGCAAGAAGTTGGTTTGGCCTTCTGGGAAATTCAGCTTAATGTCGTTCACTACGTCCGCCTACCTTGGCTTCGTATATACCCTCCTTTACCCCTATCCGTACACCCTCATCCCTTCGTCGTACTTTAGCATGGGCGTTACGTGCGGTTATCAAAATATATGACTTAGAAAATCTCATTCAACTTGTTTAACTTAGTTTCTGCTCCATACGTTAGGCCGGGACGGGATACCTGCAACACAATTGTTTCTAACACAACTTACAACAAAAATTTACTCAAAGAAAACTTTAATCTTTTGGGGAATGGAAAATAAGTTTTTCTATACTATCAAAGACAGTGACGGAATTTAAATATATTTGGGAAATAAATGGTTCGCTCTATTATACATACTTTCTATTTTTCTTCATTTTTAGGGTTTTGTAGGTATGACCAAAAAACCCTTATACCGTCATTTTGTCGTCTGTCTGTCTGTCTGTCTGTCTGTCTGTCTGTCTGTCTGTCTGTCTGTCAGTCTGTCTGTCTGTCTGTCTGTCTGTCTGTCTGTCTGTCTGTCTGTCTGTCTGTCTGTCTGTCTGTCTGTCTGTCTGTCTGTCTGTCTGTCTGTTCGGTAAAAATTGTAGCCAAACGGCTAAACCTAGAGAGTTGAAATTTTGCATGCTTAAACAACTCTTTGACCCGCACATAGAAAAAATACTAAAACATCTAAAAAACATATCCCCCTAGAAATATAAACAAATATGTGCTCATTGAAAAAAAAAATATTTTTTTATAATTCTGAGTAGGGTATCAAATGAAAGCCCTTGATACGTGGATTAACGATCAAATTTTTATTTTTGCAAAATAAATTATTTTTAAGCGATTTTTGCCAAAATTGTGAAATTTTTTTTGTCCCACACCCTTTAGCCCTGATGGTTTAAACTAAAAATCTGAAAAAATTGTAAGTAATGTACATTGGTGTGAACCGGAATAGTTCAACAGGAGTTTTTCAGATTAGGTTTCTGGAAAAAAACGCATTTTTTGTGATTTTTTGCTAATAATGTACAAAAGTTATAGCTTTGTAACACGCCACACTATAACGTGTATGCTGGTCTAGAGGTATTAAACGCTGATTTTTCATCCAAGTAACCCGATCCGAAAGGGATCGAACCCTGAGAGAGAAGAGAGGCTATTTTATTATTTGTTTTTTTTTTTTTAATTTTTATATTGTTTAAATTATTTTTTCAAAATTCTAGTTATATTTTGGCAAATGGTGCATTTAATTTTTAAAAGCGTAAATTTAATAGCCAGTGGAAATTGTTTAAATTATAATTTAATTCTGTTTCAATGTACACGAAATCAGAGGGGCGGAACTTATAACAACCAATGGAAGCCATAGGCGCAATTTTTAAAATTCTTAATGAACCTTGCTATATATAAAAAAAAAAAAAAATACTGCACATATTTAGAAACCTAAATAATGGTATTAGGCGTTCGAATTAAAATTAACAAAAAAAATATTTTAATATAAAATTTGTTTTGGCATCCAAAATAATCATCATTAACTTACTAAGTACCTGCAAAACCCTGAAATGTGTGAAGATTCACACTTCACATAATTTTTTTTAAATTTATGTTCCACAGTTTTCACATTTGTAAAACCAAACTAAGAGGAAATTTTGATTTTAATCATCTGCATACCCTAAAATCTTGAAGTACCAATTGGGCTGAAGACCACAGTGGTTGGTATCTTGGGCTTTTCGTAGCACCATCTCCAGCACGAGGTTAAACATCAAAGGTGAGATGACATCCCCTTGTTTGACTCCAGTATGAATTTAAAAGGCTGTAACAAATGGTTTCCTACTTTTATTCTCTATACGAGGGTTACCTTTTATGTTTTTACAAACGACCACTAGATGGCAATATTGAAATGTGTCATTACTATATTCGTAAATTTGACATTTGTTAAATTGACTGAGTAGTTTGTTGACAGTGAGCCTTAAAAAAAAACAAGTTTGTGAAAAAATGGATATTACTCTTGAAAGTTTTCGTTGGATGATTTTTAACGAATTTAGTAAAGGCCTAACTGAACAACAATGCATAGATTCTCTTCGTTCAACTTTTGGTAATGAAGCACCATCAGAAAAGACTGTTTACAATTGGTTTGCAGAATTTCGTCGTGGTCGTGCGTCCGTCAGTGATGAATCTCGTGAAGGTTATCCAAAATCGGTTGTGATTCAAAAAAACATCGATGATGTACCCAAAATGATTGAAGAAGATCGGCATGTGACTTACCGTGAGATAGAGGCATCCTTTGGCATATCACACTGCAATACATTCGATTTTGCATGAACATTTAGCTTTGAAAAAGATCTGATCCCGATGGATTCCACGTAATTTGATCGAAGCTCAAAAAAGGTTCGTGTTGATTGGTGTAAGGCAGTGGTCTTTTCGAGTCCTGGAACCCTTTACAGTCTAACAATATTCCGTGGAACCCCAAAAAATACCTTAGATAAACCCTAAGATTGAAAAAAAAAAATGGAAATACAGTATATTTTAAATTATGTAGTCAATTCTTGGGATATTAGGTCAATAAGTAAAACACTTAGATATTCATATATTTGAATAGACCGGTTTCGACAATTTTATTGTCTTCTTCAGTATCTCTGAGGAAAAATTGAGAAGAAAAAAATTTAATATTACAATAATGTTCACAAAAATTAGTATGAAAATTAACAATTAAATAAACATGTGTATCAAAAAAAAATAAATAAAAACTTACTCAAATTACTAATGTAAATAATAGTTTGTAAATGTATTTAAAATAAATAAAACTCATTGTAAGAGACATGTGGTATCACAGATAAATAAGCGTCAAAAGTTAAAATGGTTAAAATACTTTAAAAAAATTAATAAATAAAATTCTTGATGGACATCCACAGTTGAATGTGTCCGAATAGTGCCAAGCAATTATTACAAACTATTATTTACATTAGTAATTTGAGTAAGTTTTTATTTATTTTTTTTTGATACACATGTTTATTTAATTGTTAATTTTCATACTAATTTTTGTGAACATTATTGTAATATTAAATTTTTTTCTTCTCAATTTTTCCTCAGAGATACTGAAGAAGACAATAAAATTGTCGAAACCGGTCTATTCAAATATATGAATATCTAAGTGTTTTACTTATTGACCTAATATCCCAAGAATTGACTACATAATTTAACTTACTCCAAGGTCGAAAAGAAATACCAGAAGATTTTACAGTATATTTTATTAAGTTTTGCTCACCTCCAAAAACGAGATTGTCTGCTCGTTTTTCCAAAAACGACCAGACAATCTCGAGCCGTCCTGTTCCATACTGCCATGTCTACTCTGAATGTGTTTGGAATGGTTTTTCATTTCCGTATATTTTTAGGGTTTTGTAGGTATGACCAAAAAACCCTTATACCGTCATTTTGTCGTCTGTCTGTCTGTATGTCTGTCTGTATGTCTGTCTGTCTGTCTGTCTGTCTGTCTGTCTGTCTGTCTGTCTGTTCGGTAAAAATTGTAGCCAAACGGCTAAACCTAGAGAGTTGAAAATTGGCATGCTTGTACAACTTTTTGACCCGCACATAGGAAAAATACTAAAACATCTAAAAAACATATCCCCTTAAAAATATAAACAAATATGTGCTCATCGAAAAAAAAAAATATTTTTTTAAAATTCTGAGTAGGGTATCAAATGAAAGCCCTAAGTACGTGGATTAACGATCAAAATTTAATTTTTGCAAAATAAATTGAGGCGATTTTTGCCAAAATTGTGCAAAAAATTTTTTGTCCCACACCCTGTAGCCCAGATGGTTTAAACTAAAAATGTGAAAAAATTCTAAGTAACGTATAATGGTGTGAACCGGAATAGTACAACAGGAATTTTTGATCAGATTATGTTTTCGGAAAATAACGCATTTTTTGTGTTTTTTGGTTGACGATGCATACATGTTATACTCTTATAACACACTAAGTTGATAAGCGTTTGGTGGTCTAGTGGCTCAGTTGCTCGATAACCACACAGGATCGTTATTCACTACACAGGTTCGTTCCTGGCTTGTGGAGTCAATTTTATTTTTTGTTTTTTTTTTCAAATTTATTATGTTTAAATTAATTTGTTAAAATTCTAGTTATATTTTAGCACATTTTGAATTTAATTTCCAAGAGCGTAAATTTAATAACCAATTGGAATTATATTTTCATTCTGTGTCATTTATACGAAGCCAGAGGGGCGGAGCGTATGATTTAAGACAACCAATGAAAGCCATAGGCCCAATTTTCAAAATCTTAATGAACCTTGTTATATAAAAAAATACTGCACTTATTTAGAAACCTAAATAATGATATTAGGTATTCGAATTAAAATTAACAAAAAAATATTTTAACATAAAATTTCTTTTTAAAGCTCTGAGATTAACAGACGATAAATTATTTTAAAAAGATCGTTCATTTTGCCGCGGTTACTACAAAGCAAAATTTGTCCTACACACTCAGCATGCCGCCTTCACTTATTATATACCTGCGAAACCCTGCAATGTGTGAAAATTCACACTTCACATCAATTTTTTTATAAGAATATACTTTTGTAAAATATTGACAACGTACTCTAGACTGAGGATGACTGGATTTACCAGTCGAAACGTCTCTTGATATTTAATAAATAAAACTTTTGACGAGTATTCGAAAATTTTTATTTCCTCCTACATTTTTCGTCAAGAACAACAATTTAACTATATATATATATATATATATATAGCTCCTAATCGCTTCAGGAGTGGAAGAAATGACATCCACCTTATAGTCCCGACTTGGCGTCTTGTGTCTTCTTTCTCTTCACTTTTATAAAGGATAAAATGTGCAGAATAAAAGTTCATAGCTCAAAATCGGCGATCGAAGCTTACGAAAATCTCGTTTCTGAAGTGACACCTTAACCATGGATCCAGTGGTTTCAGGATTGGTTTTACCGGATGTAACATTGATCATGAAGGTGAATATTTTGAAAAGCAATACAAATATTTCAATAAACAAGTTAAGTAGTAATTCTCGTAATATTCCCATCTAGTTGTTACACATTGACATGTTCTAATTATATATAAATTAATCAAAATGCTCTACAATTAACTATGGAATATTATATTACTCAGAGTCGTTAACGAATTCAGAGCAGTGTACCTGTGTACATATGTTCACCTATATTTTATTCGTTGGTTAAATAATGTATTGTACCATTTGTGAAAACAATACCGCGTATCATAGCTGTGTGCTGGAACACAGTACATTTGTAGTCGTATATTGTCTGTGGCTCTATGAATTTTTGATGTAAATGGCATTCTTCTTTCTTTAAAATACGCTCTTTCAGATTATTACACTCCTTCCAGATGTGTCGTAACAACTTGAATTTTACCTACAGATGTATACATTTATTTCTAGACGAATGTCTTGTTTTGTTTTTAACATAAATTACAGAACATATATAGTCAACTAGGAATAATTTTTACTTTTAAATATATAGCGTTTATAAGAAGCAAATGTGTATATTCAGAACGATTGCTAACACAAGAAAGAGACCCTAAGGTGGTGGAAAATCTTCTGAGAATAAAACTGTTCTGGAAAGCGTATTATGGCAGAGAAAATTGTGTATAGTATTTCCAAAATGAAATGGCCACTGTTGTTAAGAAGCTGTTGTTAAACAATCATACAAGAGTTGGTGAACTTGATATCCTATCTGAATTAGCGATGTCAAAGACAAAAGACTGGTTTTGCAGCAATTTATTGACATTAAATGCAAGCAAGAATCAACAATTAATACTCTCTCTCAATAGAAATGAAATTGTAAACAATGCCTTCAGCAAGTCTGTAAAATTTCTTGGTCTTAAAATAGACAATCAGTTGAATTGGCATACACATGTAAAAGATGTAGCTACAAGTTTGTGTAAGGCCACTTATGCACTAAGAAAATTACAAAGCTGTGTCACAACTGAAACAATTCGGACAGCATATTCGCATCTTTTCACTCTAGGCTCGCTTACGGCATTTTGCTATGGGGAACATGCAAATCTGCTAAAAGAGTTTTTTTAATACAGAAACAAGCTATTAGAATAATCAGTAATGCTCGTTACCGAGTGCAATGCAAGCCACTATTTATAAAACTAAAAATTTTGTCTTTCTCTAGTTTATTTATATACACATGTTTGCTTTATGCCAAAGAAAATTTAAACATTGTCTTTAAAAAATCAGTACATAGCCATAACGTAAGAAGTAAAGAAAGTTTAGTTATACCGTATATTAGGCTTGAGAAATCTAAAACTGGTCCTTATTTGGCTGCAATATTCTACAACCATATACCTCAGTCGATAAGAATTCTCGACATTAAGAATTTCAAACTAAAATTGAAAAATATACTAATAAAAAATTGCTTATATTCTATAGAAGATTTTTTTGATATAGATTTTACAGATCATGTCTGATTATATAGATATAATGTTTCTAGTTTTTTTAAATTAAGATGTTATAATTTGTATTATCTTTTTGTACTGTTGTATTGACTTGACGTGTAAACAATCCTTTGTAATTGTATTAGCACCAATAAAATATTATTATTATTATTATTATTAACAGCGCAGTAATGGGTTTATGGCAATAATCTTAAGACTCGTTGCTGTCAACAGAATATAAGGGGTATTAAGGTAATTTTAAATTTAAATAGAATAGATATAACACTAGTTCAATTGAAGTTTCTTAAAAACCATAGGATATTTGCCAAATTTATAATCCTATTGTTTCTAAATTTTAGGGGTTGTTATACTGGTTTGTTAGTTAATTTTCAACGTTCATAGCGTGCAATTAATTAACAGCATGGTTCTTTGGCGATTATTTGATTTTGCAGAAATTCCTAATTTCTGTAATGAAAACAGTGAATCTATGCAAGGTGATTTGGAGTGCGAAAATGTGGACGTTGACGTGTATGCGAAAATGTGGACGTGCCTACTATTTTAAGGCCGCCGTGATATTATTTTGTTTTAAACCCAATTAAAAGGTAATGTGCGCCGGAAAAAAAATAACACCGACAGAAAGTGACACTGTAGTACAGTTAATTAAAGACGAAACAAGTGCAATAAGAAGTGATTTTTGGGAAAAACGTGTAGAACGTTTAAAGGCAATTGAAACATTTTTTTTTTATAAATCCACCAAATAAATCTTCAATAATTATTAATTTAAATGACAGAGGTAGTGACACAAACTCTGATGGTGATAAAAACAATGATAATAGTGATAATGATTAATATTTTAATAATTTTAAATTACCATAAATTGACATTCAAAAAAGAATCATTTTTGTTTGTGCAAATTTGAAGTATTTAATATAGACTATAAAGACTTTAAAACAAAAAGATTTTTGCCTATATCTATAATTCAAATATAGAAATCATTTGAGAACGCGGGGAAGAAATTCTGAAAATCAATTAAGGACAAGGGGAGTATTCCGAAAATCTTTTGAGTGTGATTCCAAAAGACAAGGGCAGAAATTTCGTGCGAGCCGTTTGAAACTTATTGTTGGACAACATTGCAGTATATGGATTAAAAAGTCTCCCCCCAAATATTTTACTCACCAGCTGCTATTGCTTACAGGTATATTCCATCGATATTAATGTCTCCATTGTCCAAAGGTACTTTTTTATCAGGTCTACAAGTATGAAATGCGGATTTTTTTTTTTAAATAAAACACAATAAACTCAAAAGAACAGTAAAAGTTTATTTATCCAAAGTATGCTCCATTAGAAGTTATACATTTTTCCCATCTTTCAGGAAATTTGTGAATACCTCGCCAGTAGAACTCTTCCCCTTTCCCCGCAAACCATTCATCTAGCCATTCTTTCACATTTTCATATGAACAAAAGTGCTGCTCGGCAAGTGCGTGCCCATCGATGCGAACAAGTGGTAATCTGAAGGGGCCAAGTCTGGTGAATAAGCGGCATGGGGTAGCACTTGAGTGCCTCCAATGTGTTGCAAACTTTTTTCGTATTCTGGTCGTTTTATGAGCAGCGAATATATTAACTGTTTCACCAGGTTTTAACAATTCATAATAGACCACACACTTTTGGTCCCACCAAGTACAGAGCATTGTCTTTTTGCCAAAGCGATTCGGTCTTGCAGTTGATGTGGATGGTGAGCCTGGGTTCACCCATGATTTTTTGCGTTTGGGATTTTCAAAATAAATCCATTTTTCATCGCCAGTAATGATACGATGCAAAAAAGACTTTCTTTTGTATCGTGCAAGCAAAATTTCACAAGTGTTTTTGCGTTTTTCCATCTGCCTCTCATTCAATGCATGTGGAACCCATCTGCTGACTTTCTGGATCTTACCCATCTCTCGTAGGCGATTGGAAACAGCTTGTTGACTAACGCCTAACTGCTCTGCTAGTTGTTTTTGTGATTGACTATCGTCTTCCTGTAGCAATGTTTCAAATTTTGTATCTTCATATTTTTTTGGAGGTTTTCCTTGTTCTTTGTCTGTAAGATGAAAGTCACCACTTCTGAAACGCCGAAACCATCGTTCATACATATCTTGCGATGAAGCAAATTCACCATAAGCTTCTCGAAGCAGTCGGTATAATTCAGCAGCAGTTTTTTTCAAATGAAAACAAAACAGTAGTGTTGTCCGCGAATGCTCTTTATTTGGCACAAAATTTGACATTTTTAACACAGTAAAACAAAACTATATGATCACTTTTCAAATTATAACCTATACGCATTTGACACTGAATGATAACTTAACAAAACGCCATATGTGTTGAAACTTTGAACTATACACACTGTTTGCGCGGCAAATTTGAAAAAATTCCGCATTTCATACTTTTAGACCTGGTAATATGTCTGTATTCCATGATCAGGGAGAAGAGTATAGTGAAACTGCCAAATTTCTTTATATAAGCCGAAATACCGTTATCCGGATTATTAATGTAAATCTAATTTTTACAGAAGAATTTTTAGGTTTAGTATTGATGTGGATTGATCAGCATATACGATATAAGAATATTGAGATGTGACGTGTTCCACTTTTCACTTTTATGTCTACGTTTGTTTCTGGGGGAAATCTCTTTATCCCGCTTGTCAAAACTGGGGAAATGTAGGAACATTTCAACCATGTGACAGGACGCAAGTCTTTTGATGGACATTTATACAGATATCAGAATATTTCAATTTATTCACGACTCGCGTGAAAATGGAACGAAAAAAATTCACGTCGAGAATTTAAGAAGCCAAATCTTACATGTTCACTCCTGTAAAATATACGCATTTAAAATCAAATTCAACTGGAAATAAAAAAAAAAATCTTAAATCGCATTCGAGTTTCTTTTTAATAATAATAATAATAATAATTTTATTAAACAGCCCGAAGGCCAAAATAATATATACATTTAACGAAAATCAGAAACAAAAAACAAGACAAATTTGGAGTTCAGTTTTAACAATTGTAAACCCAAACATTAAAGAATACATTTATAGTTTAAGTTAGTAGATATTTAATATATCAGCTGAGCTGACCAACAAGTGTGAAACGTTTTGTCAATGCGTAGACACTCTCGAATCAACATGTTATTAGATTTAAGTAATCTACTACGTAAACTATAAACGTATTTTCTAAGTACAGCCATTCAAGTTTTAACTTCATTCATAACAAACATTTCACTTGCACTAAAATATTTGGAAAACTCATTGATAACTCTAAATGCATTGTTGTAGCAAACTACTAATTTACCAATACCGGTTTTGGTGGTGTTAGCCCAAAGAGAAGATGTATACATACTGCCACAAAACGTATTAAAAAGGTATTTACGTACAACAGTACTGCATCTAAAGAATCTATGGTTTAGCATATTTGCTTTAACACATACAGAGCGACATTGCCTATCAATGTCAGCTGTATAATTTAAATCATCACAGATGATATGACCAAGATAACATACAGAAGGTACTCTCTTAACGCACTGAACATTGAGTGAAATGTCGGGCACTGTATATCTCTTATTCTTAGGCTGAAATACAATAAACTCTGTTTAATTAACATTATAAATTAGGCCATGCTCCAGAGCATAAGATTCACACGGTACCAGCAATTTCCTCAATCCAGCCAAAGATGGTGCAAAGACCACCATGTCATCAGCATAGCTGAGCAGGTGATGAGCCAACCATACAGCCAATCCTTTCCTCGTTCAGCCGTCAGCTCAAATCCATGTAGATGTTGAACAAGGAAGGTGATAACAGGCCACCTGTCGTACTCCTGTGTTTTATATAAACGCACTGGATTTAGCTGTGCCCCAGCGAACTCTTTTTTGTTCTCTATCAAACCAATGGTGCAGTACAGAGGTTATTCGAGGGCAGACGTTCTTCTTCAAGAGTATCTGTAGAAGTTTTCCTCTATCCACCCGTTCAAAAGAGCGGCTAAGGTCTAATAAGCACGCGAATACGGGCGTCTCTCGCAGTAGGTACTGCATTATAGTTGACTTCAACAAATATATCGCCATATCTGTGCCATGAAATTTTTTGAAACCAAATTGGTTGTCGACACACTGTATTTTATCCACGAATTTTGCCATGAGAATTTTTTCAAAGACTTTAGACAAGACAGTAGATATCGCGATAGGGCGAAACTAGACTAAACTTACTAAACTAGACTAAACTTGATACAACAAGATCAGTCCAAATTTTTATATTTTATACTCATCTGCAGTTCTATAACAGCTTATAAGTGAAATTGACACCTTTCAAGGTTTTTGAAAACCAAATACGAAGATCAGGGCTGGAGTGAGGGTCTTTGGCGCCCTTATGCAAGATTTAATTTTCAGTGAGAATCAAAAAGGTTTTCGTTTCTAAATTTCAAGTGAAGACCTAAACAAAAAATGGTCCTTTAACCTTGGGACGCCTTCTGGTATCATGCGCCAAAAAAGGTGGTGTTTATTTCTAACAATAACTTAATTTTTATTAAGAAAAATAGAGTTTCCATACTTATAGCCACTACTGTATTTAGGTCAAATTATAAAAATATTGAAGGTTTTTTCCTACCATATTTTCATCTGCAATTTCATTCATCATTGCGGTAAATGTAGTAAATGTGACGCGAATTCATATAAAAAATTCATTAAGTTTTGCAATATAGAAAAGCCATTGGAGCTTATTTAAGGTGTTGCAATTCTGGACGTGGCGGCGAAGCGGTTATAAAATAAAAATGAAATCAGATATTTCAGCAGATTCCTTCAAATAAAACCTACTATCACAACCGTACAACTTTATAAGAACATAAATATAGATTGAACATCAATGAAATTTACACAGTTGGAATCTGTAGGTGGTATCACTACCACACTTCATGTTCCTACAACACCAGTTGCGACTCGTCAAACATTATCAAAATAGTAACTAATTTGCAAATCAGTATTCAATTTCAGTATTTTAAGCTTTATGGTTAGTTGACAAACGAATAAAAACACGCAACTTATAAACATAACAAGTAAAGGTAGGCAGTAGTATAACTACGTCATAACTGTGACACTTTGACCTTGAGTAGTGCGGTTGGCTTCGTTCATCTCAGACGAGTCGATTTTAGCTGAAACCAGATGTAAAAAGATGTGACTTTTCCCTTTCTTGTGAGTGACGCAAAAAATCAGTCCATTTGATACGAACCAAAGAAAAAAATCAGTTGTTGCCACCACTGGACCGACCGCCAGCACAAAGTACTTGTAGAAAATACATTCTAGGAGCAGAGTAGAAATAATTTGGCCTAATATTTTCTAACAGAGATATTATTTATCATGCCCATTGAAACGTTACATATAAGTATGTAAATACTTTCTTAGTAAATACTTTTTTCAATTTTTTTTCGTTTTATCAAAAAATGTCTCAAATAAAAGTTATTAGCTATTGCTTTCATAGCAACTTTTGCTAAATAATTTTTTTCGAAATATTTTTCTGTTGTGAAATATAAATAATAAATCCTAATTAAATTTTAAAATATTTCTTACCTTTTTACAACTTTTCAGCACAAATTTTCAAGTTAATTTCCTTAAAAAATATCAAATGTCATCATTAGACAAAAATAGCTAGCCATCTTCGGATTCTTACCGTCAGTTGGCGACACGTCCCTAGGGCCAATCAAAAGGCCTAATAAAAAGTCCTTGATCAAATTTTAACTGCATAAATTACAATTAAAACCTACTTTTTTCCAATAAATTACATTGTAATACTAACGACGTATATTTATATTTTGATTTGATTCAGAAATGTATGGCAAGTGCTGCTAACCCGGGAATACACCTAAACTAAACCAAATATCTGAACTAATTACTGAATTAGACCAAATAATTAGAGCGGATTAATGGAAACTAGTTCAAATGACTGTAGCTCGCTTATTTATGAACGGATTTTGAAAATACTTAAAGTTTTAGAATTAGGAATGCATGAGGCTTTTGACTGTATAGTCAAAAACATCAAATTAGCAAGTTGGTAAAAAAATTTGCTCCAGTTTTGACCAAAAATAGAGCACGGCCATAACTCGCTTATTTATGGACCGATCTCGATGGGATTTGACACAGAATATTAGAATTAGTGTCTCCTGGTATGTAGGTGTTCAAAATTCATGTATCTGTACAAAAAAGGCGTAAATGGGGGTCCAATTTTTTTAAAATTACAATATTTTTAATGTTTATGGGACAATTTTGATAAAATTTTATACATGGAGATAGAATTAGTTTCTGCTCCTTATATGAGAGACAAAGTTTATATATCTATACAAAAAAATCCTATTCCTATTTCAAAAAATTAAATAAATGTTATATTATATTTTTCCGTTTTATCAAAAAATGTCTGAAATAAGTTGTTAGTTATTGCTTTTATAAAATCGATACAAGTAAACTCCCATTTCTAGTCAACCGATTTTTACCAAAAGTTGATCGACTCATGTCATTGATGTCAAAAGCTTAAATATGCAGTTTCATAAAAATCCTTTTAGTCTAATTTGTTCTGCACGTGTACACAAACAGACAGACGGACAGACGGACAGACAGACAGACGGACGGACAGACAGACCGACAGACATCATGCTAAAAATAGTCAAAACGTTATGTAGGGACCTCAATTCGTGGAGATCCATCGAAATCTCGAAATGTCAAAATCGGTATGATCACAATACCTCCCTTATATATGTTGGCGGTCAGTAAAAAAGCAATATATTTCATGTTCAAGAAAGCTCTCATCGGAACTATAGTTACCTTTATAAACTTTCTTTACTTAACGTAATCCTAAAGTAGTATAGTTTGAGGTAAATCTGTCCCCAGTTGTACAACACTGGGGTTGTTGGGGGGCATAGAGCGCGTTTTATAACTATGTGACTTTATTATTTACGATTCTGAGACGAGAGGAGGATCTTTACTGCGCAACGCGCTAAGATTTACTGCCCTCGCCTTTTTAAAACATAAAATATCAAATTTTAAAATAAACCACATAAAAACCTTATATAAACATGATAGCAGCACAGTTCTCGTTTCACTACAGCAAAAACTAACTCTGACATAACTATGCCACACATCAAAATTCACTATTGTTTTATCCCACATCAATATGCATTTTAATAACAAAAGAACACGAGTACTATATTTTACCGATATTTTATAAGGGAAGGTATGGAAATTTGACAATGCACTGGCGCAAGAGGCACATGATACGGTTAGACATAAATCCATCACCCACTACTGCAATTCCACTGTTGGCCAAACGATAGTGAACAAAGGTGGAAAAACAGAACTTCTCAAGTTTTGACGGTAAACATTCAGCCAATACGGAAATAAGAAACAGTTTAAGAACAAAGATACAGCCACTAAGAAAAGAGATTTTCATTGAAATTATATGGGTACCATCTCAAGACAACTACACCAAAAGTGCACCATAAAATTGCAGGAGCCTGCCCCCTGGCATCGGTGATTAGCCCCGTTGCAGAAATAGGGCGATGTAAAATAAAAATCTAATTTAAATAAATCTGACATACTGAGTCACTAGTCATCAATCTACAAGGTTTTCCCAATAAAATATCGCCATCACATTGAAAGATTCTTTTTAACGTAAGACCGTTGTATGCCACTGTAATGCTAGGAGGCCGTTGGGTAAAAATGGGAATGGGGAGGCAGAGAAATAGAAGAGGTGAAGTTTAAAATACCTGGGTTATGTACTAGCGAGGAACAATGGGGCTGAACTACACATAAGGGAAAGAGTAAAGAAGGCAAGAATAGTCATGGAGAAGCTGTGGAGTATAGGAGAGAGGAAGTTTAATGGCGATATTAGATGGAGATTGAGGTTGTTTGACGCCGTAGTGAAAAACATCCTGCTATATGGGGTGGTAATTTGGGGATGGAAGGAATGGGAGAAGGTAGAACGAGTACAGGAGAGGTATTTGAGATGGATCTTAGGGGTAGATAGAACAACACCAGGGTATATTGTCAGAGAGGAACTGAAAAGGGATAAGATGAAAGTGGGTACAGGAAATACACATTGGAGGAAACATTATGATAAGATGTGCAGGATGTGCAGGGAGGAGGAAGAAGATATAGAGCACCTCGCGAAGAGGTGTAGAGAGATGACCTGTTGCACGAAGTTGGAAGGGGGGAGAGGTGGGCGAGGGAATTAAAGGCAAGAAGGATAGAGATTGGGGAAGGATAACAAGAAGGGGTAAAGGAAGGAAGAAAGAGGCCTGGTGGAAAGCAGAAGGGGAGAAATGGAAGGAAGGATGGGAGCTAAGGTTACCTGGAAATGGGGAGGAAGGAAGGAAGATAGGAGGAAGGGTGAAGAAATGGTTGGAAGAAAATGGAATAAAATAAATTAAAGATTGGCGAGAGAATTGGAAACGAGAAGGAAGGAGATCGGAGAGAGAAACCAGAATGAGAATAGGAAGAAAGAGGCTTCCATTGGTTGTTATAAGTTTCGCCCCTCTGATTTCGTGTACATTGAAACAGAATTAAATTATAATTTAAACAATTTCCACTGGCTATTAAATTTACGATTTTAAAAATTAAATGCAACATTCGCCAAAATATAATTAGAATTTTGAAAAAGTAATTTAAACAATATAGAAATTAGTAAAAAAAAAAATATATATATAGTCTCTTCTCCAGGGTTCGATCCCTATCGGATCGGGTTACATGGGTGAAAAGTCAGCTTCAAATACCACTAGACCAGCACACACGTTAGAGAGTTGCTTGTTACAAAGCTATAACTTGTGTACATTATTAGCAAAAAATCACAAAAAATGCGTTTTTTCCAAAAACCTAATCTGATCAAAAATTCCTGTTGAACTATTCCGGTTCACACCAATGTACATTACTTAGAATTTTTCAGATTTTTAGTTTAAACCATCTGGGCTACAGGGTGTGGGACAAACAATTTTTTGCACAATTTTGGCAAAAATCGCTTCAAAATAATTTATTTTGGAAAAATAAAAATTTGATCGTTAATCCACGTACCAAGGGCTTTCATTTGATACCCTACTCAGAATTATAAAAAAATATTTTTTTTTCTATGAGCACATATTTGTTTATATTTTTAGGGGGATATGTTTTTTAGATGTTTTAGTATTTTTCCTATGTGCGGGTCAAAGAGTTGTATAAGCATGCCAAATTTCAACTCTCTAGGTTTAGCCGTTTGGCTACAATTTTTACCGAACAGACACACAGACAGACAGATAGACAGACAGACAGACGACAAAATGACGGTATAAGGGTTTTTTGGTCATACCTACAAAACCCTAAAAATGAAGACCTTATTGTACCGACAACCCTTGTAATATCGGTTCCATTATTTAATAACCACAACTCGTTAATGCACAGAAAGATAGTTGTGGAATATCGCTAATGATCAATAGCATGCAATAATGTTATGCGAATTTATAGATATCGGGGACCCTATGTGCTTATTTTTCTTGCATCAAATTTAATTAAATATTTTGTGTGTAACGCAATTTCCTGTAGCATGTTTGCTGGATTGTGTTCTTACCCTTAAATGCTGTAAACAAAGTCTATTGATAGTAATTTAATACCACGGAGAGACCTGAGCAAACACAGCACGTATTAGTTGGAAAATTTATGTTTTCCTGGATTTCCACGCGTCTTGTTTATGGTAATAACAATGAATAATTATCGTGGTATTCACCCAATATTAACAATGTTCCTTTGAGGGTTTTGCATAGCAAATAACAGCAATTAAAAACAGTTAGCGATATGAATCGCCGCTGACTTGTGACTACTAGCGCCCTACGCCCCTATAACGGCAAACACGTTAATTATCTACCATAAAGATGTCCACACTTTTATGTTTTTCTTTGTTACTTTGCTGAAGATGAGATATTGGATCAAAACACGAATAATATTTAAAAATCCTGGTATAAATTAATTATTTTTTAAATGAATATTATTCTACTCTTTCCAGAACACAAGCTAAATATAGTCATACAACGAAAAATACTGCACTTAATAATAATAAAACGCCATTTTGCACACGTGTTCTTTATAAAAACTTTATCAATTTGACCCGTAGTACGTATTTGTGAACTGATGCAGATTCAATTTGTCAGCGAGAATTGTGCGCCAAATACGAACGCACCAACCCACTAACGATAACTATTTTTTACTATAGAGCGAAATAGCTAAATACATATTTGTAGAATCGACCTTAAGCTACAATTTTCAGCGTTAAACGCGAATATCCGTCACTTAGTTTACATGATATCGTCCAAAATTCATTCCGTGACCCAAAAAAAGTGTTTCCGAAATGTCTAACGAATTTCGTATAAAATATATAATAAAATCGGTCATTTTCTTAATTCAGTGTCGTAAAATACGAATTTGTTATCAAAATAGCGAAAAATTGCAATGCTGATTAAAAAAAAATCCCAATTTCGAGACATGATGATACAATCAATGACTGCAAATCTGCGTATATTAACATTTTTTTCAATTTATTCTTATAAAAATTACAAACGTAGTTTGTTTGGGGAAGGTGTATCTCCGAAATGTTTTTGCTGAGAATTGTCCCAATCGGAGCACAGTGTTTCGTTGGTATAAACAATTTCAAAGAGAAATTTTTATCCTAGATGATGATCCTCGTCAATAAAGTTCCCGTGAAATAGTTACTCCTGTAAATATTGCTGAGGTTAAAAAACTGCTCGATGAAAATTGGCGAATTACATACAGGCAGATAGAGGAGTCTTTGCACATGAATTCACCAGCTATACGTTCAATTTTTCGCCACCATCTGGAAGTTAAGAAAGTTTGTACGCTATGGGTCCACAACCTGATGCACAAACAGCAATAAGGGTTGAATTGTGTCGAAAAATGTTAAAAAAAAAATTAAATAGGACAGTCGAAATACGTGAACACCATTGTGACAGGGGACGAAACATGGCTTTATTATTATGATGTGCCATCAAAGTCCAACAGCGATAAAACAATCAAAGTCTGTGAAAAAGAAAATGATTGTCGTATTCTTCGGTAAGCGAGGGATTTATACGAGAACTATTCTAGAATTGCACAAAAAACAAATAAAAAAAACGGCCAAGTGGTACGTTGAATTCTGTTCATTCACATGAAGAACTGGCTTGGGTTCCAGCACTTCGCTGATGATGAAGATCTTCAAAACGCTGAGACAGGCTCGCTACATTCCCAGGCGGAAAAGTACTATGAAGAAGGAATTTCAAAGCTGGCTAAACGCTATGACAAGTGTTTAAATTTAAATGGCTACTCTGTGAAAAAATAAAGAAAGTATGTAGTTTTAAGATGTATATAATAAAATATGTGTATCTATGCTGGTTTAATTTTTATAGACAAACGAAGGTTACTTTCCAAATAGCCCTCATATTATGTTTTGAATGGTCTATTTAATAATGCGAGAATAACACAGGTCAACAAAAAAATATATTTTTTTTGAGTCTTTATTTTAATGACTATTTTCTGTTTCCTTATATCGAAAAATAACTAAAACCTTCGTTTATTTTTGAAAAACTTTGCTTTTGTACATTTTACAACGATCAATATATATTTATTTAATTTTATGACCATATAAGGAGAAGCGCGTTATATTAAGTAAGGGTGGGAACGAGCGGGTGAAAAGCAAGTGGCATTTCACTTACGTGGTTCTTAGTCGGTATGCGCATGCACATAGCAGCGATATAACGCATTTTGTGTGGCGGCAGATTCAAAAAATGGCGTCTAAAAGTTGTAAACATGAGGTAGACTCATCCTGCTATATTTGCGGCGAATTTATCAAAACAAGAGAATAGTTGGATTTCTGATGGGAATTTATCCTGTCAGAAATCCAAACATCTTAAAATCCCCTATCACTGGCCAGGTATACTCATCATACTTTAAACTCTCAAGCACCATTTTCACACTTTCGTAATTTTCTTTGAGCATTACGGAATGAGCCAAAGGAAGAGATGGAAATTTATTTCCATTGTCAAGAAGGACAGCTTTTAAACTTTTTGTAGAACTGTCTATGAAAAGACGCCTGTCAAAAGGAATGCATGAGATTCCGACCGCCTTGCATAGGCGGTTATACTAAATATCCTTGCTACGTTTATTTTTGTCGGACCACAAATAAAGAAAATAATGGCCAGTGACGAATTTTCACAGATACTCAACACTCATGAAAGGTAAGCCTGAAAGCAGTGGTTCATGGTTTTCTCGAAAACAACAGAGCAGACAATTACATAGAGGTTATTACAACTATGCTTGAAAACTTTAAACTCATGGGTTGCAGAATGTCTCTTAAAGTGCATATGTTACATGCGTAGTTGGACCAATTTAAAGATAACATGGGAGCCTATTTGGAAGAACAAGGTGAACGTTTTCATCAAGACGTGATGGACTTTGAACGTCGTTATCAGGGGCAATACAATGAGAGTATGAGGGGGGACTATATTTGGGGGCTAATACGAGAATGTCCATACTATCACAGAAGAAATACGAAAAATAATCATTTCTAAACTTTTTTATATATTCTGTTACAGTAGTTGTTTGTTTCGAATGCTTTTCTTGTAAATAAAACTGATTCAAATTCATAACAAAAGTTTGTATTATTTTTACATACAATAAAGGTCTGAAAAAAGGGAAATTTTCTTAAAATCCGTAATTTCATTCTGCTAACTACAAAAGCAAACTTTTTCGGGTAAAACTATTTTTTCTTTAAATAATAATGTGGAAGAAATAAAAATCAGATATGCAGAACCCAGACTCAAAATTCCTGTTGACCGGTGTAATCTTACTATGTTTATTCATACAGCCGTATCTCTAAACTTTCCTAGCGCCCTTCGTACTTAAGTATAGTTCATATTTTTGCCAAGTTGTATTTGTAAAGTTCAATTAGTTAAATGTAACAATGTTTTTACAGTTTGGTGTAAGTGATTCTACTTGTGTTTTTACCTGTCCGACAATGTTGTTGATTGTTTGATTAAATTCAATACATGTTAATGTTTTTGAGGCTATAATTCCGGTTGATAAATCGATGTTTGCAATAGTTGGGGCATGAACATAGCACAATGTTACGAAGTGAACAACTATAGAGAAGTTGCAATGCGCGCTGGGTTGTCATGTGGAAAAGTCCAGAGCTGTGAACTGTTGTGTGTTCCAGTTAGTTACATTGTCCGGCGGCAGATGGCGGAAGCGAGGACCGGTCACGTGATCTATCTACGTCCACAACTTATTACCCCCACACCAACACCACCACCACCACCACCACCTAAACACTACAACTTTAGAGTTAGGACCTAAACTTAGAGTTAACATTCTAGGAAAATTAGTTCCTGCCATTGTTGTGCACAGAATGGACAATATATCAATTATTATTTCAGTTTAGGAGGGCTACCTTTTAAGTTTTTACAAAAACTAAGAAAGACTTTTTTGAAACATCTGTTTTATTGCTGTTCAAAATATTCGCTTTTAAGATTTATACACTTTTGCATGCGTTCAAACCAATTCTTGAAACATTTTTTCCACTCTGAAGTTGGTATCTCAAAAACATGGTTTTCGAAAGCTTCAACAGCTTCTTGAGGTGATCACTGTCCACGCATTTTTTGTTTGACATTGGGAACAAAAAAGTCGTTAGGGGATAAATTAGGAGAATATGTGCAATGAGACATTATTACGATGTTTTTCTCCTTCAAATAATCAATTGTTTGACGTGCTGTGTGGGAGCTTGCATTGTCATGATGAAGAATTATGCGACGTTTTTGACTGTTTTCCCTGATTTTGTCGATGACTTCTGGAAAATAAATTGTTGTATACCATTCAGCAGTATACATTCGATTTTGCAGGAACATTGATGCTGTGCGTGAACTGATACTGCAAGATCGTCATGTGACTTATCGTGAGATTGAGGTATCCTTGGGCATTAATGGGACCAGCATATATTGCGAGAGCGACGGGAAACTAAGTCACATGCCGATCTTCTTCAATCAGTTTTGTGCACAGTATCGATGTTTTTTTGAATCAAAACCGATTCTGGTCGACCTTCACGAAATTCATCACTGTTCCCGAAGGATTCCGCATAATTTGACCGAAGCTCTAAAAAGGCTCGTGTTGATTGGTGTAAGCGAATGCTAAAAAATTCAACCAAGGCACTGCAAAATCCGTATACAACATCGTTACAGGTGAAGAAACTTGGATTTATTTATATGAACCGGAAACTAACGCTTCTTCAGGTGTCAAAAAACGTTGCTCTCGCAATATATGATAGTCCCACTAATGCTCAAGGATACCTCAATCTCACAATGTCACATTATGATCTTGCAATATCAGTTCACGCACAGCATCAATGTTTTCCGGAACAACAACCGATTTTAGACGACCTTCACGAAATTCGTCCTTAAGCGAACTACGATCACGATTGAAGTAGACAAACCAACGATAAACAGTAGTCCTTGATGGTGCTTCATCGTCGAATTAAGTTCATCGATGCACTGTTGTTGGGTTAATCCACGTCGAAAGTTGTAAAAATAATTGCTCGAAAATGTTCACGATTTAATTCCATTTGTAAGCGAGATGATTTTTTTAAGTTACTTTAAATAACAGAAATAGCGCTCGTACGTCAAAACGTTCTGAGTACGTATGCCGTCAAAAATGTCAAACTTTACGATAGAAGGTAAACAGATGGCATTGCTAGTTTAGCGCAATCCCGAAATATAAGAGGCAACCCTCGTAGGATTTAAAACAGTTTAGTAGAACTTTAGTGGGAAACAGAATGCAACGAGTTTGACGGCGCGTTGACGCCGTTCGTACGGTGCTATCTGTCAGAAGAAAGTTAAAACCAAGCTGTCGTACGCAAGAATGGACAACGTCCTACGGCGATCGAACGCCGTTGATACTGAATGTTCGTCAACTTCCAACTTTTAACGCCGTTGAACGTTGACGCAGAACACCTAACCTCAGTTTTTACTGAATGGTAAAGTGTTTGTATGTATAAATAACTTGCATACAACATAAATAACATCACACACAAGTCTTCATCATCCATTATACTTTTAATAAAAGAAAGCGCATGTATAAACACAGATATAGGTTGTCAAGTGACACTTGACGGCGTTAAAAATTATTGCATTGTGTGCAGGCGAAAATTCTCAACGGCGCTAACGCAACGCTGTCGCAAATGACGGCGGGCTGACGGTGTAGCGCGCTGTGCATTCTGTTCCAGGCTTTAATTTTGGTAGAATGCTATAAAATGTTACTTTATGTTATGATTTGAACCAGTGATGAACTATATTAAATAAATGTGTAAAAACTGAGAGTGCAAGGTAAGCACATTTGAGAGTAAATAATTTCTTCTTCCTTCCCTTTGTAATTATTGGCTGCCGTAGATAAGCGGCTTATTTACTGCTCCTTCGTCCCTCTCTCTCTCTCTCTCTCTCTCTCTCTCTCTCTCTCTCTCTTTCTCACTCACCTTTTCACCTTCCTTTTCTCACTGACAGAACAGGAAAAAGAACTGTCTCACTCTAAGGGTTACTGCCCGACTGTGCTGGGTAGATATCTCTGAAATTTAACTTTTTACTACAATAGTTTCAATTGCGTCTTAAGATGGATTGCTTTATTGCTTTTGCAAAACTAATTAGGCTATTAAAACAACAGAAAACAGTCGGTTAAAAATTGATACGGTTATCGTCTGACCCCTATTGCCCTAAATAAATTTTATTTGAAAAATAAATTTACTCTTTTTATTAAGGAAATAATCGAGGTGAAAGATATGTTCTCAAACGTTTGAAAAACATAAGTTAATAAAAAAAATATAAATCATATTTTTAGTTCATTCTAAATTTGTGCTAAATCAATCAGAAGCAAGGTCAAACAGCTTTTATCTCCTTCCACACTCTATTTTGAATTGAAATGAACTATAGATCCAGGGACGTAGCTAGTATTTCAGCTTGGGGGGGGGGGGGCAAAAATAACAAAATATTCTAAATTGGTCGGTACGACATTAATTACATGGTTTGGGTAGAAAATAACAGCGTTCTAGGTCAGGGGTTCATCTTTCAGTGACAAAGAGCCAAATCTATATTGAAAAAAAACACAATAACATGAAAAACCGCTAAAAAATATATGCTATATTTAAGAAAAAAACGCAAAAATTATTTATTTGTTTTAAAATAATCAAGTATTACAATAAATTAATATTTACTTATACATTTAGTTTGTGATACCTATTGTAGTTGCCAGTATATTACAATATAATAATTTTTTTAATGGGAAGATTGCTCCTGTATAGTGTTCTATAAGACTTCAATATTTGGTGAATATTCAGTAATATTTAACTTAAGGCAGCTAGTTTCAGGTCAGTAAGATTACTTCTTAACTGACTCTTTATTAATTTCATATGTGAAAAGATTTGCTTACAGTAATATGTGGATCCGAAAATTGTCACTAGCCCAAAAGCATAATTTTTTAAAAGATTGAACGATTCTTGAAGACGGTTCCAAGCTTCGAAAAGAACTTTATCTACATTTTGAAGATTGCGAATTTCGGTCCACTTATGCTGGGAAGATAAAATTCACTTTTTTCTTTCTAAATTTTCCAGTTCAGAATTAAGTTTTAAGAATATATAATTCCATAAACCTTTGGATTTCAAATTCACTAATTGAAGATGATAAATGTAATTGCTACATATCTACTTCAATTGGTTTTGTCAAAAAATCTAGTGTAGCTTTATATTTTCTAAACTCTTTAAATCTATCTCGAAAAGCTTCTTTCATGTTAACAATAGTTTGTGCAAAAAAAATTGCATTAATAACATGTTTTTGTAAATTAATAAAATGTATAAATGTTTTTGCACGTAAATCATTCACAAATACAGATAACTTTTTTTCGAAACAAATAACTTCTTCTAAAAGGGAATATGCAGTAACTCGGGGAATTACCGGGCGCGAATTGCACCGTAAAACATTCTGAAAGATACAAAACCTATATAGTACAGGCAGAAAGTTGAAAATTAGAAAATAGATTATATTAAAATAAAAACCAGCCAATTTTCAAAGAGCCACAAAATTTTCTAAAAGAGCTGCAGGTTGCCGACCCCTGTCTAGGTTTTTTGTAGTACAAGGTGTCTCAAAAGAAATTTTATATTTAGTGGATCGATTAAAAAAAAAGTAAGCCGTATATAGAAAAAATGTTTATTAATTATTAAAATACACTTTTTGGGGATTTATTTCTTAAAAATAATATCGTCTAAATGTAGACCCTCGCGTTCTCGGCACTCATTTAATCGAACAGTAAAATTACTTATGACGTCTCGGCAGGTGGACTCAGGGATGGCTGCCATTTCGTGACGGATATTTTCTTTCAAATGCGCCAGTGAAGTCGGTTTATTGGCGTAAACTTTAGATTTAAGATAACCCCATAGGAAAAAGTTCATAGGCGTTAAATCTGGACTGCGTGGAGTCCAATTTATGTCACCTCTCCGGGAGATCAATTTGCTTGAGAAAATTTCACGAACACGTGGCAGAGACATATTGGACGTGTGTGAAGTTGCTCCGTCCTGTTGGAACCATGTTCTTTGGTTATAGCCAGGAAAGTACCAAGGTTCCAAGGTTGCAGTTCAGGTACCAAGAAGTTGTCTAACATCTCCACATAACGCTCTGAATTCACTGTAACTGCACGCCACCTTTCGTCTTCAAAAAAGTAAGGGCCGATAATTCCTCGCGCCGACATCGCAGCCCATACGGTCACTTTAGGCGAATGTAGGGGTTTCTGATGTTTGCGTTTCGGATTCGTTGCACTCCAGTAGCGGCAGTTCTGCTTATTTACATGGCCATTAAGATGAAAATGAGCTTCATCGGAAAACAAAATTTTTTCGTTGAAAATCGCTCAATCACCTGATTTACGAAATTAAGCCTCTGACTGGCATCTTGGGGCTTTAATTCTTGCACCAATTGAATTTTGTAGGGGTGCAGCTTTAGGTCTTTGTGCATAATGCGATGTAATGATGATATATGCACATTTAAAGTACTTGCGCGCTTCCGAATTGAAAGGTTCGGGTCGTCACGAACAGACTGATTAACATTCTCCACGTTTTCTACCGTTCTTGATGACCTAGGTCGCCCGTATTTTGATTTATCCAGCGTTGTACCAGTCTCTTCAAACTTTTTAACCCAATGTCGAATGAGAGGAATGCTTGGCGCATCATTTAAGTGGCGAAAACCTCGAATACTGCAGAAGTTTCTATGCGCTACAGTTGCCGAATCACCGTTTTTGTAAAACTCTCGCACGCATAACGCGCGGTCTGCTCCCCAGAAATGCTCCATAGCGATTGAATTCCCAAGAGCCAGCCTACCGATTGACATAACCCCCGCGCCCCTCGGATACGTTGCGTTCACGCTGTAAGCTAAATAAATATAAAATTTCTTTTGAGACACCTTGTATATTAAATAATAAAAGTCCGGTAAATTTATAAATTTTCTTCACCTCCGGTGAAGAAAACTTCTAACAACCGAAATTATATTTTATATAAGGTAAACTAACCAGGATTTCAACTATCATGGGGGGGGCAAATGCCCCCTATGCCCCCCCTGGCTACGTCCCTGTATAGATCTGCGTAACAAAAAGTAAGTGATAAATTCCGCTATTTACAGATATTTGACTCAGGTCATTTGCACTATCACAGGCTCAAGTAATATTAAAAATTCTTTTGAAATTTTGAGCGACTTCTCCTATTTTAGACAAAACTGGATCCATCTTTGTTACAAAGTAAAGCAATCTAGTCTTGTGCAAAAGAAATAAAAAATACTTTGTTTCTAGCATAATAACATAATACATTTGAAGAATTTAAAAATAATAAAAGTGCCCCACTTGGCTCTAGTAACACGCGAGTTTAAAAATTAAATTATCCTTTACAAAGGAGTGTCTTGTTTTATGAAAAAGGATCGTATACAGCTCGCAGCAGTTCGGTCATTGCAAAGAGAAATATAAAAAAGAATATTTTGTGTTACATAAAAAGATGAACAATATGAAACACTACGACAAAGAAATTTCAAAATATCAAGAAGAGAATATTCTAACGAAGTTGATCTGTAGTGTGAATTCTCACACATTTCAGGGTTCCACAGGTATCTAGTAAGTGAAAGGTGTTCATAAGTAATATGAATTGATGACTGTAAACGGTATTTACTCTAGTCATGTATATAGAACAAAAGTTTGAGCTTTTAATGGAATTTGTCCAGTTCAGAAATTTTTAACACTTCCTATTTTATTGGGAAATTTAGTTTTTCTTTCCCAAACTTTAGGTCATTTCTCCACTTTCTAGCTACTCCAGGGACTGACCGCAACGAATTTATTGTTTTAAAGAATATTGAAATAAAAGTTTAAATTGGAAAAATATTGAATTTAAAGTTGAATTTGAATACAAAGTTATATAATGGAAAATAAAAGTTTTTTCCTTAGATAAATGTGGCCGAACGTCCCAGAAAATTGTACATATACAGTATAGCTACGATAATCCGGACATACGTAAACTCGGCCACTCTAATAATTCGGACCCTGCTACAATAAACCATATTAACGCGACGTCATATACATTTTTAGCAGATTTAAAATATATGTGTCATTACTTTTGTTACCTTAATTTTATGAACATTTTTAATTTTGGAGCAAAAAATACCAGGTCTACAAGTATGAAATGCGGATTTTTTTCAAACTTGCCGCGCAAACGGTGTGTATAGTTCAAAGATTCAACACATATGGCGTTTTGTTAAGTTATCATTAAGTGTCAAATGCGTATAGGTTATAATTTGAAAAGTGATCATATAGTTTTGTTTTACTGTGTTAAAAATGTCAAATTTTGTGCCAAATAAAGAGCATTCGCGGACAGTACTACTGTTTTGTTTTCATTTGAAAAAAACTGCTGCTGAATCATACCGACTGCTTCGAGAACCTTATGGTGAATATGCTTCATCGCAAGATACGTGTGAACGATGGTTTCGGCGTTTCAAAAGTGGTGACTTTGATCTTACAGAAAAAGAACATGGAAAACCTCCAAAAAAATATGAAGATACAAAATTGGAAACATTGCTACAAAAAGACGATAGTCAATTACAAAAACAACTAGCAGAGCAGTTAGGCGTTACTCTACAAGCTGTTTCTAATCGCCTACCAGAAATGGGTAAGATTCAGAAAGTCAGCAGATGGGTTCCACATGCATTGAATGAGAGGCAGATGGAAAAACGCGAAATTTTGCTTGCACGATACAAAAGAAAGTCTTTTTTGCATCGTATCATTACTGGCGATGAAAAATGGATTTATTTTGAAAATCCCAAACGCAAAAAATCATGGGTGAACCCAGGCTCACCATCCACATCAACTGCAAGACCGAATTGCTTTGGCAAAAATACTATGCTCTGTACTTGGTGGGACCAAAAGGGTGTGGTCTATTATGAATTGTTAAAACCTGGTGAAACAGTTAATACCCAACGCTACCAACAAGAACTGATCGAATTGAACCATTCGCTGCTCATATAACGACCAGAATACGAAAGAAGATAGCACAAGGTAATCTTTCTTCACGATAACGGTCCATCACATAAGGCAAAAGCAGTTTGCAACACATTATAGGCACTCAAGTGGGAAGTGCTACCCCATGCCGCTTACTCACCAGACTTGGCTCCTTCAGATTACCACTTGTTCGCATTGATGGGTCACGCACTTGCCGAGCAGCACTTTTGTTCATATGAAAATGTGAAAGAATGGCTAGATGAATGGTTTGCGAGGAAAGGAGAAGAATTCTACTGGCGAGATATTCACAAATTGTCTGAAAGATGGAAAAAATGTATAACTTCTAATGGAGCATACTTTGAATAAATAAACATAGTTTAATGTGTTTTATTCAAAAAAAAAAAATCCGCATTTCATACTTGTAGACCTGGTATATAAGATTAATAAATAAATAAAGCACTCGGTAAGTTTCACAAATATAAGTTTAATGTTACTCTCAGGGCCGAGAGTTCCAGTTGATAATAAACTCCGTAATAGTTATTAGACACATAATATATTTATGAAGCTAATAAATTTATTGATGATTTCCAAGTTACAAAATCCTTCTAATAGTTTATTAGCAACATAATTTTTATGAAGATAGTAACACGGTGCAAGAGGGATAGAGCTATACGTAAATTTGTATAGCTAAGGTGAAATAAAATTTTGACATTGAATATTTTGACATTAAATATTTTGACATTAAATAGTTTGACTTTACATTCAATGACGTTACGTATATTTTTTGTGTTACTGATAAAATGACAATTAAACGGCGTTCAACAAATTTTATCACAGAAAAAGAGGATAATATAGATAGAAGAGAAGTTAATAAACATAGCATTTTATAATACAAAAGTGACTGAAAATAAGAAGACAGCCATATTTTGCTTTATTTTACATTCCTTAAACAATATGAATTAAACTGATCAGCAATTTTCAGCCACACATCTTTATTATTCTATCAATAATTGTGTCTCTCTTCTTATTTTCTATCATTTTTATATAAATAGTAATACTTATAGTATTGTTTGTAATGTGTTGTAATCGTAATTGAAATAAATACATATATAAAAATAAAAGACAATGTTTATTTAAAACTATATATTTATATATTGTTCTCTATATATCACATTTACAATAAATGCCCAAAATATACTAAAAACGGTTGTCCATAATTTATAAATTCATCCAAATACATCGTAGATTTCGTCGAAATACAACTAAAATGTATATAAAACACTAAAATCACCATTATAGAAATATTTAAAAACTACACATTCGTATATTATTTTAAAATTATACTGTTTTTCAGTTAAAATTGAAATACAAGGTGTCTCAAAAGAAATTTTATATTTAGCGGATCGATTAAAAAAAAAGTAAGGCGTATATAGAAAAAAATTTTATTAATTATTAAAATACACTTTTTGGGGATTTATTTCTTAAAAATAATATCGTCTAAATGTAGACCCTCGCGTTCTCGGCACTCATTTAATCGAACAGTAAAATTACTTATGACGTCTCGGCAGGTGGACTCAGGGATGGCTGCCATTTCGTGACGGATATTTTCTTTCAAATGCGCCAGTGAAGTCGGTTTATTGGCGTAAACTTTAGATTTAAGATAACCCCATAGGAAAAAGTCCATAGGGGTTAAATCTGGACTGCGTGGAGGCCAATTTATGTCACCTCTCCGGGAGATCAATTTGCCTGAGAAAATTGCCTCTGACTGGCATCTTGGGGCTTTAATTCTTGCACCAATTGAATTTTGTAGGGGTGCAGCTTTAGGTCTTTGTGCATAATGCGATGTAATGATGATCTATGCACATTTAAAGCACTTGGGCGCTTTCGAATTGAAAGGTTCGGGTCGTCACGAACAGACTGATTAACATTCTCCACGTTTTCTACCGTTCTTGATGACCTAGGTCGCCCGGATTTTGATTTATCCAGCGTTGTACCAGTCTCTTCAAACTTTTTAACCCAATGTCGAATGAGAGGAATGCTTGGCGCATCATTTAAGTGGCGAAAACCTCGAATACTGCAGAATTTTCTACGCGCTACAGTCGCCGAATCACCGTTTTTGTAAAACTCTCGCACGCATAACGCGCGGTCTGCTCCCGAGAAACGCTCCATAGCGACTAAATTCCCAAGAGCCAGGCTACCGATTGACATAACCCCCGCGCCCCTCGGACACGTTGCGTTCACGCAGTAAGCTAAATAAATATAAAATTTCTTTTGAGACACCTTGTATTAACACATTTTGCGAACTTGTTTTTGGTTATATGTCACTTTATTAAGCACTTCATGTTGCCTATAAGTTATTAGACAAATAAGCCTATTTATTAGCAACCTAATCACTTCGGGGTGGAACTCTCGGAATAAAAATTGTGTTGTTAATAAACTTATTGGACAGTTGATTAGCAACTGGAACTCTCGGCCCTCAGATTGATGTTTACAACTCACCCCTAATAAATCGGTAAAAAACTTTTTCCCTTATCTGCTATGGTTTATATTTGTATTCTCTACCATTAATATTTGTTCCCACTGAATGTATCTGTTAAAAAATAAGTTTAGTTTGTAATTTGAACTCCTGTAGATGGCGTCACTGCCGAAATACGTATAGAGTAACATTAAACTTATATTTGTGAAACTTACCGAGTGCTTTATTTATTTATTAATCTTATATTAAATATGTTTCACAGAGAATACACGGACTCCTCTGTCAATTACAAAAAATATATATTTTTAACTTAGGTCATCATTTTTTTTTTACCAACTTACACATCGCGTTTTTGAGAAAAATCGTATTCCCTCTACCTTGATGCATTGTGTATATGAATTCTAAATATGTTTCACGGGCCGAAATTTTGCAAATCATTTGAGAATGTGGGGAAGAAATTCTGAAAATCAATTAAGGACAGGGGGGAATGAAGAAATTCCGAAAATCTTTTGTGGAAGGGGAAGGGTGATTCAAAAAAAGATGGGGCAGAAATTTCCTGCGAGCCGTTTAAAATTATTATTGGGTCAGATTAGGCCCGCGGGCCGTAGGCTGAACCAGGGGTATGAAACTCATATACACGGTCTTGAAACGGTTTTAAGTTATATTCCATCCACCGACAGCGCTAAAAGCTTTTTTTTTGTTACCAACATTTTGAGAACACTTCATTATCGGCAATTGTTTTTGACGTTGTAACGACAGGTGACAGTAAATTGTGATTGTGACAGCGATGAATTTTATAAGAATTTTTTTAATATTAGCACCACATTTTTTATTTTCAAATGGTGTAGTGTAATTAATAATATTTTAAATGGTAAATGCAAAAGAAATATAAATAGTGTAATATGTAAATATATAAAAATAATTTAATATGTACAAATACAATAAATATAAAAGTAAAAAGTAAATACTTGTTTATTTACTGTCTGTTCCAAACGGTTAAGCGGAACTAAATGGGAATTTAGTTCTTTTAGGTTGTCACGAGAAGGGACCTTGCTTGGGATATTTCATTTTTCACGTTGGGATGTCAAAATTTAAAATTCCAACAATGAAACCATGGAAACGAATGACATATGTCAAAATTAAATATTTTTTTAGATATTTCAATGACAAAAAAATAAATAAATGGGAAATTTGTATTAAGAATGACACAAAAAATCAAAATATAGAGAAAATGACATTTTAAAATGATATTAACCTTAACCAAAAAATGTTTATTGTAAGTATGATTTACAAAGCTTAAACAAAACGGCCGAAATGCACGATTTAAACGATGAAAGTAACTAGATTGCAAAATCTAGTTCCGCTTAAGCGTTTGGAACAGACTGTATTTCATATGCTTGCTTGCAAATAAAACAATAAAACTTAATGCTTACTGAAGTATTAACTTTTAACAATTGTAATTAATTTTAATTTTAGGAAATTAATTAGGAGAATTGTAAATAAATTAATCATAATTTTCGGTTCAAGGCAATCTTTAATTTTCGACCAAAATTACATTTTATTTTTCAATTTTGGTAGAAAATTAATGATCGCGCGATTCATAACAATTTAAAATATAAAAATATATTTGTGTGCACTGCGGGTTGCATACTATCTAATCCTAGTTCATATTACAACCACGAATGTCGCAACTATCGCTGTCCAAAGCCGTAACGTGGGAGTCCGTTATCTTCCTTGTTTTATAATTTGTGGGCTGGACACCATTGCAATATATGGATCAAAAAGTACCCCCCAAATATTTTACCCACCAGCCGGTACTGTGATTGAATAATAAAACAAATTTTCAAATACAAATTTATTGGTAACAAGTAACAATACTATTTATTGTACAAATTATAAAAATAATAAGTTTAGACTTATGTTTTAACCCATGGAAAGCAGTTGAGTTCAAATTTGTCATCGTTTTGTTGAGGTACAGAATTTTTGGGTGGCGGTTCAACAGGAATATTCCCTGGTTGTACAGGAGGCTCGGGTCCCATGAAAACATTGCTTGGTAAACATGGTGAAGCTGGAGGAAGGTGTTTTATAACTCGATTAATACTCGTTCTATCTGGCCCAGCGAAGAAATACTTGTTAACCAATTCTAGCACGGATGGATTACTGAAAAAATTAAATTATTTTGAGTTAGATGAACCATAACAGGAAACAAAACACAGATTAGGCTAATTAGTTGTTTCACATAAATATACATTGATTTTAACAGATATCGTGTTTCTTGTTGTTGCAAAACCGCTGCAAAATTACTATCGTTAAAGTTGCATAGCAATAAAAAAAATACATATACTATATTAAGGATAAGTTGAGTGATCCTATAGAGCTGAAATTTTGCTCATATTAATTCGTCTTACTAAGGCACAAAATATGGTTCAGTAACAAAAAAATAAAACTTCGAAAATAAGGGCCACCCTACTATACCGTTTTTTTGTTCGAATATAAACGATTTTAGTAATGAATTTACGGTTAAATAAAATTCTACATCACTATACATCTTTGTAAATAATATATCACACCCACTTCGTTTCTGTAAAATCGCGCGTAACTGCTAGAACTAAATACCACCTATTTACTCGCTCGAATACGCGCGAATATTCCAAAAGTGTAGTTCGGGCGAACACGCTTCCACTGTAACCACAACCTAATTATAATCTGGCATTAGCGACGCATTTCTAAGATCGTATCTCCGTCAATACCCAAGTCGATTTTGTTTACTATTTCATGACTGAAATTGTAAAACCTGCTTTCGAAAGTAAATGTTTGATTAAATTTTTGAGTTGCTTACTTATTGTAACACAAGAATGAAATAGCAGCTCCAACAAGGACAACAATTATAATTGTTGCTATTAAATTATCGCTACCAGCAGCTCTTCCCCCTCTTCTTCTGCTCCCGCTATTATTAAGGCACAGGGGTAAACTACTATTTCTTCTAGGTGGCAATTTCCATAGCGAAGGTTGAGGTCTGAAAAAGATAATACGTTAAAAAATTACATAAGGATAATAATCATCATCATTGGCGCGACAACCCGAAATGAGCCAAGGCCTACTGTTTCCAGGTTTCGTGACCATGTTTTCAATCTATGTACATTCAGGAGTAATATGGTCAGTGTTACGTCATTTTTTTTAAGTACAGAGAAAGGCACCTACAGTTTAAAGCTGGTTGCGAACGGCTAAGCAGAACCTGTAATTTATATAAATATTTTTACCAAATTATTTGACATAGGCAGGAATTGAACTCACGTCCGTGCCCGTGCTCAGCGGTCAACAGGTACAGACGATTAACGTTTGCAGCTACAGGCTTGCTTACATAAGGATAATAGTAATATTAATATTGAGTAACACTGCCGTGCTTTACTCAAGACGGGCACAACAGAAAGAAGTATATTAACAGATAGAAAAGAAAACTCCTCAAATTTAACTCATCCAAATTAGTTATTATCAAATCTTCTTGATATGAACTCGATTTCAGTGAAAATGATTTCTCGAGAAATGAACAATGTCGAGAAATCAGAAACACTACTATCAACCAATTCCTTTTTATATTAAAACAAAAATCACTGACTAACCCAGTTACTACGCCCATGTCCTAATTGTAAATTTACGGCAATAATGCATTTGCCCTCTATCGTAAATCGTACTCGATTCGCACTGCTATCTACTCACTTGTTATTTGAAACAGATTATAATAGTTTACTTTCATAGACCAACCTCTTCCGTTGTAACATATTATATACCTAAGAAGCGACCAAAGCCAAAGTGGTGTAAGTCACATTTTTCAAAAAACTGACTGCAAATGGTAGCACAAACTAGAAAAACAAATCTGTTAAGTGCAAAAATGGAGCAAACCATACCTCTTCTCTCGATATTAAATGAAGAAGAACTTCAAGTATATTTATATGTAATTTAATACAGCAAATCTAGTAAAATGGTTTGTTTCCGAAAGTAACAAAATGTTATGAAAGTAACAAAATGAAATTAAAGTAAACTTACACCACTTTGGTACCCTCTCATATATAGGTTAGAACAGTGAAGGACTCCAAGTTTACTCACCCTAATCTTTTTGGTTGTGAAGAGTATTTAGGAATTTTGTGTTTCGATGGCATTTGGTTTCTTTTAGATATTTAATTTTCTTTAAAATTGGTGACATTGAATTTTGAATGAATGACGTTTGAGAAATGACAGACGATTAGACAAATTACAGTTTAATTTTTTCATAATCACATCCATGGAAACCAAATTTATCCTTTCATCGTCTCGTAGATCTATTGGTTTAAATATTTAAATTAAAAATTAAATAAGAATCTTAACTTCTTAAAATAAAATTTTAAAATGATAACATTTAAAAATATAAAAATATTAATTTTTCTTGGGTGGCATTGTCCATTTGCCCTTACATAAAAGCCACCCTTGATTCCTACTGAACCCAGTGGATGTAAAACAGTTTATAAAATGATCCCCTTAATGGACGTTTAGTGAGAGATTCCATTAGAAATGTTCAAGACAGTAAATGTTTTAACACATTATATGTAATTACTTTAATAAGAATATATTGTTTTCAACACTGTCTTTCGTGGCAGTTATGATTCATTTCTAAAATCCATTAGAGTGTTGAAATATTGAAGTGACTGCTCTATATGACGAGATATAATCCAGCGTATCCAGCAATATCACCATTGTATATACGACGGATGTTTCAAAAGTTCTGGGAATTTAGTTATAATTTTTATTATTTTGTTATATTTCGTCAATATTACAATGTAGTTTTTCAACATAATTTCCATTTAATGCTTGGTTTATATACGGAACAAGAATAAGGAATAGGAAATAAGAATAGTGCACAAGATGTTAAAACATGGCTGCGCCGTATATCGGTTTATGTAGGAATTAAATTTAACTTAAACATAAGAATAGTTGGTAACATTCAACATTTTTATTCTTATTTCAAGAATAAGACACAATAAGCCTGCGCACAGCAATCAAAATGTCTGCCGTAATAAAGTTTGGTCAACAGATGTTTTTCAGTTGTGATCAGAGGGTTGTAAACAAAAATAAGATGTTTTTAACGGTAATAAACGAAATTTTTTAAAAGGTTTTATGAATCAGAACCTTTCAAGTGACAAATGTTAAACACAGGCCAACGCAAGTACGCAGGCGCAGCGACGAAATGTTATGTCCTATATAAACGGTTTAATATTTTTTATTCTTGTGTACTATTCTTATTTCCTATTCCTTATTCTTGTTCCGTATATAAACCAACCATAACTGAATACATTTATCCCAACGATAAACTAATTTTTTTAAGCCGTCCTCAAAGTATCAGACCTATTGAGTTTATGTTCTGGTCTGATAAACAGCCTTGGCACCCAGCGCGGCGAAGCCTTGCTAACGCCCAAACAATCATGCAAGATGTCATGAACTTGTCGTGTACGTATCCCTAGGCGCACACTAATTTGACGAATAGTCATTCGCCTGTCCTCTTTCAGTAGGTCTTCGACGGCAGTAATGTTTCTTTCATTTACCGACGTGCTTGGGCGCCCACTGCGTGGATCGTCTTCTAATAATAATAATAATAATAATAATAATAATTTATTTATTTATTGACCATAATACAAAATAAAACATTGTTTTAGTCAGTCAAGCAATACAATACAAAGTACAAATACATGTTAATAAGAAGCAAAAATAAGGGGCAGTACATAAATAAGTTTAAAATTTAACATTCAAAAATTCGTCAGTCGAGTAAAATGGGTTTCTAATTAAAAATTCTTTTACAGTTTTTTTGAAATTCAGAAAACGCAGGACTTTATATTCCTCTGGCAGAATATTGAAAAATTTTATGCTGTAATAATTAGAGGCATTGCGTGATTTAGTTAAGCGTAAAAAGTTTGGATATATATGGTCTTTATTCCTAGTAGCATACGAGTGCATTCTGTCACCAGATGGCCATATATTTCTATTTTTATATGCATACAATACACACTGATAAATATAGAGGAAATATGTCATTATTTCTAATTCTTTAAATGCATGCTTACAGTCAGCTCTGTAGTTAATTTTTGCTAAAATTCGAACAGCACGTCGTTGAAGGGAAAAAATTCTATTAGCTGAAGCGGAATGTCCCCAAGCTAGAAGAGCATAAGAAATATGTGACTGAAATAGGGCATAATATGATATTAACATTATTTCTTTTGAGACAGTATTGATCAGATTGCGAAAAAGAAATATAGTTTTGCAGATTTTTTTGGCAAGAATCTCTACGTGCTGATCCCACTTAAGTGCAGAGTCAACATAAACACCCAGAAAAGCAACAGAAGCAGGATTTGAAAAATTATGGTTTTTACAACTAATTAAGAGGTTTTGAGTTTTCGAATTATTGAGAGATAATTCGTTCGAAAGAAACCAGTCATTTGCTTTTTCAATGATTATATTATTTTCATTTATTAAATTTAATGATAGTGAGTGAGAGATTATGGTGGTATCATCTGCATATAAAATACAATCATTTTCAATGCAATTGGAGAAATCGTTTACGTAGATTAGAAATAGAAGTGGTCCTAAAATAGATCCTTGTGGAATACCTCGTTCAACATTCAGCGACTTCGAAGATTTATTATTAAAAATAACAAATTGTTTCCGATTGTTCAGATATGATTTGATAAGTGAACAACTACATGGATCAAAGTTATATACTTTTAATTTTTCTATTAGTATGCTATGCGAGACACAGTCAAAAGCTTTACATAGGTCTAAAAATATTGAAAGACAAAATTCACCAGCTTCAAGACTTTCTGTAACTTTATTTATATATGATAAGATAGCATCAACAGTAGATCTGTGAGAGCGAAATCCGAATTGAGATTTTTCTAGTGATGTTCTACCGGTTTTAAAACGATCGATCCACCGATAAACAGTACTTTTGGATTCTGCAGACTTACCAAATACTCCTTGCAGACGCTGAATAATTTCTGTTTTCACACCTTCTTTCCACAAAAAGAAAATTATTGCTCTTTGACATTTTTCTGCGTCTTCCATGGTTACAAAAACAGTGCTATGAAAACGCGTCTATATCAGTCGAACACCTAAATCAGACTGAACAATATTGCACTAGATAGTTGCATAAACATGTCAAGACTTGTCGGGCACCAATAACATTGCCTAAGAGTTCTGCGTAATTTAATTATAGCACAATTCCCAGAATTTAGGAAACATCCCTCGTATAAACTGCATAAATTGAAAATATTTTTATATATTCTGTTAAATTTGTTAAAAAAGAAGTGAATATTTTAAAATTAATATTTTCAGCAAGAATTATATCTTTGATGTTCCTACGAAATGAACAATTATAAAGAAATTAATTTAAAAATTCATATGAAGTATAAAGAAAATGTTTAATTTCTTTCTTAATTATATTTAAAATCATGAGAGATGTTAATATATTTCTTAAAAACGCTAATCAAAGAAATTATTATATTATGAAAAAAATAATAAAGTGATAGACTAAAATGATAATTGTTTTTTGCCACACATATACATTTTGATAAAATTGATGTAAAATGTGAATATATCAGGTTTTTTTATGTATTTAATAAGTGTAAGAAGCCAACATAATACTGGATGTCTAGGCGTATTTGTTCAATTCTTTCTTTAAGGTGCGTACTGACTTGAGCATTTGTACGCGCACGGATTATGTGTGCGCACAAATGCTCAGGTGAGTACGAGGTATAATTTGTGTGCGCGTACAGTAATCCTTCCACGAATGCTATCCGTAGCTTGTCGGTCCCACCGATAAGATCAAAGAACTTGTGCGTTCAGTGTGTAAGGGTTTATACAATCATATAATTGTGCGCGTAAATTTAAGTAAACACCAGTAAATATTCAACATGGAATGGAGTAAAAATGTATTGTATGCTGGTAAACGAATCCCCAGTTGCAAAAAACGTAGGGTTATGGCTAATCGTTCTTTCGCGGGAACAGCCCTTATAAAACTTGTCTTTCTCCCAATTTTGTGACCAACTTTATTAACGACTAGTTCAAAATCTGCCGCTGACATTCGAACAAAATTTTGAAATTGTCCACTAACCTCTTGCATTTGCAGTTCTGCTAGCAAACTTATTGTATAAGTGTTACTATTGTATATTTCCCTGCTTCTATATAGTTGTGTCATCCATCACCGTTTTTTTTTTTTTTTACTAAGTCTACTATGGCCACATTCAGCAGACTCACCAGTGAGTTACCGGTTGGTAATTTTTTTTCCTGTATGCCTACGTTGATCTACCAGTGAGTTACCGTACTTACTCACCGGTCGCCATTTTATTCACCGGATTTCATTAACGATTAGTTGCTCACCGGTGGACATTTTGACAGTTATATCTATAGTAACAAAGAATCAAGCACAAAGCAAGTAAAAAATTATGGAATTGAGTGTTAAGTCAGTTTACTTAGATATTGAGGAGACGTATATAAAGCACATGTACTTTTAAAATTACTGTAAAAGCTTACATTCAAAATTTACTGTCATTACAATCTGTCATTGTTTAGATATTGTAGTTTTCATATACGCCGTTCGACAACGCTGTCAAAAAATGTGCATTTAGTCAAATTCACCGGTAAGTTTGTACCGGTAAGACACCGATGAGTCTGCTGAATGCGACTTATGTACGCTACACTTGTTAAGCCAACAACATTTCTTTCCGCCATCGTTGACACTACTTACTTTAAATAAATATGTGCGTGGATATAACTGAAATACACGGAGCGAGATTTTACGCGCACAAATTAGAAAGTTGTGTGTGCAAATTTTTTTACCCGCACGAAAATCCTTGCGCGCACGAAAATCCGTGCGCGTACAAATGCTCAAGTCAGTACACACCTTTAGAGTGCCAACTCGGTGTTCCGAGCGTAGACTATTTCTCTGCTTACAGTTGTGTTGTGTGTGTTGCCTGTATATAACACAATCGTATGGGACCTACAATTTATTCTCGTGGAATCCGGACCACTAATTATTTTTGGGGAAACTGTACTAGGGCTTTTACCTCGGTGGTTGCCCAATGCCTTCCATGGGAGAAACGAAAAACGAAACGTCGAAAAAATGTAAGATGTTTTGGCCGGTACCGGGGAATGAACCCTGGCCCACCGATCAGTAGTCCACACACTAACTAACTGAGCCACGACCGTTCTCATTTGTTCTATAATCACATCAAAATAAAATTAACATTTATTTATTTATTTATTTATTTTAATAAAATTTAAATAACTTACCAAAAATCCCAGAGTTTTCTTTTTTTTTTGTATTTGCTGCGTATTCAAGTCTTCATTAGATTAATAAGAAAGAAACTGATAAGTGGCTTCATTTTTTTCCAATTTCAGAAAAATATTTCTCACTACTTACAATGTGTTATTTGATTATTTTTTGATTAAGTATTTCATTACTATAAATGATATATTCCTCTTTGATACCTTAAAAACAAAAGGTTGAATCAGAACGTATATAAGTATAATAAAATAACACTACACATTGCACTCTACAGTGTAGAGTGTAGTGTTGTGTTAAAACACACTATCTTAGCCATAAATAGAAAAAATCCATAACAATATTAGCCATAATTAAGCCAGGAATCAAAAAAATAATTAATTTTGTAAAATTTTGTAAAAAGTACAAAAACTGCAGTATTTTTCAAAAACGCAATCGGATCAAAAATTCCTCTGGTACGTTTCCGGCTCAGATCAATGTTCATTTCCTATAATTTTTTCAGATTTTTAGTTTATCCACTTTGGATAAAAGGGGATAGGAAAAGAACTTTTTTAGCACAATTTTGACTAAAATCGTGTTAAAAAAACGAATTTTAAAAAACTAATTTTCGTTCCTTAATCTATGAGCTTTCTTTTGATACCACACAAAATATTAAAAAATATATATATATATATCGACGACATAAGAAAAAACGTTTTTCGAAAACTAAACTGATCAAAAATTCCTGTTGAGCTATTCTGGTTCCCATCAATGTTCGTTATGGAGATTTTTTTTAGATCTTTAGATCAACCCCTCTGAGAAATAGGGTGGGGGACAAGAGTCTTTTGACATATTTTTTGAAAAATCCCACAAAAAAATTGATTTTACAAAAATAATTTGTTTGTTAAATAAATTTTCCATTTATTTATTTTTTTGTCATTAAAATATATAAAAAAATATTTTATTTTTGACATATGTCATTCGTTTACATGGTTAAACTATTGGAATTTTAAATTTTCACATGCCAACGTGAAAAAAGAAATAACCCAAGCAAGGTCCCTTCTCGTGACAACTAAGGTCACTAGACAGCACAAAGTAGCGCAACGGCGGCCATACTGGGGCTAAAAATGTCGCCAACACAAAATATTTTCAGTGATTCCAACAGTAAAAAAATAAGAAACTAGTACCACCAAAATTTTTATTTTAAACATTGTAATCACGATTTTTTAAACAAAGATGCACTATAACAAAATTGTGGTACAATTTCAATTATTTTTTTTAATTTTTATTAAATAAAATGGATATAATATATAAATTTAAATGAAACTTAACCTTAAATATTCAAACCGCTGACAAAGGAGGTTATTAAATTAGAGAGAGGAAGAGAGATGTGACAGCGCAGACGCAAACTTAAGAACGTAAAAATTGCTGCTTTAGTTTGCTTAATAGGGGAAGCAATGTTGCCAATCAAACCCTGGGGTCTGTCGGCTTCTTCAAAGGCTTGCGTACTTTGTATAATCCAGTGACTTTAGTGACAACCTAAAAGAACGAAATTCCCATTTAGTTCCGCCTAAACGTTTGAAATAACCTGTATATGCTATTCAATTGTCATTATTTGAAATACCGTCTGTTCCAAAAATATATGGCATATAGACAATGTATCTGAAACATTAATTTGAATCAATTTAAATAAACGCGTAATAAATTAATAATTAATAAAAATGATTGGACATGATTGTAATATATTATGATATTATCCATTGTAACATTGTGACCGGTAAATTATGAAATGCCATTATTATTGTCATTCGATATAAAACAATAATAATAACAAGCAATTTAAACCTCTTTACAAATTAATGATTATTATTTGTCAGTTTCCGAATTACGAACAATGAATGAACACACCCGCCAGTGCCGTGCGTTTACAATCCTCTATAAAATTAATGTCGCAAAAGAATAAATCAGCTGACAGAAGATTTAAGTCTGTTCTATAAGCTATTCCAAACGTTTAAACGGAACTAATTGGAATTTTCATTTTCCTAAGTTGTCATGAGCTGTCTTTTTAAGGTTTCAAGTGGACTTTTTCTAAATGAAATGATCCAAATTCTCACTTAATCGATAAAAGTTACTAGAATTTAAAATCTAGTTCCACTTAAACCAAAGAATCAGGCTATAAATTCTACTTGTGTCCATAGCACTAGAGATTTTTTGCGTAGTACTGACATAAAAAGTATAAAATGAAATATTATACTTCCTTGAAATTTTAAATGCTATCCGATATTCAACACACTCTTAAAACTATTTCCAGTCAGGTTTTGTTTGAAGTTTGAAAGCGTAGTGCAAAGTAAACTCCATTCACAATAAATATGAGATGACGTAACATTTCCGCTTAAACCAAAAAATAAACTATTTAATAGAAATAGATTTATTACAAAATAAATGAACTAATAGAAAAAAATTTCGAAATATAATTTTCACTGCAAAAGCTTTCGACTAACATTGTATTTATTTATTGTTTTGTTGATTTTGCAACTATTTATTAAACGTAGTGTACATATACTACAAAAAATAAAACAAATATAAATAAACAATCATTTATTTGAACAAAATGTACAAAACACGAAACACAATATAAATTCTTATAAATAGTTAATTTTTTTCAGTTGTGTGTTTTTGGTTTTTGAAATAGAAATCCGAGAAAAGGAATACAATATTTCCCATGTAAAGTTCAATATAAGGGTTATCTTTTATGTTTTTACAATTACCACTAGGTGGCAATATTGAAATGTGTCATTACTATATTCTTACATTACTGTAATATTTGACATTTGTAATTAAGAAATCAGTGGCAGCTTATAAATCAGTCCATCAGTTGCCGTCATGTTGTCAGTATTATTGGCACATATAGAGGAACTATCAACACATTAACTAGTAAAAATTTCAGAAAATATTTTAACCATTTTCGAAATAATAGTTTTCGGCCATCATTAGAATCGTATTTAATGTGTACGCACTAGACTAATATGACGAAAATAGTTTATAATTAGAAAATAAATCTTTTATTTCTATGAATTTTTTCATTTAGATGAATATTTACTTATTATTGACTTAATAGAAAAATCATGTATGCCAAAAATAGTCTAAATTAAGAAAATAAAACTTCTATTTTTATGTATTTTTACATTTAGATGAATATTTGGGGAGTTATGGGGGGACACCGTAAAACTAAAATGCACATATCTCCCTTATTATTAACATAACAGAAAAAAATTATGTAATTTATAACAAGAAATCAAATCTTTATTGTATATATTTTTCGATTTAATGAATATTTGGGGAGTTACGGGGGTCTCTGCCATTGTATTGGACGAAAAACAAACAACACAACTAAACTGGTGCTGAGCGGCGGTTAGTAACGAATCTCCTGAAGGTCGACCAAAATCGGTTGTGATTAAAAAAAAAAACATCGATGCTGTGCGCAAAATGATTGAGGAGTATCGGCATGTGACTTACCGTGAGATAAAGGTTTCCTTTGTCATATCGCAGACTGCAATACATTCGATTTTGCCTGAACATTTAGCTGCCAAAAAGATCTGTTCCCGATGGATTCCGCATAATATGACAGAAGCTCAAAAAAAGGCTCGTGTTGATTGGTGTAAGGGAATGCTAAAAAAATTCAACCTAGGCACTGCAAAATCCGTATACAACATCGTTCTAGGTGACTGTATTCAAACTTTTTATTAAATAGGCTCTTCTCTCGTAACAGAGAGCACAATTGTGCCGTGGTACACCAGTTGAAAACCTCTGTCATAGATAATCATAGAAGGATCTTCACTGGTCAGCAAAAACGTTCATAATTCGTGAAGTCGCCACTAGATGTCTCTCTCGGGTCACCACTTAGTTTTTGTTGCTGATCGTATTTAATTAAATTCAGCTTATGAATGTCTGTGTTTATTACCGCTGCTCGCCACCGAACATTGTTTTTATTGGATAATTAGTTTAGGACCGAAAATGATCTTGTTCTTGCCCCATACTGAATTTGTTATGAACCATATATGTAAGGATGGGAACTGGACTGCTAAAATCAATGTATACGTGTAAACAACCAAGAGACTTAGGGTTTCGAGCTGATGTATACATGTCAGTAGGTACTAGGACTTGCAAAGCCAAAAATTTCTAAAATCTGTTTTCGGTTTTTTAAAAAGTGGAAATCCGGTTAACCGGTTTTTACTTGCCCGACCTTAATATATAAGGGACAAGTATTGTAATCGCGAAAATTTTCGATGTCGAGATTTTGACTGATGACCACGTTTCATGGTCCAGGGAATCCAAAAAACTTATTTTAGAAGTGCCGTCCGTATGTGTGTGTGTCTGTGTGTCTGTGTGTATACACGATAACTCAAAAAAGGTTTAACTTAAAGAGTTCGTTCTGATACTAAAAAATTCTCCTTATAATTGGAAAGAACCCGATTGTTTTTTATTAAAATCCGAAACCGGAAACGAAAGTTATTAAACTTTAAAATTTAAAAAAATTCGTAAACTAGTAAACCAAGCCTTGGACAAAAATTTGTATAGAACATAATTTGATGTATTTTAGAAGATTTACCTAAATCTTCTTTTAAATTTAAAAAAAAAAAAAATTTTTTTAATGTATTTTTTTTTTATTTTTATTATTTTTTTTATGGGAGGGCAAGTCTAGCGGAGGTCTTCCTTCGCCACTGGTTTATTTATGAATATGAAACAAAGAGAACAAGAAATATAAAGTAAATATAATTGTAAGTAGTATTTGTACTAGAAATCACAGATAAAAAGTGCATATACATATTTAACATGAAAATAGAAACAAAAATAATAGTTGAACCTTGATTTACAAAGAATAAAAATGAATATATCTCCAAACTAAACTCCTAATTTTATAGGCTATTCCAAACGTTTAAGCGGAACTAGATTTTGAAATCTAGTAATTTTTATCTGTTAAATCGGATTTTGGTCATTCTGTCTAAGCTTTGTAAATCCTACTCACATTGTAAATTCTAGGTTAAATTGACTGACAAAATGTCATTTTCATTATATTTTGATTTTTTGTATCATTACCGACCGCCAACATATATAAGGGAGGTATTGTGATCATACCGATTTTGACATTTCGAGATTTCGATGGATCTCCACGAATTAAGGTCCTTACATAACTTTTTAACTATTTTTAGCATGAAGTCTGTTGGTCTGTCTGTCTGTCCGTCTGTGTACACGTGCAGAGCAAATTCGGCTGAAAGGATTTTTATGAAACTTCATATTTAGGCTTTTGACATCAATGGCACTAGTTGTTCAACTTTTGGTAAAAAAAAAATATCTAAATTTACATAACTAATAAACTAATAAAATCTAAATTTACATGTATTGTAAGTTTATTTGTTATCTTTTTGTATTTACATGTACATATGGAATAATTTGCAAATAAATTATTATTATTATTATTACATTAAATTATAACTTGGTTTTATTTCTGTGATTATTAGATTAATTAAATTTTTACATTATTTTTATTGAACTCAAATCCGAGCCTGAAAATATTTATGTTCTTGAATTCAAAAAATATTCTGTTACTGAACCTGAGCCTAAAACTGAACCGAAATTAATATATTGAACCCGAATCCGAACTTGAACCTAAATTAATCCAGCTTTAGGTCTCTAACTCACACCAGCAACGCCGGGTAAAACAGATATTTGAACAATAAAAGTAATAACAGAATGAAAATACAATCTTCATTAACGAGTCGAGTTTTAAAAAATCCTAGGACTACACACATCTTCGTTCTTCGAGAATATTCAATCATCATTTCGAAGAAATATTCCTTCCTACAAACATCAAGACTAGGCTTTGATAGTAAATTGTTCGATCAAAAAATGAGCTGTCACATTATTTAGTAAATGTAATTAATCAGTTTATGAAATTATCCGATATAACTAATTTAATATAAAGTAATTTTGTGTAAAGCCCGTGGTAATATTAGCGATAACCACATGGTAAATTGGTAACTGGCTGCACACAACACTGAATTCAACCCAAACTCTGTTGATTATGTATCATTTATGTAGATTCAATTAGGTCGATATAAAATATTTATAGCTATCGTTCAGTTACGTCATTGCTACGAATTTAGTTATTGAGGACTGCTACTGCTATGAGAGCCGTCTTACAAACTTCTGTTTGTGCAGAATTTACTTGAACTCTAGAAATATCCATTTACAGCTTCGACAACTCTAGTATTTGATGAGAATTTCTTCCAGCCACCCATTTTTTGAGTTTTGGTAACAGAAAAAAATTGCACACTGTTTTTATTGTCAACAACTCAATTGAATCGGTTATTTCGAAAAGGCCACAACTTGAAAGGCCAGAAAAGTAAATTTTACAGGAGAACAAAAAAATGTCTCCGGAGAAGCGACCTTTTCAAAGTAAACAGAGAACAACACCTGCCTGGATTATATTAACAAACAGTGGAGACGAGGCATATTCATATGTAACAAAGCTGAAAGCATATTTTGAGTCAAATGGTGAATTAACTCATTTATGCAAAAACAATGATATGTGGTCTTTTCGAAAAACCGATTTATTTGATATACGATATTCAATATAAAAGATCTAAGCAACATTTGAGCAACGATAATAAAATAGTATAATTAAATAACTGAATACGACACACTACACTCTACAGTGTAGAGTGCAGTGTAGAGTTCTATGCGTAGAGTCTACACAAATGAACTCGGTCTCAGCAATTAATTTTTTTTTATTATATTTATTTATTTATTTAAAAAAAGAGACACACAATTTTAGCCATAAATATAAAAAATCTATAACATTATTAGCCATAATTTATCCATAAATTAAAAAATAATTAATTTTGTCAAAAATACAAGAACTGACATATTTTCCAGAACCGAAATCTGATCAAAAATTCTTCTGGTAAGTTTCCGGCTCAGATCAATATACATTATTTATAATTTTTTCAGATTTTCAGTTTAACACCTTTGGGTAAAAAGGGGCGGGACAAGAATTTTTCATGTTTAAAGAAACGAATTTAAAAAAACTACTTTTTGTTCCTTACTCTACGTTTTAAGAGATTTCTTTTGATACCACACAATAAAATTTAAAAATATAATTATTTTTTCAACAACACAAAAAAATCTATATTTTTCGAAAAACTAATATGAGCAAAAATTCTTGTTCGAATGATATTTGCTCTTGGAATTTGTTTCTTAATCAGTTTTTAAATTCGTTAATAGTTATTTATAATTATAGCAAAATGTATTTAAATAAGTGCGGATTTTAATTATGACTAAAATGTGAAGCAGGCGATTTGAATTTTGATAAGGTTTGAGGCGTTGTTTCGATTCATGAATAGTTATTTTCAGGATACATTAAGAGTAATGTATACAGTGTAAATGATGACCTGCTACCTATGATTAAATGTGTTGATCGGTATCACTTCCTTGATTATTAAGACCATGTTTGTACTCAAAATGGACGATCATTACGGCTCTCATTAATTCACTTATTACACTATACATATTCATACCGCCATGAATAGTTATATTTTAATAAACGGCCAACAGCAGTGTACGTAACTGCATTATAATTAGTGCTGTTCCTACAAACTAAAGCATGCAAACTGAGGATACGAACACGAAGAAAGATTGTTACCGGCGCCTATAAGCGCTTAATAACTTGCGCCGACCGGCGAGAATAAATTTGAAAAAGGGTCATGTCCATTTTTTTCATAAAACTACCGTTTACCAGATTCTGAAAAAGATCTGTTCCCGATGAATTCCGCATAATTTGACCGAAGCTCAAAAAAAAAGGCTCGTGTTGATTGGTGTAAGTAAATGATAAAAAAATTCAACCTAGGCACTGCAAAATCCGTATACAACATCGTTACAGGTGACGAAACTTGGATTTATTCATATGAACCGGGAAATAAGTAACAATCCACTGTTTGGGTCTACCTAAATAAACCGAAACCCATTAAACTTGTTCGTTAAAGAAGCACTTCCAAGAAAATGATCGCTGGTTTCTTCGGTTGTACATGTTGAAACCATTCCTTTAGATGATCGGAAAACAGTTAATGCTGAATCAGGAAAAACAACCAAAAACGTCGCATCATTCTTCATTATGACAATGCAAGCTCCCACACAGCACGTCAAACAATTGATTATTTAAGGAGAAAAACATCGAATTAATGTCTCATTGCCCGTATTCACATGATTTATCCCCTAATGACTTTTATTTGTTCCCCAATGTCAAACAAAAAATGTGTGGGCAGCGATTTTCATCAACTCAAGAACTGTCGAAGCTTTCGAAAACCATGTTTTTGAGGTACCAACTACAGAGTGGAAAAATTGTGTCGAGAATTGGTTTGAACGCATGTAAAAGTGTATAAATTTTAAAGGCGAATATTTTGAAAAGCAATAAAACATTTTGTACAAAAAAAAAAATGTTTTCTTTCTTGAATTTTGTGAAAACTGAAAAGGTACCCCTCGTATAATAGAATATCTATCTATTTTAGGGCTATTTATTACATGTTTAGGAACAGTGAAGATCTGCAAAAATCACCTAGAAATTGTCCAACTTTATTATAAAATATTAAATATTGTATTTCAATTTTAGCAATAAAAAAACAAAAAATATTTATTTAAAATATATGGGAATTGAGTAAAATAAAATTATTTATCTTCATTTCAATTTTATGAAAAAATATTGATATTTATTTGCTTGTAATTTAATAAACCTCGTCACAAAAACATGAGCATATATTTCTCTTTCATTTCGATTGCCCCGAAGGGGTACGGTGGCATTTTATACAAATACAATGTTTAAATTTGCAGGTATATAAACAGAAGTTGTAGTAGGAAGCCATCACCAAATTTGCTGATAGTGCAAAATATTTTGGTCTTTCAGTAAACTTAGATAAGACAGTTATCTTTCCTTACCAACTGTATATTTTTCGATCCTCTCCTACATTCCCGGTTAAACGGGACACCGATACGTGTTGCATATTATTTTAGCAGCTTTTCTTTCGCATCGCTAAAAAACGCTCTTGATGTTTATATGATTGTGCGTATATGTGTGACGATACATAAATTATCAGTGATTTAGTGAGGTATAGAGAAGGGGGCGGGTGTCGTGCAGGGGGTGTTTATCCAGTGGTCTGTGTGATTGTATACAAGTGATGCAGATACATGCATGTGTGTGTACATGTATGTTTATTGGTTCCTGACACTCTATGAATGAGCACGTATTACTCACATATACCAGTATTTACCAACATTTCAGCATACACACACCACTTCAAGCAATAAATAGTTATAGATCAGTATAATCACGTGGTCCGCATGACGTCACCTCATGTCTTGGAGGTAACACAAACTGCTAGAGCCATATACCATCATGTTAAATTGATAATTTTCAAATTAGCATTGTTTAAATTTGGCACTTATATAAGTATATATATATATATAAATTATTAGGGTGGTCCTAACATCCACAAGCTGTGCGATTTTCTTCATAGCGAAAACATTTTTTGCTAATGTTGTACCAACTTGTTGTACTTGTGCGCTCTATGTTAGATTATCAGCTATGGTGACTCCTAAGAATTTCACATTATTACTTTCTGTAGCCAACTGCCCAAAGAACGTTAGGGTAGATATTTTCATAGAATTTAATGTGAGATAGTTTGAGGCGAACCATTCTTTAGCTGTTGACATTGTGACTTGTTTATTTACTTCTAGTCTTTCAACGTTGTCAGCCTGAACCAGTAAATAATAATAATAATAATAATAATTTATTGGTCCAGTAGATCATATACATAATATTGGACAAGTCAATTTTTAAAATACAATCAGTACATTAAAATAAAAATTATTATTACAGTCGATAATAAAATTAAAATGTCATTAAAATTAAAGTAAAATTGAAATAAAAAGTAAAATTTGTTACATTTGTTAAATATATATATGTATACATATAGTCATATTAAAATATCTTATTTTCTAGTTTCGTAAGAGATAAGCATTTAGATTATAATAACATTTTTCTACTAAAAAATCTGCCAAAGTTTTTTTAAATATTGGATTAGTTTTACAATCTTTTATATATTGTGGCAGTTCATTATACATTCTTCTCGATAATATAGTTGGATTGTTAGCCGTTTTGGCGTATCTGACTAAAGGTATTTCCAAAATCTTTTTATTTCTTGTATTATATGTATGTACATCTAGTCGTCTTTCAAAATCTGACAAGTTTTGTCTTACATACATGCAAGCTTGATAGATATACATACATGGTACTGTCAAGAGATGTAAATTTTTAAAAACTGAAACACATGATGCTCTATTACTGCTTCCAACCATATTACGAAGAATGCGTTTTTGCAGTCTAAATAATCTAATGAGTTCGGAACTTGTGCCCCAGCATAGTAAGCCATATGATAGTACTGAGTATATGTTAGTCTGTTGTCTAAAGTGGTGTCATCTGCAAACAAAATTGATTTCGAAGGTACATTGACTGGGAGATCGTTTATATATATCAGGAAGAACAATGGGCCGAGAATAGAGCCTTGAGGCACCCCGAGGCACTGCTTCTTTTTTGTGCTTGAAGACCTTATGTAATATACAACTTGATATCGCTGGGCTAAGTAGGATTTTATAAACTGTAGCGCTGCCATAGTATCAGATGCCATAGTACTGTAATTTCGATATAAGTATTTAATAAATTATTTAATAAATTGTATTATTAGAACCAGCAGTTGTGTTTCTATCTAACCACCGATGTGAAACGTGACAATATATATTTGTAATTCCTGGTAATACAGTTCTTTATTTACTGTTTCTCCAATAATATTTTTCTGTGTACTCATCCTTGCACGTAAAATTGATTGCCAATTTCTTCACTTTTATGTATCCAGTAGTTTATTTTGTTTGTCCCCTCGTGCGACAGTACGTGAAATAACAGATATACCATTCGTTTCCGGTTGGTGTTTGAGTGGGGATTGATCAGTAGAGCAATTAACATTCAGTAGGAAAGGACGGATGGACGGACAGACAAACGGATGTACACACATCAGCCATGCACGGGATCACCCATTGCCGAACCTCTGTTATGCGAATGTCCAAGCACGCATGCACGAACAATGATTTACGAGACCAGGGTAATAATAACGCACTATAAACTCACCATTGAAATTTCAACATGTGTCTCCAAACATTCCAAAACATATATCTAACAATGCTTTTGTTATATTATTATTTTAAATGATGGTAAGTGCTTAAGCCTCTTTTATAATTGCTTCATAGCACAAGCATAACATCACAGGATCTTTTTTTCTGTTTATTAAAAACAGATGTTCAGAATTGTGATATTTATTTGTAGCCAGCGATTGATACGTTACCTAAAATTGTACCAGTTATTATCAACTAGGTTGCGAGCCTGTGATATTATATAAAGTCAGATCTCAAACTGAAGTGAGATTCCTGACTAAAGGAGTTCCGGTACTAAGCGTGAGTGTTATCCAGGGTTCATGATTACGATATGTGAATTAAATTATATGTATTAGTACTTAAAGTCCATTTACCGTAACTATGAAATGACACAGTTGAAAAACTCACCTTGTTGCCAATTCGTAAACTGTCAAAAAAAGTTAGGTTATATCGAACAACTTCTAAAAATATATTGAAAACCTTTATTTCCTATGGAGGAAAGGAATTAATGTAAATTGTGATGCACAGCAGTTCTTTCTAACCGATTTGTCGCGAAATTTATGGTTTATATTATTTTAAGTGTGTAATGTAGTATTAAAAAAAAATAAATAAATTTCAGTGTATAAGAATCATCAGAAATATTTGTTTTTAGAAATGTGTCGTGTTCTTTTAATACTTTTAAGTATACAATTTACTTACTATTTTTCGCCTGGTGTCACATTGACACATCGGGTTCGGGAAGCAAACGTGGAGTCACACTGTTTAACTCCAGACCGCTCGAATAAACGCGTTTGGATCTTTTCTCGAACACTCCGAGCATGCTTCCTGAACTCACTAAATGATATCGGAAAGCAATGATAAAGAGTCAAATATTTTATTATTCGAATAGAAATTTTTGAATTTCAGATGTTAGATACAATTTTGTTTCTTATAATGAATATTCAAATAATATTTCCAGTCGAACAGTTTATTGCCGCTAGCTGCAATTGTAAATTTCATGAGTACACTAAAATTACTTTTCGTTTGCATCTGATAATAATAAACCGTTCTACGTAACAGACCTATAGGTTAAAATTACAAAAAAAAAAAGTAACAAATGTAAATAGAACATATTTTATTAATCATATATAATATTTGTTTATCGACCAAGATACAAAATTAAATATTGTTTTTGTTCACTTACATTACAAATTATAAAACCTTTTAAAATATATAAACACAATATACAGATAAATGTACCTTATAGAAATATCACCCAACATGGAAAAACTATCCTTTGAGCACGGCTACTTAGAGCTTTGGGCATTTTTATTACAATAAAATTTTTCTTGATTATTTATGGCAAGACTATGTAAATAACGAATTTCACGACAAAAAGACTAACCCCTTTTTATATTTTATTATAAATTATTAACGAATTCACGATTGCCTTTATTGATTTTAAAAATATAACTAAACGTTTTTAAGATAATTAAACTGAGTATAAATCAATGAATGTTATTGTAGGTAGTTGTAATTATTTATTAATTGATTGCTTTTGCAGTTCATTTATCATTAACGATTTAATGTTTTGTATATTGTTATTATTAATGTTTCATATCTCTCAAATATATAAATAATTAAAGGATAGATTAATATAAAGATATATATTGTGACCTTCCTAAAACAATTCGCATTAAGCAAGACTTAAACCCATTTCGACACGAGCCCAGTCCAAGCAAACTAAGACCGTTTTTTTCCCGGTTGTAAAGCAACGGGTGTACTACTACAGTTTTATAAAAATAATAATTTTGCTGACACTGTTTGAGAACCACTGACGTAGAAATTAGTTAACCCTTTACCGCATAGTGTGCCATATATGGCACATTTCGATTTTTATTTTTTATTTTGCTTTTAAAACTGAATCAGAACGTTACTTCATGAATGTTCATATATGCCACATACACAGCAATGCATCCTGCAGTATCTCAAGTAATGGTCTGCAATAGATTTGATGATATCAAGCGGAATTTGCACTTCAACGATAACTCTGAATTTATTGAGAAAGAACAACTAGAAGATACGACCTTTTCTTTCAAAAATTCGAGGGCGACTGCTTTTAATCCCTAATGAAGAACACTTAGCAATTGACGAGCAAATAATACGGAATCATTTTCTTTTGTAACATAATGTAGAATCATAATGTTCCATGTATGGCACAAACCCTAAATTATTATTTTAATTAATATTTTTTCATAAAAATAATAATTAAGATATTAAATATATTTTTTTAATTAATTTTTCTATATCAATAAGAACCAATTCCTAATGCTCATGAATTATTTCAGCAAAAAATAAAAATTCATGCAATAAAGGGTTAAAGGCCACTGGCAGTTGTTTACATGTTTTTATAACAGCTAATCATGACGGAATAATAATCCGCGCCAAATGAACGCTAACTAACCACATATTATATGACCTGAACCTCCATTCTACAATCTCGCACGTAATTGGATATGTCTACCACAGAGGGGGACACTAATTTCATATTTGTAATGCTAAATCAGTTGGCGACACTTAATCACGAACCATTCTTTATAACAATCAACATAAAATCGAGAAAATTGATGGTAAATTATATAATTTGGCTTTTGTCAATCAAAAGCTTGTTTACTGACAAAAATCAGGCAGAGCAGTATCGAGGACACATTCTTTTTTTTTTTTTTTATTTAACAAACAAATGCAGAGACACATCCACTGCTATGGTGATTAGTGCCCGTACATTATTAATTTACATTATATTTTGTGTTTATATTATTACATGAAATATTATAATATAGAGTATAAAGTGTCAAGTAAAAATTTGTGGAGATTTGACAGGTTTTCCGCCTCGTCACTGAGGGCTTCTTGTAAGTTGTCAGGTATATGGTGTCGTTGTCGTATCGTCTCGTATTTTGTGCAGTCTAGTATAATATGTTCGATTGTCACTCTTGTATTACACTCGTCACAGTTTGGTGCGTCTTTTCTTTCAAGTCTGTATTGGACTGTCAGTCTGGAATGTCCAATTCTTAGTCTGATCGTTGCTATTTGCTGTCTTCTTGTCCCTTCGAATTTCCATTTTTTTTGTTGCTTCTTTTATTCGCCGTAGTTTGTTGCCTCTTAGGTCTTGCCATTTTCTTTCTTCTTTTTGTATTAGCCTTTTAGTAATTTCATTTTTAAGGTCAGTTGCTTGGATGTTTATGTCCAAGGGTGGTTCCTTTTAGGTGGCCTCTTTAGCAGCAACGTCGGCTTTCTCATTGCCTTGGAAACCAACGTGTGACGGGATCCAAATAAAGTGTACATCTATTCCCCGAGTTTTAAGATAGTGAAGCTTTTCTTGGAGTGATTGTACTAATGCATTTTTTGAGTAAATCTGTTCAATGCTTGTCAGTACGCTCAAAGAATCCGTGAATATTGCGAATTTTGTTTTGTTCTTTTCTTCTATTATCTCCAAGCTTTTTAATATTCCTATTGCTTCTGCTGTATAAATACTAGAAGGACTTGGTACGCGATACTGGTGTATTTGATCGTTCTCTACTACAGCTGTTCCACAGTTGTTGTTAATAATTGAGGAATCGGTGTATATTGGCGTAAAATATTTGTATTGGTGGCTAATCTGGCGGAATTCTTGCAGATAGATTTCTGGGATGGTGGACACATTCTTATAAAAACCATAATTTTTCAAATCCTGCTTCTGTTGCTTTTCTAAGTGTTTATGTTGACTCTGCACTTAAGTGGGATCTTGCCAAAAAAATCTGCAAAACTATATTTCTTTTTCGCAATCTGATCAATACTGTCTCAAAAGAAATAATGTTAATATCATATTATGCCCTATTTCAGTCACATATTTCTTATGCTCTTCTAGCTTGGGGACATTCCGCTTCAGCTAATAGAATTTTTTCCCTTCAACGACGTGCTGTTCGAATTTTAGCAAAAATTAACTACAGAGCTGACTGTAAGCATGCATTTAAAAAATTTGAAATAATGACATTACCTTCCCTCTATATTTATCAGTGTGTATTGTATGCATATAAAAATAGAAATATATGGCCATCTGGTGACAGAATGCACTCGTATGCTACTAGGAATAAAGACCATATATATCCAAACTTTTTACGCTTAACTAAATCACGCAATGCCTCTAATTATTACAGCATAAAAATTTTCAATATTCTGCCAGAGGAATATAAAGTCCTGCGTTTTCTGAATTTCAAAAAAACTGTAAAAGAATTTTTAATTAGAAACCCATTTTACTCGACTGACGAATTTTTTAATGTTAAATTTTAAATTTATTTATGTACTGCCCCTTATTTTTGCTTCTTATTACAATGTATTTGTACTTTGTATTGTATTGCTTGACTGACTAAAACAATGTTTTATTTTGTATTATGGTCAATAAATTATTATTATTATTATACTGTAGAATAAGTCATTTTGTGACAATGTCGTTCGTCTGTTACATTTTATTCATTATTATTCATTGCTAACAATAACACTGATAAACACAGTATTTCAATAATAATAAGTTCAAATTCCATCTACCAAACGAAGCGAGCGTATTTACTGCCGAAGCTTTCTGTATGCTCAAAGCCACAAAAGAAATAAGGAAAAATCAACAAGAGCCAAACAAATACATCATCCACTGTGACTCTCTCAGCGTAATCCAGGCCATACAGCAGCAACATTAAAAAAATCCAATAGTCAGCCAAATCCAAAATAATATTGTCACGGGGGGATTCAAGAACGGACATCTTTTCTACAAAATTTATAATAATAATAATTTTACATCACAATACAAATAACTGTCAGAATGACTGCTGGTGTTGTCTGTTAGTAGCTGATGTAAGTCCCGGCTTCTCCAGGATCGGTCGAACCACCCCAGGTATCCGCACGAGACGGACACGTGGAGAAGCCCTGTAGACGGCACTCACATCTCGGGTTGGTGACTTGAACAGCTGGGCTGGTCCTTGGGTAGCGTGCTCACAAAAATGATCGAATGAATAACTACTGAATAACTGACTACTTCAATGACTGACTCAACGAATCACTGACTAACGACTCTATTCCCTAAGACCATTTTATAACTGTTAACCAGGACACTATGACGTCAGGTCCTACCTCAATTGTTTTGGAAACATTATTCATTTGTGTAATTGTTGGCAGCAATTAAAGACCATACTCGGCACAATTGAATAATGTTTATCAACACATTAGAAAGTAGTTCAAAACTTATGTTGACAAACACGCAACACTCTGCACATTCTTTAATTCCCAAAACCGCAAGTTGGCAACCGCGACCTACACCACCTAAAGGCCGCTCAAGGAATTGGGACATTAGCATACAATTATATCATAATTGTGACAATATCCATGAAGCGATTTAAGAAGGAAAGAAAATAATAATTATGTGGATACCATCTCACATCGGAATAGAGTAAAATATTGTAAAATAATATAATTTATATACCATGTTAAAACCTTAAAATACTGAAACTAAATGTAGCCGGTTGCCAATAGTCATCGTAGCTAAAGCATCCGTAAATTCTTAAAAAAAATAAATAAATAAAATGAATAAATAAATAAATAAAAACACACACACACTATTTGTGGCATGGCAATTTTTGGGTATTTCTAATGTATTTCGATTAGCTGAAAACAAATCTGAAAAGTGAATTTTTCTATCACACAAAAATACCACCGATGTCGCATCTCTCCTCCCAGGCAGGGTTCCAACGTTAAACTTTGACAAAATACTGCTTGTTGATATGTATGTATTTAGGATAAACTCCTGTCAAACGCAATTCAACAACACGATAATATCGCGATTGGACAGTCTCAATGCTACTAATATATTAACTGTGATGCGATTTACTGTGGCCATATCACCGAACCATATTCCAGAGCAGGTCTTACCAAGGAGTTAAAGAGTACGGTGTACGTTTTACTGTGACGAAAGACTTTCGTTAATAGCACAAACCCGATTTTCATAGCATTATTCACAATATGTTTCACATGGTGCTGAAAAGTCATCTGTGAGTCAAATATAACACCGAGATCTCTAATCATGTCTGTTCGTGGTATAGTGCAGTCATTCATGGTATAATTGTACTCAATAACCTCACGTTTTCTCATAAAGCTCATAACTTTGCATTTTTTCTACTCTTTCAAAATTGTATTTGTTCATACTAACGTTTTGCCCTATCCTATCTCTTCCTAGAAATTTCTTAATAAATCCCTGATATTTTGCTTTTGTTTATTTACTAAAATTTGTTTTCAAAAACCTACTGTTTACGTCACACAGTGACGGGCATATGCGAAAGCGTTGGCGGATGCATTGGTCCATTTTCCATTTATCTGTAATAACAGTACATGTCATTATTCAAAAAATAATGAAGTATAATTAGTGCATACTTGATAAAAAATATCGCGAGTTTAAAGAGAGTAAATGTCGAGTCCCTGTTCCAATTTTCACCGTGATTTGTAGCTGGTAAATGCAAATATCTAAATTGAGTACTCAAGTCTGCAGAGAGAATATTTACATAAAGAATCGTCTATGAATACCGCTTTGATTACTTTGCTATAACTTCTGACCGCAGTGTCGGGGAGCATCTCTTTTATATTTTCTCTACAACTATAACCTTTCAGTATAACATAAGGGTTCTTTTAAATATATATGAGAAAAAATTGCCAGTTTATTATCTGTTTTCTTGGAAGCTTTAACACGTTGGAAGGTCTAATCTAATCTGTAATTTACAAACAAATTTGATTTAATAAGTTTTATGAAGATTTAGTTTTACCGACAGCCAACATATACAGTATTAACCATAAAGATAGCAAATTTTGATAATCCTCTTTTATTTTTATTCTATTCAATATTTTTAAAATTAAAAAATGTAATTCTTACCTTTAACAGTCCTCTACATATATTATAGTAAAAAATTAAATTTTAATAGTAAATTCTATTTTTTTTATAGTATTTATTATTTTTACCTGGAAATAAAGATAGCAAACACTTATAAAAAAATCTTTTTTTTTATTAATTAAGAAAATGAATTATTATTAACAGATCATTTTTAATATTTAGTATAATAACCACCAGTATTTATAACTTCCCGACATCTTTTCTGCATTTACTCTAATAATTTCGTGATCATTTCATTATTAATATTAGACCAGGCACCCTGCAAAGCTTTAAACCAATCTTCAATATTTGAATGCGTTTTGTTTCTAATCTTTCTGTCGACAATTTCCCAAAGATTTTCTATTGGATTTCAATCGGGTGACTGTGACGGCCAAGTCATTACGTTAATTTTTGAATCCTCGAACCATTTTTTGACCAACTTCGAAGAATGTTTTGGGTCATTATCATGCTAAAAAATATGTTTTAAAGGCATGAACTCATCAGAATAAGGTTCCATAACATTCTGAAGGATGTCTTTATATTTAAATCGATCTATTATTCCTTCAATGTGGTATAGAGGACCCATACCATATCCCAAGAAACAGCCCCATACCATCACACCACCTCCGCCATGTTTAACTGTTGGCAAGGTGTATTTTTGAACTAATCTTTTATTAGCAGGCCTCATAATGTAACTTACATCATCACTTTTAAACAAATTGAACTTAGATTCATCACTAAAAATAACTTTTTTCCATTGATCCACAGTCCAGATAATATGATTTTTAGCAAATTCTAATCGGGCCTTCACATTATTTTTGGATAGAAGTGGTTTTTTTATCAGGACGGCGATTAAAAAGACCCTCACTAACTAATCTTCTGCGAAAAGTTTTTGTTGAGATGTTTTCTTGATCCATTTGTGGCAAAAGGCCCAAAATTTTCTCCGATGATAGAAAGGGGTTATTGGTAGATATATAATTTTTTTATCAGTTCGTTTTGTAGTTTTTCGTGGCCGTCCTGGAATTTTTGAAACTTCAAACGTACCTTCTTCTCGAAATCGTTTTATAATTCGCGACACAGTAGATTTATGAACATTTAAATTTTGTGAAATCACATTTTGCAGCAGCCCGTAATTAAAACCAGAAATTATTAAGTTTCTAATTTCACTTGAAACAGTTTTACTACGACCCATGATTGACAAATATAAAATGAAATATTACTTGTGTACAACATATTATTTATGGATAAAACCTTCATATAACAAGAAAATTCAAGTATTTGCAATATTTTTGTCCAAGCAAAAATGAAGAAATAATTTTTTATTAATCTGCAAGTCAGATTATTTGACTATTAATTGATGTAACAGACAAAATATGAATTAATTATAGAACTAAGAATATTTATTTTCCAATATTATTATTAAAATTTGAAAAATTGAAAAGTGTTAAAAGTTGCAATCTTTATGGCCAATACTGTATATATGTTGTTTTTATCTTATGATCTGCCACTTTCCATTTCAAAGTTCTTGATGACCATTAAAAGATACTCTTTTATATATAAAATTTCTACTTCACTGGTTTAATAATTCTGTTTCCCTCATTGTGGAGTATTCTGAAGCCCAGCGGATGCTGAATATTTTCTTAGTATTGTCATGGATTTCCGTCAAAAATTTCCAACATTTGTGCCGATATTAATTCAGCTTTTATTCGTATAAATTCGCGTCAAATTATTCGGAATCTTCACTTCATAATTTCAACACCTGAATGCATAATACAATACCAATATCTTCATAAAAATCAGATACGTATTTTAAGTTTATGTTTTCCTATTTGTAAAATCAAAATGATTAGGTTGTTAGGTATATTTTCCATTGTATTTTGTGCAGTGACAGTTGAACTTCAGTGACGATATTGTCACGGGGTGGATTCAAGAACGGACATCTTTTCTACAAAATTTATTATATTATAATAATATTACAATACAATACAATTAATTGTCAGAATGGCTGCTGGTGTTGACTGTTAGTGGCTGATGTCAGTCCTGTTCTTGCCCCGGCTTCTCCAGGATCGGTCGAACCACCCCAGGTATCCGCACGAGGCGGACACGTGGAGAAGCCCTGTAGACGGCACTCACATCTCGGGTTGGTGACTTGACAGCTGGGCTGGTCCTCGGGTAGCGTGCTCACAAAAAATGGTCGAATGAATAACTAACTGATTCAATGAATCACTAACAGACTGACGAATCTATTCCCTAAGACCATTTTATAACTGTTAACCAGGACACTATGACGTCAAGTCCTACCTCAATTGTTTTGGAAACATTATTCATTTGTGTAATTGTTGGCAGCAATTAAAGACCATAGTCGGCACAATTGAATAATGTTTATCAACACATCAGAAAATAGTTCAAAACTTATGTTTACAAACACGCAACACTCTGCACATTCTTTAATTCCCAAAACCGCAAGTCAGCAACCGCGACCTACACGGCCTAAAGGCTGCTCAAGGAATTGGGACATTAGCATACAATTATATCATAATTGTGACAATATCCTAAAAGCGTTCCTGAAGTATATATATATATCCTCTTATATAGTACTCTAGCAGAGAGATAGAGGAAAAAATGGGCTCTCATCAATAATAGAGTAAGGAGTAATAATATTTATTATTATTATTTTATGCTTGACACCTTAGGATGTCTACATATATCATTACATATTAGTGATATAAAGATAATCAAATTATTTATACCAAAAAAAAAAAAGAAATACCTAATTAGATTTAATTGAGTTATACAGGTGTTATATTTTAGTGGACCCAGCAAATATCTCGCTTATTTATTAAGTTAGTAATTTATTTCATATAATATGATTTATACTGCAACATGTAAGCTACTTGATGACGGATGTACATTCATGATACCACTTCCGGTTTATTAGTAATTAATATCAACTTTGAAATTTCAAATGGAACATACTAAATTTTTTTACAAATTTGAAAAGTACATTGAAGAGGCTGGGAGTCATTTTGAATATTTGTTGTAAAATCACAATAAAAATTATAGGTAGAAGTATGAAATAATTTCACTCAGCTTTTTGGACAAGAAGCGTTTATTTTAACAAAACACAACGTTTCGCCAACAACATTGTTGGCTTCTTCAGGTGGTATAACAATAACATCATGATAGAAAACAAAATTGTACAATCAATAACAAAATTAGCTATGTTAGTTAAACGTAGTCATAACTGACTGTACATCTTCATCTCCAAGGATGGTGAATTGCAGAATTCATAGACATTAATCTGTACTTGAAGAAAACAGACCAAAGGAAAAACAGGAGTAAATTTCAATTAAATATTGAGATATAATGATCAAAAATTAGAAACTATTGTTTAAATTTTACAATGCAAAATGAGACAAAATAAACTATATAACTGTCCAATATTAACTTATTCATAAATACAATGATATCAAGTTTTATCGATGCATCAATATGACAGGCTGCGACACTATCCCCCCTAACTACCTGGTACGCACAAATCGACAGAGTTGACAGTGTCCCACCCTGTACAACATAATGCAACGATAACCCCCGAAATCATGAAATTTTCACCACTACCAACTCAGTGGAAAGAACCAAAATGAATTAATTGAGTTTCGGAGCAATCATACAATTCAACGTACCAATCCCTCAAAACAATGGTACGTACAAAGTAATGAGAGAAAGGTACCTCAAACGGTATATCAAGTCCAAACCCCAAAAACCCTTAAGGATCCCTACATCCAATTTTAAATACAATATGAATTGCAGAAATAATAAATGTTAAACCGGTACAGACACCGGAAAACCCTAACAGTAACAGTTAGAAACCCAGAAGGGTGTAGAGTATTAAATCTTAATACAGTCCGACGTACTCAATCCCCAAATCGATGGTACGCACAATGATCTTGTGGAGAGAGTACCCCAAACTGTATATCGGACCCAAAACTCTACTAATCTGGAGAATCCAAACCGAACTGCATAACACATGTTAAATGATATTACTACGTTAAATTTACTAAAATTTTGATTTTGTGGAGATGGGAGGAAGGAACCACAAGGTAAAATAGGATCAGGAGATTAGAGATGATTGATGTACAGTCTGTTATGACTACGTTTAACTAACATAGGTAAATTTTGTTATTGATTGTACAATATTGTTTTCTATCATAATGTTATTGTTATAGCACCTGAAGAAGCCAACAATGTTGTTGGCGAAACGTTGTGTTTTGTTAAAATAAACGCTTCTTGTCCAAAAAGCTGAGTGAAATTATTTCATACTTCTACCTACATTCAAAATTTGGACGTTAAATTACTTTCTACTAATAAAAATTATCTTTAATAATAATAGTTACAATTGTTTTAGTTAATTTTTAGTCATGGCTCACTATGTTTTTTTTTTGACTAGGTGTATAAAAAAGTGCCTGCCATTTTACTTTTTAATAATGTAACATATGGATTATTTTACATGATTGTAAAGTAAATTCGATGTAATTTTCAAATTTGTAAAAGAATGTAGTATGTTCTATTTGAAATTTCAAAGTTGATATTAATTACTAATAAACCGGAAGTGGTATCATGAATGTACATCCGTCATCAAGTAGCTTACATGTTGCTGTATAAATCATGTTATATGAAATAAATTACTAACTTAATAAATAAGCGAGATATTTGAGTCCACTAAAATATAATACCCTGTGTATAAGATTGTAATAATGAAACCCTGAAATGTGTGAAAATTCACAATTCACATCAATTTTTATTTAGTATTAATCTATCACAAAAATGTAGTTGTATTCGCAATTTTCAACTTTTCATCTCGGATATCTAAACATTTTTCCAATTCTAATGTAGCTGCATAAGTGAAATAAAGAAATCTAAAAAAATTTGGATTAAGACAGTTCATTGCTGCATTGTATATTATACATGATAACTCAATCATTTTGCCAATACTCTTTAAAACTATTGTCCAAAATATACCAGCAAATAAAATGGCTGCCGAAATTACTGCCTCAAAACAGCCAACAGTACCTGAGTGACCACAGTTCACAACGTCCACGAATAACTTATTAAATTCATCTACTTGTTTTTGAAGTTTATTTTCAGCAGTAAGTAGCAATGGAGCCAACCCATTCATATCTTTAACGACGCAACCCACAGTTAGTGATGTATAATAATTTTCTATTGCCATAATTTGTATTGAATAATCCGAAAAACAATCCTCTGATTCGTCTGGATCAGGTTTTGAATATTGTGCATAAATATTTCCTTGATTCCTGTAATTTGTTGCTTCGGTTGTGAATTTTTGATTAGCTGCTGAGATAAGAGAAAGATTTTGAGCTTCATTTTGGGCAAGAATTTTCTGTTTGTATTTTTTAAATTTATTGTAGTTTTTAGTCATGTTGTCGTGAATTTCTAGAAGTTTCTTAGTTGTTGTTAATACTTTTGGTGATGGTGCTATATCAATACCAAGAGCCTCCTGAAAAATAGACAACAAATTAATAAATAAAATAATATTATTTATTTATTTATTAGGTTGTCAAGGATGAAATTTGTAGAAAAAAGGCAAAGTTGGTTGATAACACACAAATATAAGGAATTACAAGATGTCTCAAAAGAAATTTTATATTTAGTGGATCGATTAAAAAAAAAGTAAGCCGTATATAGAAAAAATGTTTATTAATTATTAAAATACACTTTTTGGGGATTTATTTCTTAAAAATAATATCGTCTAAATGTAGACCCTCGCGTTCTCGGCACTCATTTAATCGAACAGTAAAATTACTTATGACGTCTCGGCAAGTGGACTCAGGGATGGCTGCCATTTCTTGACGGATATTTTCTTTCAAATGCGCCAGTGAAATCGGTTTATTGGCGTAAACTTTAGATTTAAGATAACCCCATAGGAAAAAGTCCATAGAGGTTAAATCTGGACTGCGTGGAGGCCAATTTATGTCACCTCTCCGGGAGATCAATTTGCCTGAGAAAATTTCACGAACACGTGGCAGAGATATATTGGACGTGTGTGAAGTTGCTCCGTCCTGTTGGAACCATGTTCTTTGGTTATAGCCACGAAAGTTTTGCAGTTCAGGTACCAAGAAGTTGTCTAACATCTCCACATAACGCTCTGAATTCACTGTAACTGCACGCCCCCTTTTGTCTTCAAAAAAGTAAGGGCCGATAATTCCTCGCGCCGACATCGCAGCCCATACGGTCACTTTAGGCGAATGTAGGGGTTTTTGATGTTTGCGTTTCGGATTCGTTGCACTCCAGTAGCGGCAGTTCTGCTTATTTACGTGGCCATTAAGATGAAAATGAGCTTCATCCGAAAACAAAATATTGGTAAACGTTGAAAATCGCTCAATCACCTGATTTACGAAATTAAGCCTCTGACTGGCATCTTGGGGCTTTAATTCTTGCACCAATTGAATTTTGTAGGGGTGCAGCTTTAGGTCTTTGTGCATAATGCAATGTAATGATGATCTATGCACATTTAAAGCACTTGCGCGCTTCCGAATTGAAAGGTTCGGGTCGTCACGAACAGACTGATTAACATTCTCCACGTTTTCTACCGTTCTTGATGACCTAGCTTTGTACCAGTGTTGTACCAGTCTCTTCAAACTTTTTAACCCAATGTCGAATGAGAGGAATGCTTGGCGCATCATTTAAGTGGCGAAAACCTCAAATACTGCAGAATTTTCTACGCGCTACAGTCGCCGAATCACCGTTTTTGTAAAACTCTCGCACGCATAACGCGCGATCTGCTCCCGAGAAACGCTCCATAGCGACTGCATTCCCAAGAGCCAGGCTACCGATTGACATAACCCCCGCGCCCCTCGGATACGTTGCGTTCACGCAGTAAGCTAAATAAATATAATATTTCTTTTCAGACACCTTGTATTTTATTCATCAAAGTATGCACTTATATTGTCTATACACTTTTGTCATTTAAGCGGCAGGTTGTTCAGGCCGGTGAAATAAAACCCTGGCGGACGAGAGTTAATGAATTCCTGGAAGGCCAGTTTTACATCATTGTCAAAATTAAACTGTTTTCCTATTAAAAAGTCCAAATTACGTAAGAAGTGGTAGTCAGTGGGGGTTAGGTTTGGTAGTTATGGTATTAGGAATAGATGAAATCATGAATATAAAAATAGACGACATTAATATTGAACAGGTTAAGAATTTCAAATACTCAGGAATAGAGATAAGAGAGGATAGAAAACAAGAAATGGAGATAAATACAATAGAGAAGACAACAAAACTTTACTTTGACATAAAGAATACACTAATCAATAGCAAAGAAATAACAAGAACCACAAAAATAAACGTATTCAAAGCTATATACAGACCGGTACTGACTTTCGGCTGTGAGACCTGGACGCTTTCAAGAAGAGATAAGAGTCAAATGCAAGCTTTGGAGATGAAGTATTTAAGAAAAGTAAAGGGTGAGACTAGGATAGATAAAATCAAAAATACAGATATAAGAAAAGAACTCAATATAGAACCGATAGAACAGTTTATAGAAAACAGACAACTGGCCTAGAGACACATGCAAAGACTGCAAGACACAAGACAAGTGAAGCAGATCTGGGAGACCAGAGCGTATAGAAAGCAAAGAATAGGAAGACCAAGAAATACATGGGATAGAACAGTAAAAGGGATAATAGAGAAAAGAGGAAAAACGATTATAGAAGCTAAAAGAATGACAAGAAACAAAAAAGACTGAACAAAATTCGTACATGAACCCGTACTGCCATAATATAGAAAAGAAGTAAAAAAGAAAGAAATACAGCCTACACCATACTATAGGCTTATAGATATATATATATATAAATTTTATTATATGTAAGTTCTATATATACATTGAATTTAATTTTTAATGCAACATGTACTATGTCAGTACCATGAATACAGTTTTTGACAGCAATATAAATCATGTTCATTTTCATTTGCAACATAGTAAAAACCATATTTACTAGCAAAATCAAAATATTTGATTGAAAATACAAATAAAAAAATAATAATAAATAAATAAATAATAAAAACTTATAATAAATGTTCAAAAGTTTCTCCGTTTAGTTGCATACAAAATGTTAAGCTATCATAAAATTGATTCAAAACATTCAGCAATTGCTCTTGAGGTATATTATTGGATGCTTGAATAATTTTGTCTTGCAGTTCAGCAACATCCTTAAGTTCTCCATTATATACTTTGGCCTTTAAATATCCCCAATAAAAAAAATCATTGGGTGTCGCTGGATCTCGCTGGCCAATTCATCGACCCACCTCTTCCAATCCAGCTATTTGGGAAAGTTCTATGTAAATATTCTTTAACTATTCTAGAATAATGGACTTGTGCGCCATCATGTTGAAACCATACTTGTCCATTAATATTCAGGTTTCGCAACGCAGGTAATATTTGGTTTTGCAAAAGGGCTAGATATTTTGCGGCATTAAGGTTACCGTCAATAAAAAAGGGCCCTATAATATTGGTTCCTATTATCCCTGCCCAAACATTTAATTTTTGCGGCCTTTGAGTTCGGGAGGAACGAAACAAATGTAAATTTTCTCGACTCCAGTACCTAAAATTTTGTCTGTGCACTTCACCATTTAGAGTAAACGTTGCTTCGTCAGTAAATTAAATTATTTGATGCATTGTTGGGTCGGAATTGATTTTTTCAAACATTTCAAAACAAAAATCCATACGTACTGCTGCGTCTCTTTCTAACAATTCTTGATGATTTTGAAATTTGTATTATTTTTCCTTTTTTTAAGAAGTTAAAAACAGATCCAATACTGACACCAACGGTTTGTGCAATTGATCTTGATTGTTTTCCAACTGCTTCTCTTCTGCAAGCACGTGGGATGTTGTTCTTTTTTTTATTATGTTTTGACTTAAGACATCCTTAGCGATGAAATTTATTAACTAGTCTTGAAGTTGTAGAGGGATTTGGTATTGCCCGATCTGGATAAGTTGCACTAAATACAGCAGAAACTTCTCTTAAACTCATTTGGGAGTTATACCAAGTTACCAGCATTATTTTTTCTTCATCTGCACACATGTTGATTAATTTTTAAATCAGCATTGAGCTAAAGTATACACATTAATTGTCTATGTTGCAAATGAAAATGAACACGATTTATATTGCTGTCAAAAACTGTATCCATTGTAATGACATAGTACATGTTGCATTAAAAATTAAATTCACTGTATTATTATTATATATATATATATATATATATATATATATATATATATATATATATATATATATATATATATATATATATATATATATATATATATATATATATATATATATATATATATATATATATATATATATATAGGAATAGTAAGTAGCTACAGCTTATTTTTATACTTATTTCAACTAAAATTAATGTGCAATGTGTTACCCTAACAGATGGAATATTCAAAAGAATTATTTTTAATTATAATACTACTTACTTCAAAGAAGATGAGAGAGAACAAAATTAAAACACTACGAGACGAAGCCATTTTTGTGAAACACAATCGCGCAGTAGTGATAAAATAAATTTTACGGTACATATTTATGTACAAGTAAATTATAAATAAAATAAATATACAATAAAAAACAAATATTAGTTTGGTTTCTACATTGTAACCAGAGGTTCTCAACCAGGAGAGAATTTGATCCTTTTGGGGAATTTTAAGAATTCAGGGGAGAGGAGCGGCGTTCTGATTTCAGCAGTCATTAGGTGCGTTTAGCGAACGCATCTGTTCAATATGTTAACTGACGGCGAATTGCGGAACGAGTCGGCTGACATTACGCTGATTTCAAGCAGTTTGTTCGAATTTTGTAGGTATGAGCAAAAAGTTTGTATAACGTCACTCATGTGTCTGTCTGTCTGTATGGTAGAAATTGTGGCCACATTGTTGGACCTAGAAAGTTAAAATTTGGCATGTTTGTACAACACTTTGACCCACGTTGAGAAGTGACATTACCGGTGGCGGCGCTGTGCTCCAAGGCAATATGGCTGTCGTGCCTAGTACTCATGCTAATAGCGAACAGGTTAATTTAAGCAGAGTACATTTTTATTTTATGAAAATTCGAGTAAATATTTGCGAAATTTTTTAATTTTTAAACGCTACACATGTATCGAGGTGTATAACAGTAGGTGGACATCAAATTACAGAATTTAAAGTTTAATTTCAGTAGATTTATTGAAGTGTAATTTTTAGTTGAGCAAGTGTTAAATGCCGGGCACGTAATTTTATGTGGTACATCTGAATATACAATGTAGTGTCGGTATAGAGTGTCGGTCATCTGAATATACAATATATGGATTCTGTTTGCATACAAGTGCATTATGTTCATTGCTTCATGAAATAAAATTAGTTTTAGTTGGACAGAAGCAACTAAAAGTTAAATATGTCACTTGTAGGTGCAAGCATATTAGTGCAGTGTTGTTTTTTTGCGAGAAATGTAATAGCAAACTCGCATAGGATCAGTTGCTTTATAACTCAAAATTTATTCCCATGCCTTCCTTCTGTCCATAACCAAATCTTTTCCAATCTGGACTTAATATTAACTTTCCCTCCGGTTTTCTTAAGAAAAGAAAAAAAAAATAAGATGCCTATATTTGTCCTTTGATTTTTTTGTGTCCTTGAAAAAAATAATTGAGATAGTAACATCAACAAGAGATGAAATAAAAATTCAAAATTGAGATCAATGTCGAAGTCCTCGGCTGAGCCTCGGCCTTCAAAATTACTTTTGGTTGCCCAAAAAATATAATGTGCACCTTTTCCAAAAAGATCTTTTTCGTCCTCATCTGTTTAAATACAGATGCGGCCGAAAAATATCTACTTTTTGACCATGGTACACACAAATAACTATTTTTGTGGTTTTATCTCTATCTGAAACGTGAAAAAACAAAAATGTATATAGCCTTCAATTTTATTACTATAGATTTTGCAACAAGAAAAGCACGTAGAAATACTTTATAATAAAGTAAGTAGATTTGTTTTATTATAGTTTTTATCTTGCATTACAATGGTATTTATTTAAAGATATATAATTTATGTTTTTAACTTGTCTTCATATTTATATTTTATTTGAAAAAAACAGGTATTTTTATTAAATCAATAAATTTTATTTATTTTCGGTCCAGTATTTATTTTTGCACCCACACCTTCAAACTCTGGGACCGGCTCTGACTATGATAATATTTAAACTTAGTATTTATTCATTTTTATATCATTTTACGAGTTAAGAAGTAGACAAAAACATAAATAAAAAATAAACCTCATATCGTTTGTTTTTTATATTCTTAAAATAAACAATCTCTACGTAGATGTGTACGTAGATTTAGCAAATTTAAACTGCATATCTACACATTGTCAGGTATTTCCATACAGGGCCGGATTAACCTATTTTGGGGCCCTAGACATTTATTCCCTTCCGGGACCCAAAAGAAAAAGACCAAAAAAAAATTCTCTTCAAAAAATTAGTAAACAAATGAAAAAAATTTAAATAAATAAATAATGTTCCTGGGGTAGTTAAAAAACTAATGCATATGTTAATTTTTTATTAAAAAAAGATTTTTCAATACAAAACAAAATAAATAAGTTTTAGTTTTTATTCCATTAGAATCAATAGGGAAAAACGACAATTCAAAAATAATTTTTTCTCCCTTTTAATTCTACAAAATTATCAATTCTTTCATCATAATTGATATTATCCAAAGCATTTTGTTCGATATATAGTACAGCTAAAGAAGTTAATTTTGATTGGCTCAATAAGTTTCGTAAATAATTTTTTACACGTTTTAATACTGAAAACGACCTTTCTACCAGATGCATTTGATACAGGCAAAGTTAAATATATGCCCAATAAGATTTCTATATTTGGAAATGTGGATACAATTTTTGTGGTCTTTATAAATGGTAGCGTATCAGATGGCAATTTTGGCTTTTACAAATTAACATAAATTGCAATAGTTCCTCGTCCAATTCTTCAGTATTAATGTCTTCATTGTACCATTTTTTTAGCAATGCGGTATGTACAGATCTAATTGATACATCGTCATCTAAGTTTGTATGAAATATTTTAAAAATTTCGCCAATGGCTTTGTAACTTTTGCTACGTAGTTTTCGTTCAAAAAATATTTTGTCACAAATCGCATAAAAACAATTTCGTTTAAAGACTTCTTGACCCTGACTACAAGAACTAACGTCCTCCTCATCATGATGAACTTCATCAAAAAATCCTTTCCTTTTTCGGGACTTTTTTTTTAATCGGAGTAAGTTTTTATTTCTGACGCGTTTAATGCCTCGCTTCTATTTCGGGAAATAAACTTTTTAAACTATTAACGTAATTAAATAAATTGTCAAAAATATTTGCCGCAAACGAGATTGGCATAGTAGGGTCTTGTAAAGATTTACTGCTTGCATTTATTCTGGAAAGAATTTTATCCCAAATAACTGATAAGAACCCAGAGCGAATTAACTTAACTGCATCAGCTCTACAAGACCATCTAGTACTACATAATTTTTTTACTGTAAAATGTTTATTATTTTCCGCATTTTGTGAAGTAAAAGGAAACTTTTATTTTTTTACATTTTGTCTAGGGCCCCTCAAAAAACCGGGCCCTAGACATTTTTCTCATTTGTCTATGCCATGATCCGGCCTTGTTTCCATATGTCCTGTATATCAAAACTTGTTAGATATTTGGTTAGCTGATCTCTCTATCTCTTGCGAGATCTTCCCACTGGTCGACGGGTTCAATATTTCCTCCAATAGCATGAAGTCCTTCCTCGTGTCTTATTCACTGTAATTGGGTACCTCTCAGTTCTTGTGTGATACTCGGCCTTGAGTACATTTCTCGGATATCTTTGTTCTTACAGATTGTCCACTCACCAATAATTTGAACGAGACCAATGATTAGGAGTAATATTTTATTTTCGGAAGCTATGAGTTGTCGATCTCTCTTTGTTCATCCAAACATATGAAACATATTAATTCGTTAATAGTCGTCTGAGGTGTCTGCAGTACGACGCTTGTTTGAATCTTGACAGTCATGCCACCTATCGTTTCCAGAGTAATGCCCCGTCTATTAGGGTGTCTTCCCAAGATATTCTCTTACAATATATAGTTGGGAAGAAGTTTGGTAACAGTTCAGAAAATCAATTTATCAATAGAGTAAATAATGACCATTTTTCGGACGCGGAGTTATTTGTCTCAGTTAATGACAGTGTAGTGTTGACATAGACAGAACGGGTTGTCACTCCGTGCTTCTGTTACCATCCATCCTACATTCATAAGCGTGCCACACTTATTCCTAGGGGCACACAAAGGTATAATCATCCCTCCATCAGATTATGCACCCTAGAAAATTGTTGCCATTAGTAACTAGTAATTAATTGTGACAACACGTTAGCGAAAAATTAAGGAGGATGCTCTGTAATACCAAGGTTAAGGTGCTTGTCCACTTGAGAGTAAATAGTGGCGAGAAGCTTTCGATAGCAGTTATTCGCCAATGGACACACCTCTGACAGTAACTCGCGGAAAGTAGCGAGTTACACTCCGAGAGCTAACTAATCTCAACATACTCGCAAGTGGACACGTGCTCCCTACACTCTCCGAGAGTAGCTCGCCAAATATGAACTGTATTCGAATTCCTGAGAGTGCTATCGAGAGCTGTCTGCTTACAAGATGTTCAAAAATTCGTCACCAGAGGAAATAAATAAATTAATCGGCTTTTACGAACTCTCGGGAAATTTTGTGGAACGTGAAAAGTATCGATTACCGATTTATTAAAAATAATTAATTAGTTTAAATTTAACTCAATTTAAAAATAAAAATATATGTTTTTTCATTAAAATAAAGTTTAAAACATTATGTGCCTGATCAAAAGAATTATTTTGTTAGAATAAAAAATGTAAATGTTTACCTTTGATCAGAGCCTAAAATAAACTTATTAATTTATTTTAGTAATTACATTTAATTGAATTAAACTATGTTTTTAAGTATCAAAAAACTTTAATATCAATTGCACAAACCGTTGGCGTCAGTATTGGATCTATTTTTAACCTCTTAAAAAAAAGAAAAGTTTCGATCATACAAATTTCAGAATCATCAAGAATTGTTAGAAAGGGACGCAGCAGTACGTATGGATTTTTTTTTTTGAAATGTTTGAAAAATTTAATTCCGACCCAACAATGCTTCAAAGAATTTTATTTACTGACGAAGCAACGTTTACTCTAAATGGTGAAGTGCACAAACAAAATTTTAGGTACTGGAGTCGAGAAAATTTACATTTGTTTCATTCCTCCCGAACTCAAAGGCCGCAAAAATTAAATGTTTGGGCAGGGATAATAGGAACCAATTTTATAGGGCCTTTTTTTACTGACGGTAACCTTAATGCCGCAAAATATCTAGCCGTTTTGCAAAACCAAATATTACTTGCGTTGCGAAACCGGAATATTAATGGACAAGTATGGTTTCAACATGATGGCGCACAAGTCTATTATTCTAGAATAGTTAAAGAATATTTACATAGAACTTTCCCAAATAGCTGGATTGGAAGAGGAGGGTCGATGAATTGGCCAGCGAGATCTCCGGATTTGGCACCCAATGTTTTTTTTTTATTGGGGATATTTAAAGGCCGAAGTATATAATGGAGAACTTAGGGATGTTGCTGAACTGTAAGACAAAATTGTTCAAGCATCCAATAATATACCTCAAGAGCAATTGCTGAATGCTTTGAATCAATTTTATGATCGCTTCACCTTTTGTATGCAAGTAAACGGAGAAACGTTTGAACATTTATTATAAGTTTTTATTATTTATTTATTTATTATTATTATTATTATTTTTTATTTATTTGTATTTTCAATAAAATATTTTGATTTTGCTAGTAAATATGGTTTTTACCGACCGCCAACATATATAAGGGAGGTATTGTGATCATACCGATTTTGACAACAGATTTCGATGCATCTCCCCGAATTGAGGTCCCTACATAACGTTTTGACTATTTTTAGCATGATGTCTGTCGGTCTGTCTGACCATCCGTCTGTCTGTCCGTCTGTCTGTCCGTCTGTCTGTCTGTCTGTCCGTCTGTCTGTCCGTCTGTCTGTCCGTCTGTCTGTCCGTCTGTCTGTCCGTCTGTCTGTCCGTCTGTCCGTCTGTCCGTCTGTCCGTCTGTCCGTCTGTCCGTCTGTCCGTCTGTCTGTGTACACGTGCAGAGAAAATTCGGCTGAAAGGATTTTTATGAAACTTCATATTTAAGCTTCTTCCATCAATGGAACAAGTTGATCAACTTTTGGTAAAAATCGGTTGACTAAAAATGGGAGTTTACTCGTGTCGATTTTAAGATTTTTGTGAATATTTCACAACAGAAAAATATTTCGAAAAAATGTATTTAAAAAAAGTTGCTATAAAAGCAATAATTAATAACTTTTATTTGAAACGTTTTTTGATAAAACGAAAAATTTAGAATAATTTTTGTAAATTTTTTCTCAATTTTTTCATACTTATATGTAACGTTTCCATGGTCATGATAAATAATATCTCTGTTAGAAAATATTTGGTCAAGTTATTTCTACTCTGCTGCTAGAATGTATTTTATATAAGTACTTTATGATGGCGGTCGGTCCTGTGGTGGCCATAGCTGATTTTTTCTATATTGCAAATGAAAATGAACATAGTACATGTTGCATTAAAAAATAAATTCACTGTATATTCTTGTTTATTAAAATGTATCTCGCCTAAAATTGGAAGTACGACACTGATGTGAAGTATGACCGGCGAGTTTTCTCGTGTCTTGGAGTTCCCCAGGGCTGTGTTTCCACACTTGGGAAAGTTAGTACGTCAGTGCGATAACACCAGAACCGGACTCACACTATTCCTACGTGACTTACACAAATTTGTCTAATAACAACTTTTAATTACACACTGACCAGAATATGTTAACATCCAGTTTCAAATTAAGTTACATTTAATAATCCTATTCTTTAACAAGTTTTTTTACGCCAGTAGCGTGTTACATCTTATTTTAAACAAGTACCCAGTCGTCATAGGTTTTATGTTAGTGATTTTTAACACTTGTAAAAATATCAATTAAAACACAATCTCGGGCACAATGACAAAACATTTATTAATTTATAAACAATCTGTCAACATCTGTTAACATTTACAATCTGTCATATACAAGGTGTCTCAAAAGAAATTTTATATTTAGTGAATCGATTAAAAAAAAAGTAAGCCGTATATAGAAAAAATGTTTATTAATTATTAAAATACACATTTTGGGGATTTATTTCTTAAAAATAATATCGTCTAAATGTAGACCCTCGCGTTCTCGGCACTCATTTAATCGAACAGTAAAATTACTTATGACGTCTCGGCAGGCGGACTCAGGGATGGCTGCCATTTCGTGACGGATATTTTCTTTCAAATGCGCCAGTGAAGTCGGTTTATTCGCGTAAACTTTAGATTTAAGATAACCCCATAGGAAAAAGTCCATAGGGGTTAAATCTGGACTGCGTGGAGGCCAATTTATGTCACCTCTCCGGGAGATCAATTTGCCTGAGAAAATTTACGAAATTAAGCCTCTGACTGGCATCTTGGGGCTTTAATTCTTGCACCAATTGAATTTTGTAGGGGTGCAGCTTTAGGTCTTTCTGCATAATGCGATGTAATGATGATCTATGCATATTTAAAGCACTTGCGCGCTTCCGAATTGAAAGGTTCGGGTCGTCACGAACAGACTGATTATCATTCTCCACGTTTTCTACCGTTCTTGATGACCTAGGTCGCCCGGATTTTGATTTATCCAGCGTTGTACCAGTCTCTTCAAACTTTTTAACCTAATGTCGAATGAGAGGAATGCTTGGCGCATCATTTAAGTGGCGAAAACCTCGAATACTGCAGAATTTTCTACGCGCTACAGTCGCCGAATCACCGTTTTTGTAAAACTCTCGCACGCATAACGCGCGGTCTGCTCCCGAGAAACGCTCCATAGCGACTGAATTTCCAAGAGCCAGGCTACCGATTGACATAACCCCCGCGCCCCTCGGATACGTTGCGTTCACGCAGTAAGCTAAATAAATATAAAATTTCTTTTGAGACACCTTGTATATCATCATTTTATAGTAAATATCGATAAGTATTACAAATAACTTGCATTCTAACACGGCTGTCCTGATTCTGCCACTTGCTCGCGGCTTCCTCAAAATTTTATTACTGCAAAATAAAACAGAGGAAATTAAAACAATATGTCATTTAAATTGACTCCTGGAGGTTTCTGGCAATCCTGAGTCTCACCGAACTCCTTGAGGTTCCTGACCATCCAGAGTCAAACACAACAAAAACGAAATGTAAGGTCCAATAGCTCCTTGAGGTTCCTGACCATCCAAATTTCCACCGAACTGCTTGAGGTACCTGACCATCCAGAGTTAAACACAACAAAAGCGAAAATGCAAGGTCCAAGTTATTGAGTTCCCTGACCATTCGGAATTCCACCGAACTCCTTGAGGCCCCTGACCATCCAGAGTCAAACAAAACAAACACAATTCCTTGAGGTCCCCTGAACATACAGATTTCTACCGATCTCTTTAAGATACCTGACCATCCAGATTCAAACACAACAAAAGCAAAAATGCAAGGTCCAAGTTATTGAGTTCCCTGACCATTCAGAGTTCCACCAAACTCCTTGAGGCCCCTGACCATCTAGAGTCAAACAAGACAAACACAACTCTTTGAGGTCCCTGACCATCCAGATTTCTACCGAACTCTTTGAGGTACCTCACTATCCAGAGTCAAACACAATAAAAGCGAAAATGCAAGGTCTAACTTCTTCTTGAGTTCCCTGACCATTCAGAGTTCCATCGAACTCTTTGAGGCCCCTGACCATTCACAGTAAAACAAAATAAACACAACTCCTTAATGTCCCTGACCATCCAGATTTCCACCGAACACTTTGTTGAGGTACCTGACCATCCAGAGTCAAATAAATCAAAAATGACATAAGGTCAAGGAGGGTAATAAGACCCGGGCGGAAATAAGGCCCACTTTCGAATTGGGCGCCTTAGCAGTGAAATTCAGAATTCACATGTTCACAGTATATTAGTATGTGCTATTGCTATATATTAACAGGTGGCAGTACTTTGTTTTTTTTTTTAATGTATAGAGATATACACATGTAAACAACAACAGCGCGGTGTTTGCTTCTCTACTGTAAGTGAATTTAACTGTAAGTATGTTTTTTACTTATATGCCATTATTTAAATATCATGCATGTTTATTGCAATAACTTGCTAGTACATAATAGTACATTCTATATTATTTTATTTTTCATAACCTACAAATTAGTCAATAAATCTATGGTGTAAACATTTAACCGCCAAGCTGATAATAAGGCCCACAGTGTAAAATCGTTGGGCCGACATGCGTTGCTGCATAAATTGCCGTCTTTGGGTCCACGAAGACTGTGTTGGACTGACGAAGGAGGACAAAGATGAATTTATTTGTCCAAATTGCATGAATTAAATAATTGTTTGTCTTATTTTTATTTGTCCATTATTTAATAATTTTTGTTGTCTAATTTTCAATTTATTTGCCCTAATTGCATGAATTAAATAATTGTTTTGCCATAATTTTTCAAAATAATTTAAAAATAAAACAATCAGACCAATATTCCGGTGTTTTATACGCTTTTTTATACCCTAATTTATATTTGCTATATGGGCCTTAATTAACGACTTTTCTATAAATAAGGCCCGATGCAGACATTTTTTTAATTGCATAACTTAGTGATTCGTTTATCAAATACATATGTAATAAATTATTATATTATAAAAATATATTCAAATTATTATTTAAAAATAAATTTATAACAAAATTGTTATTATATAAATTTTAAAAAAATAAAAAGTGTTAGGTGGGCCTTATTACCCTCCTTGACCTTATAAGGTCCAACAGCTCCTCGAGGTTCTTGACCATCCACAGTTCTACCAAACTCCTTGAGGTCCCTGGCCATCTAGAATCTATAGAATCATACACAATAAAAGCGAACAAGTAATGTCCAGCATCTCTTGAGGTTCTTGACCATACAGGATTCCACCGAACTCCTTGAAGTTCCAGACCATCTAGAGTCAAACACAACAAAAATGACATAAAAAGACATGTCAAGGAACCTTGGACATTGGACCGAGTAATGTCCAGCATCTCCTGAGGTTCTTGACCATACAGGATTCCACCGAACTCCTTAAAGTTCCAGACCATCCAGAGTCAAACACAACAAAAATGACATAAAATGACATGTCAAGGAACCATTGGACCGATGTTGAGATCAATCCTTGAGGTCCTTGACCAACCAGATGATTCCAGATTTCCACCTAACTCCTGTGGGGGCATTTTCTAACATCAGTCGAAACGTCACGCTAAATGAATTTAAATATTTTCATTGTACTTTATGGTACTTACACATCGTGGGTTCCAAACTTGAGAGTGGATCAAGTCTGAACCCTAAACGGTCCGCTGGTTAGTTGCTATGAGTCTTATGACAGGTAAAAGGGTTTGAATCAAAATCCGCATTTTGCTTAATCTACGTTTAATGTTTAGTTAAGAATGAAATTAATTAATACACTTAGGCCCGGGTTTTCCACCTTCAGATAAAGTCCCAGGTAACTATCTGACAGATAAGGTTATTTGTAACTTCATCTGCTGAGTAAATCCTTCTTTCTATACAAATGTTTATATCGGATAGTTATCTAACGGATAATGAGACTGACGTATTGGATTCACTGACTGGTATTGACATTTATTCAGCAGATGAAGTTACAAATAACCTTATCTGTCAGATAGTTACCTGGGACTTTATCTGAAGGTGGAAAGACCGGGCCTTAAACTTAAAATTATTGATAGCTACGTAATCCCATGAGAGACACTCAAACAAACCTCACAATCACCGTATACCGGTGTAGCAATTTTAAAAGTTGCACATACCTAATAATTATTTTGGAGTCCGACCCTGCAGGTTTAGACGTGCGTCCGCGTTGTCAAGTTGGGCATTGAGCAATGGATACGTACAAGATTGCACGGATCCCTTTTCAAGTGTAATTCATCAAGATCTCCTGTTCTTCCACAAACTATCCACGTCCGCGTCCAAGTCTGTGTCCGCGTTTTTCCCGTCTACCAACCTGTTGAAATATTTCTCAAATAACTCTACATTCAGATAAAACTTAACATGTTGCTTTCACAGACTTAAATGAAACTTTAGCGTTCTTGTACTTTATGATTTTTCTAAGCTTAAAATTATTTTGACGTATTTATTTAACAAACAACGTATTTACGGGTAAGCCCCAAATAATACATAATACATTACAAAAGAAACAAAAATACAAGAAAAACATTTCAAAATAATACATAAATATAACAGAGAATTAAAAATTTTCATAAGCGGCCGTCAGTGAAGTTTTAAAACGGCTAAAAACTGAGTCAAAGATGTCAACAGTATTGAGGTCTCTGCAACAAATGGAATTGTACAGGCGGCAGATTCTGTCAATAGTTACATCCTTCCCATAGTTCAGTGATTCTCAAAGTGGGCGATACCGCCCCCTGGGGGGCGCTGGAACTATCCCGGGGAGCGATAGTAGCCTCGAGTGCATTTGGGGGGCATTGAAAATGATGAAGACTTGCTTACCTAGTGTCAGCACTTGGATGCTGTCCATTCTGACTTCAACAAACGATTTGAAGATATTTTTAAAATGAACATACTCAACTGGGTTTTGGATCCTTTTTCAAGTGCAAACACTCCAAAATTACAAGAAGAACTGATGGAGGTAACAACAAATTACGAATTGAAATTTAAATTCTACGGCTACCAACAGTTCTGGCTGCAAAAGCAGATTTCTACAGCTTATCCTGGGTTATGGGCTATAATACAAAAGTTGTTAATTGTATTTTCTTCGTCATATTTAGTGGAACGTGGGTTCAGTGCGGTCACAAATCTATTATCAAAAAAAAGAAACCGACTGCAAATAGCTAATCGCGGTGATTTAAGAATACTGCTGACAAAAATAGAGCCGAGGATTGATACATAGATAGTAGCGCACCAGGTTCATCCTTATTAGATGAGAATATGATTTTAATATATAATTTTTAATTTCAAGCTTCAAGGTGTTTATTTACAAAATCTTTCTTTATTTTAGTTTAGAACGTAGGTAGAAATATAGATATCTTTCTGTTTGTTTGTTTAAAGAATTTAGATTTCCAGGGGGCGCTAAGTATTTTTTTTTTTCTGAAAAGGGGGCGGTAGGCCATATAAGTTTGACAATCACTGCCATAGTTGGTCTTGTGTTGGGTCACGAAGAATGCATCTTGATTTCTAGTAGAGCGTGCAGGAACTCGTATTAGACTATTTTCTAAGATTTCAGGTGATGGAATCGCACCATTTATAATTTTGTGGAGTAGACATAACCCACTGATATCACGCCTCTTTCTTAATGTGTCGATTCCTACTAATTGTCTTCTGTGGTCGCGAGATAACAAAGTGTAGTTGATTCCCACTTTGTAGAGAAATATTTTAATAAATTTGTTCTGTACATTCTCTAAGCGATAGCAGTGCGTGGACTGGTATGGGCTCCATACCACACTAGTATATTCGAGGTGGCTTCTGATTAGAGCAAAATAAAGAGTTTTGATAGCAGTGTAGTTCGTGAATTCCATAGTGGTCCTCTTAACGAAACCTAACATCCTCGCTGCCTTTTTACACACAGAATCAATATGTTTTTCGAAGAAAAGGTTGCTAGTAAAGATGACTCCCAGATCTCGCACTTCATCCACTTGCTTGAGTGGGACTCCGTTAACCACATAGCTGAACGATGAGGGGTTACGTTTTTTCGAAAAACATATCGAAGAGTATTTACCTATATTCAGAGAGAGGCAATTACTTGTACACCATGCTGCTACGACATCCAGATCATTTTGCAAGCTGTGAGAATCTGCGGATGATTTGACTGCAGAATAAAGTTTCAGATCATCAGCAAACAATAGATATCTGCTATGTAAGATTTCTACACCGATGTCGTTGATGAACAAGGTGAAAAGCACTGGTACGATGATTAACAAGTATATGATGATTTCAAACTTGCAGTCTTAAAATCGAATCAATATTGACCCAAGACTATAATGTTTTAAATAACTTTTGGGTAATTTCAAATAGTTTTGTGTATTTTTCTAATTTATAATGCCAAATCAATTTATGACAACAAACTTTTTTATTAATTATCAGTTTTCTAATATCAGCTCTCATAATAGCACTATGAGAGCTGTTGCGCTGAGTCTAGTTAATAAAGTTAAAGTAATTTGTTCCTCCAACAGGTTGTTAAAAGTTAAATTGAAGAACATCCGGTCCACCTTACAGGATAATGGCTACAGTCATAAAATTATTACTGATGCTATCAATCATAGGAAAAGTGACGCACCTAGAACTGACGAAGTAAGTTGTCTCTATGCCCTATTGCAAAGGAGTATCTGAGAAAATTGGTAAGATACTAAAGAAGCATAATATCTAAGTAGCCTTCAAATCGAGTTCGACTTTAAGATCTCTCCTATCATGTACGAAACCCAAATCTGTTCTAAACAAAAACTGTGTCTACTCTATTCCTTGCCAGTGCGGGAAACAATATATTGGCGAGACTTGCAGACCTTTGTATGTGAGAGTCAACAAGCATAAGAAAAAAGTTCAGCAGGGCGAAATTTACAGTTCCAAACTGGCTGAAAATGCCAGGAAAAATGAACACCATTTTCAATGGAAAGATGCTAAACCCTTAATGTATGAGGAAAACTAAAGTCACTTGATTATACAAAGTACCGCAAGCCGTTGAAGAAGCCGACAGACCCCAAGGTTTGATTGGCAACATTGCTTCCCCTATTAAGCAAACTAAAGCAGCAATTTTTACGTTCTTAAGTTTGCGTCTGCGCTGTCACATCTCCCTCTCTCGCTCTCATTTAATAACCTTCTTTGTCAGCGGATTGAATATTTAAGGTTAAGTTTAATTTAAATTTATATATTATATCCATTTTATTTAATAAAAATTAAAAAAATAATTGATACTGTACCGCAATTTTGTTATAGTGCATCTTTGATTAAAAAAATCGTGATTACAATGTTTAAAATAAAAACTAGTTTCTTATTTTTGTAATGTTGGAATCACTGAACATCATTTGTGTTGGCGACATTTTTAACCCCAGTATGGCCGCCGTTGCGGTACTTTGTATAATCTAGTGACTTTAAGGAAAACAAGTTCAAAAGAAAATTGATGGAGTTTCCTTTGATCGAAAACTCTGGAGATGCTGTCAGCCATGCTAGCATAGAATTTCCTCAACTTTGGCTTTCTATTACTCAAAACAACCTTTCTAATTCTCAAGTCACTAAACCGGTACCACACAACACATTATCACACAATAATGTGACAAACAACCTTCATCCGGTCGTTAATCCTCCGCAGATAGTCCCGTCCCTACCTATAGCTGACCGCAACCACCCAACCAATAACAACACACCTATAACCTAGTCCCACTCTTACAATACCCGGTATGGAAACTAGAATAAAATTAAAATGTTGTCACTTCTCGTTATCGCTGAAGACGGAAACAGATCGTTGAGCAGTTTCCGAAACGTCCGAAAATATTTTATGTAAAACTATGTTGTATTAAATCTTTTTGATACTAATACTCATTATATTGTATTATTTTAGCTTAGTACTATCAGCAATGGCAAACGTCCAAAATAACGGTGTCCACCTTAATATTGAACCATTGCAAAATAATTTCAAAGATATTCTTTAAAGTACAATCGTAAGACTGTAACATGTTTGTTGTCGGCGAGTGTAGTTCTAAAAATTATTTCGGAACCATCATCAATGTCCTGCATCAGAACATTAATAATCTGACATATTTATGGTAAAAATACTGAAATTCTAAAGGCATTATATTTTTACAAAATGAATTGTTTATTTTTAATTTAAATTTGGAACTATAAACGCTTTGTTTTATACAAAATAATGCCAAACACAAAGTTTGTAACACAGTAACGTTTATTGCAGGTTTTGCTGTGAAATAATACTAAATTTTAACTAAAATTTCAAAATTAAAATTTCATTTTTCATATTCAAATATCGGACAATATGTGGCGGTGGCTTTGATCTATTAATATAGATTTATATGTATAGAGAGCTTTTAAAGGTTTAAACGTCAGCGTATCTGTTTTAATTATCGGACAGAAATTTTCATTAATATTTTATTTTATTTTTTCCATTATTTGTTTTTAATATTTACTTCCAATCTATTGCTTTAGAATCTACATCACTGCTATAAAGATTCATATTCAAAATAAATAAAATTGATGTGAAGTGTGAATTTTCACACATTTCAGGGTTTTGCAGGTATTTAGTAAGTGAAGCATGATTATTTTGGATGCGAAAACAAATTTTATATTAAAATATTTTTTTTGTTAATTTTAATTCGAACGCCTAATACCATTATTTAGGTTTCTAAATATGTGCAGTATTTTTTTTTTATATAGCAAGGTTCATTAAGAATTTCAAAATTGCGCCTATGGCTTCCATTGGTTGTTATAAGTTCCGCCCCTCTGATTTCGTGTACATTGAAACAGAATTAAATTATAAATTAAACAATTTCCACTGGCTATTAAATTTACGCTTTTAAAAATTAAATGCAACATTTGCCAAAATATAATTAGAATTTTGAAAAAATAATTTAAACAATATAGAAATTAAAATAAAAAAAAAAAAAAAATATATAGTGTCTTCTCCAGGGTTCGATCCCTATCGGATCGGGTTACATGGGTGATAAGTCAGCTTTGCTTTGCTTTTGCTTTCAAAAATTCTTTTTTGTTTAAATGTTTACAATAATTAATAATATTTACATTACACCTCCTATCACAATTGGACATATGTGCAGGTATTTTATATTTACAAATAGTGTAAAAAGATGTTTTTGCTTATAATAAAGTAGTAGCAGAGTGTTTAATAAGTCAGCGTCAAATACCACTAGACCAGCACACACGTTAGAGTGTTGCTTGTTACAAAGCTATAACTTGTGTACATTATTAGCCAAAAATCACAAAATATGCGTTTTTTTCCAAAAACCTAATCTGATCAAAAATTCCTGTTGAACTATTCCGGTTCACACCAATGTACATTACTTAGAATTTTTTCAGATTTTTAGTTTAAACCATCTGGGCTACAGGGTGTGGGACAAAAAATTTTTTGCACAATTTTGGCAAAAATCGCTTCAAAATAATTTATTTTGCAAAAATAAAAATTTGATCGTTAATCCACGTACCAAGGGCTTTCATTTGATACCCTACTCAGAATTATAAAAAAATATTTTTTTTTTTCGATGAGCACATATTTGTTTATATTTTTAGGGGGATATGTTTTTTAGATGTTTTAGTATTTTTCCTATGTGCGGGTCAAAGAGTTGTATAAGCATGCCAAATTTCAACTCTCTAGGTTTAGCCGTTTGGCTACAATTTTTAACAAATAGACAGACAGACGATAAACTGACGGTATAAGGGTTTTTTGGTCATACCTACAAAACCCTAAAAATGATGTGAAGTGTGAATTTTTACATATTAGAGTATTTCGTAGGTATCTAGTAAGTTGTAATTCTGGAATAATCAAAGAAATGGTTCTTGCAAAATCGAATGTATTGCAGTCTGCGATATGCCTATTTTGGTCGACTGTCACGAGATTCATCATTGAAGAACGCACGACCACGACGAAATTCTGCAAATCTTTTCTGATAGTGCTTCATTACCAAAAGTTGAATCTATGATTTGCGAATCTATGAAAAGCGAATCTATGCATTGTTGTTGAGTTAGGTTTTTACTAAAATCATAAAAAATCATCCAACGAAAATTTTTTTTACAGATAAATGTTTATGCAAAATTGAATTGCAGTCTGCGATATACCAAAGGGTGCCTCTATCTCACGGTAAGTCACATGCCGATCTTCTTCAATAATTTTGCGCACAGCATCGATGTTTTTTTGAATCACAATCGATTTTAGTTGACCTTCGCGAGATTCATCACTGACGGACGAACGACCACGACAAAATTCTACAAACCAATTGTAAACAGTCTTTTCTGATGGTGCTTTATTACCAAAAGTTGAACAAAGCGAATCTATGCATTGTTGTTGAGTTAGGCCTTTACTAAAATCGTAAAAAATCATCCAACGAAAACCTTCACTAGTAATATACATTATAGGAATGATGGACAGATTAAAATGAACCTTGTATTTGAGTTTCACCAAGTAAAACTATTAACTATTCAATATACCAAAAGTTTTTTGCTAACTTATGTAACCCTAAAAATTTCACTTGTCATAAATTTGTTAAAAATTTCAGTTAATTTCGTAAAAATCTGGTTAATTTTGAAAATTAGTAGGCATGTTAAAAACGAAGTCTGTGATTAAAGAGATGTGTGTCTAAGAACTGATTGGCAACACAAAGAAAAGACATCAAAGGATAATTAAATAAAGTTGATTAAAGGAGAAATCCAGAAGAAAGGCTGACATAGAACACACAGCAGAATCACCAGGTGTTAACGAATTACGTTTCAAATTTAAAACGAAAATTATAAAATTGTTTCCAGAAAAATAAGGCCTGAGATAAGAACCTCAGAAATTTATTCACCAAATTGTTATTTGGTGATAGTATATTACGGAATAAGTTTAAAAAAGGTGCTTTAATGATCCAGTACGAACTCTTTAAGTACGAGCGCCAGAAATTCGTACGATAATTCGAAAAGAAACTCGTACGACCGTGATTTGCTAATTATGTCAAATTGACTGCTTTACACCATACCAGATATAAAAAATCAGCTGTGGCCACCACAGGACCGACCGCCATCATAAAGTACTTATATAATTTTCATTCTAGCAGAAGAGTAGAAATAACTTGACCTAATATTTTCTAACAGAGATATTATTTATCATGGCCATGGAAACATTACATATAAGTATGAAAAAATTGAAACTTTAAGTATCGAAAAATGTTTCAATTTTTTTTCGTTTTGGTTAGTTGGGTTGTACATCGAAAGCAAAACATCAATGTTAACATCGGCGCCTTACTATCGATGTTGAAAAAACATCGAAGGAAAAACATCGAAGGAAAAACATCGATGTATCGGAAACATCGATGTTTTATTAATATTAAAAAAGCTATTTATTTATATTATATAGGTTTTATTTAATAATGTAAAGATAAAATACGAAAAAAGTAACATATAATACACAAAAAGCATTTATTAGATTTTGAAATAGAAATATTCATTTTTAATAGTAATTTATTTCACATTAACATTATTATACCCAATATAATAATCCTAATTTGTACCTACAGTCTATTCCAAACGATAAGGCGGAACTAACCGCAATTTTCATTTTTGTAATTTCTCATTAGATATTTTTTTATATATTGAAGTTGACTTTTCCTGAACAAAATGATCAAAATCTTCAATCAATCGGTAAAAGTAACTAGAATTGAAAATCTAGTTCCGCCTAAACCAAAGGAACAGACCTTACTATTTTTACATTTCTAAAATGAAATATTGGATTTTATTACAATACTAATATAGTAATCTTAATGTTACTTTTATATTATTTAACATAAAAATAACACTTGTGTACTAATTTTAATAACAATTAAATTTTTAAGATTCCAGCGCCTCTAGCGGTAGTTTCTGAATTTCAAAGTTTAAACATCGACATCGGTAGTAGACATCGATGTTTTATCGATACTATCGCCAGCTGACCATCGATGGTAAAAACATCGAAGTTTTTAAAACAAACATCGATGTTTTCGATACATCGATGTTTTTTTCCCATCCCTAGTTGTTAGTTCTTGTTTTTATAGCAACTTTTTTTCAATAAATTTTTTCGAAATATTTTTCTGTTAATCTTAAAATCGACACGAGTAAACTCCCATTAATCCCATCAATCGATTTTTACCAAAAGTTGATCAACTCGTGCCATTGATTGCAGAAGCTTAAATATGAGGTTTCATAAAAATACTTCGAGCCGAATTTGCTCTGCACGTGTACACAGACAGACAGACGGACGGACGTAAAATGTTTATTATCTATTATCATTTTCATAATTTTGCTAAATTGATCATGTTTACTGTTCGTCTTTGTAATTTTGGGCAAGATTGGTTTTAATCGGCGCAATGACATTTTGTTAGTTCTAGGCATACAATTTAAACGCTCTCTACGATATAGACTGAGATAGCCAATGTGTGTTTATATGTCTGTCTCATTAAAACAACTCACTAGCTATAAGTTGGGAAAACTATCGTCAATCGACAACGTGTAAACGTATTAAATTTAAAGCTTTGAACGGTTGCTCGCGTTACCATATGACAAACTTGAAAATCAACAGTGCATAAGTCATAGCGTATAATCTATTAATTTAAGAGCTCTGAACGCAGCTTTCTTCTAACAACCAGTTTGCATACATTTGTCAAATTTAAAAATGACTATCATTTTTTCAATGTTAAAAATTTTAAATTAAATTCTTTTCATAACAGTTCATTGTTTTCTACCCTCTTGGTTTATTCTTTGATCTTCCCCCTCAGTTATCATTTCTTTCAAAATTTTCCATATATTTTCTTTTTATTTTTTAATTTCATTTTTAATATTCAGTGTCATTATATTTTAAAGTATATGCAACATAAATATTAAATTACTTCGTTTTTAAAGATTTTTTACAAGCTTATGCCTGTTTTAGGCTGCATTCATTTTTAATCAACTTAAAAAGAAAATATATTCAGAAACGTTCAATTGTATACGGACTGCAAAATTGTATGTAAACACAATAAACGGTGCAAAAGTGAATGACCATCTCAGTTATCAGGGTTGTTAATAGACCGGGAGCTCATGACAGTTTTTGGTCTCCGATTTCATACAGCATGCCTTTTGGAGGAGAGAATATTTACTCTGTGACAACAAAAAAGGGATGGTACTAAACCCCTGCACGCTTTCCGGTCATACGGAAAATTGCATTTCCACTTAAACACAAAATTTTTGTGCTTTTCTCTGATTTAATATTGCTTGCCCTTTTGTCAAAAGAGAGTTATAACAAATTTAAAGTCTTTTAAATATATGCATGCGATTCGGAGGGTCCCAAAGGGCTCAAACGGTCATGTTATTTTGTAATAAAAAAATATTTTCCGCGTTTTCATACAGCATGCCTATAATTAAAAGACTTTAAATTTGTTATAACTTTCTTTTGACAAAAGGGCAAGCAATATTAAATCAGAGAAAAACACAAAAATTTTGTGCAAGTGGAAATGCAATTTTCCCTATGACCGGACAGCGTGCAGGGGTTAAGTACCATCTCTTTTTTGTTGTCACAGGGTAAATATTCTCTCCTCCAAAAGGCATGCTGTATGAAATCGGAGACCAAAAATGTCATAAGCTCCCGGTCTATAAAGCTATATTATTGAATGTTGGTCATGGCTAAGATTTTCTGGCATTCGCAAGATATGACCTTCATCGGCTATCTGGATAAGGTAAAAACGATCACCAGACAATATTATGTCGTTTTCTTGCATGGATTACAGGCTAAATTGATTGATGGTACATTGGCATTTTTGTTTAGTAAACAATGAAATTCGGGGACTATAATTCTTCCATGACGTAAGCACCTATTAAGAAGAGAATTCTCAAAATGCGACCCCTAGGGGGTGAAAACGGATTTCTCAATATATTTCGATGATATAACGACTTGCTTTTTACTTACTAAGGTTACCCGTAAGCCTGTATAACAATGTAACTCAGGGTTATGCTACAATCAACTCTTAAAGGGGTGAATCTATATAAATTCAAGACGAATTATAGAAGCCTTCGTATATTCTTTGTTTGTTGAGTTATAACATTCCTTTTTAGCATATATTTTTTTTAATCTTCGGTAAGTCTTTTAAGTCTTTTTTATATTTTAATTTTACTTCTAAAGGGCATTGGTATATTTTTTATTACAAACATGGAATTCCGGGAGTATATTCCTTCCATAACGCCATAAACACCTACTAAGAAGCATTTTTTTTCGAATTTCGACCGCTAAAATGTTACTTCGCGGAATCTTCAATATCTCTTAGGTCCGATGAAATATCCACTTGGTTTTTGCTTGCAAATTTTACCTGTACATATGCATATGAATATAATGCAAGATATTGCCCTAATCAACCCGTAAAGGGGAAGATCTAGATAAATGGTGAATTATAGAAACCGTTTGTATCTCCTGTGCTTCTTGAGTTATAACATTCCTTTCGAGCAAATAGATGACTTTTTAAAATTTTGTAATAGTGTTTTGACAGTTTTCTAAAATTTCAATCCTGTGGTGAAAAGGAGTAAAATGTTTTTTCACGGATTCCTGAATATCTCTTAGGACAGATGAGATATCGACTAGGTTTTTGCTTACAAAGGTTACACATACACATGTTTAAATACAAACTGAGGATTTTACACTAATTATAGTGTACCCAGCTAGTACAGGTATATTGTATGTGCACCTTTCTTCTCTTAGATGCATTATGCTGCTGCACACTGACCATCGTTCACGTGTATATTTTAGCAGCTGTTGTTTTAACAGGAATCCTAGCCTCAAATGATAAACTAGATTTAGTAAAAAAAAAAAAAAAAATACTAGTGGAATTAAGAAAATCCGCAAACTAGTGTAAAAGAGCCGTAAGCCTTTGTCCGTGCGCTGAGCAATCTGTGCAATTAGGGAACAATTAAGGTCCGGGAGAGTTAACCGGGAGGCGAGTTAAGCCACCGGCATATTAGACCGTGAGCCGAATCACATATCTTCTAAAACACGTCTTGTTTGTTTTACAGCTTTACTCTGCTGAGATTACCTTCAAAATAAACTTCAACGCTGAAAACCATAGACAGTTTACTTATTTATTTATTTATTTAAGATAGCGGCGTGGTAAACGGGACAAATCCAACACTACAACGACATAATTTACAAATTGTTACATTAAATTATAACGACTATACATATATATATATATATGATTGAGCGTACAAAAGTTTTAGAAATATACCTCTTAGGTAAAGATGCCTATAAAACAGATTATTTTTTATTTCTAAAATACATTTTAGAGATACAAAACTATCATAAATGGTATAAAATTAAATAATATTTACTAAACATTTGTTAAAGAAAACAAAAAATATATACATTTTCAGAGACACAAAATTGAGCGTACAAAAAGTAGTAATACTAATAAAATAAGTAGAAAACAGTTAATTTAAATTGATATTTTGTCGCGTCACCTTTTGCTTCTATTACTGCTTGAAGGCGATTTGGCATAGACTGCACTAATTTTCCACAAACTTCTGCTGGTATATTATTCCACTCTTCTTGAAGTTACGTTTTAAAATCATTTATATTAGAAAATGAATTTGTTTTTATCCGAACTTTTAATTTTCTCCATAGATTGTCAGTTGGATTGAGACCAGGCGATTGTGGCGGTGTTTTGAGTAATTTTGGTGCATTGTATAACAGCCATTCCTTTACAATAAGCGCAGTATGTTTGGGATCGTTATCTTGTTGGAAATAATAAACTGGTGGCATATCTAATTTTTCTGCAGTAAGATTATTTTTCAAGATGTTTAGATATTTCCATTTATCCATGATCCCTTCTATAAATTCTAAATTACTTGGGCCGTTTGAGCCCATAGCACCCCACAACATAACTGATCCGCCTTCGTGTTTTACTGTCGGAACAGTATTAATATATGGTATATATATATATAACAATATATAACAGGACCCACCGCCATCATAAAGTACTTGTATAAAATACATTCTAGCATCAGAGTAGAAATAACTTGGCCTAATATTTTCTAACAAAGATATTATTTATCATAACCATGGAAACGTTACATGTAAGTATAAAAAATTGAGACAGGCTGGGCGGGATTTATGCAATTTTCAAAATCTTAATGAACCTTGCTATATATAAAAAAAAGAAAAAATACTGCACATATTTAGAAACCTAAATAATGATATTAGCCATTCGAATTAAAATTAACTAATAAAATATTTTAACATAAAATTTATTTTGGCATCCCAAATAATCATCATTCACTTACTAAAACCTGCGAAACCCTGAAACGTGTGAAAATTCACACTTCACATCAATTTTTTAATTTTCAATGTTTGGTACTTTTCGACAATTTTATTTGATGGCCTATTAATAAAGTTGTGTGCTAGCCACTAAATCTTCATTTTTTTTCTAAACTATTTGAAGTCTGAGGCTTTCAAAAATTCAAACCGTAGGTCTCTATCTCTTACCGTTTTTGAGATATGATTGTTTGGAAAATTTAAGTTGGCATTTCCATATTTAAAAAAATGATAAATACATAATAATATTAAAAAAAAAAATAAATAAAATAATGTAAACCTATGTTTGTTAATAATTAAAATAATAATAATAGTTTATTTATTTAGCTAATGCTAGTAAGATCCATATTAACAAACATATAAACATTATAATAAACATTCAAATCAAATTTAATCCTTATTTTGTCAATTTAAACCATTATTTGTCCACTTAGTTCATGCAAAACGTGATTTTTGTCAAATTTAAATATCGATTTTTCGTAATTTAGTGCTTTAAAATTTTAATATTATATTTGGATTAATTGTTTGGGACCTTAAAAATAAGTAGGTCGTAAAATTAGGTTCCAAACTTGTTGCAAATTGGTTTGTAATGTTTTCTACAATAATTTCAAACCTGTATTACTGTGACAAATCATATTTTGAATGTTACCTTCTCAAATATTTTTAAGATCAGCCCTGCCTACGAAATCCTGTAAACTATGAAAATTCACAGTTTATATATTTTTTCAAATAAACAGGTTTCGTCGCATAAATGTTTACGTAATTCCTGCTAATGATATAAAAATAAAATTTCCTTATCAACTTATTTAAGAGGATTAATTATTTTTTTAATCCCATACTAATTCATTTGTGGTTAACAAAACATCCAGATAACATTAAAATGTCTTTCTTATAAATTCTTTGTTATTTTTTGTACGTATGTATTTTAACATTGAATATATTGAGTCTCGTGAAAGTGTAGTTATTTTTGGAAATTTGGGTATTAAATCAAAAACTATATCTCAAAAATGGTAAGAAATAGAGACCTAAGGTTTAAATCTTTAAAAAATTTAGTTTTAAGATGTTTTTTCTGTAATATTTGGTCCGTAATGACCTAAAACTAATTGGTAAAATTTTGATTTTATTTTGTAAATTTCAAAAATTCATATCTCAAAAATGGAAAGAGGTAGGGACTTGAGGTTTAAATTTTTGGAATTCTTACACCTTGTTTTGTCTAGAAAAAATTAATGTTTGGTCCGTAATGACCTAAAACTATTGAAAATTTTGATTTTTTTGTAATTTTAAAAATTCATATCTCAAAAAAGGTAAGACATAGATACTTGAGGTTTCAATTTTTGGAATTCTCACACCTTGTTTTGTCTAGAAAAATTAATGTTTGGTCCGTAATGACCTAAAACTATTGAAAATTTTGATTTTATTGTAATTTTAAAAATTCATGTAACAAAAAAGGTAAGAAATAGAGACTTGAGATTTGAATTTTTGGAATTCTCACACCTTGTTTTGTCTAGAAAAATATAATGGTTGGTCTGTAATGACCTAAAACTAGTAGGGAAAATTTTGATTTTTTTTGGAATTTAAAAAAATTCATATCTCATAAAAGGTAAAAAATAGAGACTTGAGGTTTGAATTTTTGGAATTCTCACACCTTGTTTTGTCTAGAAAAATATAATGTTTGGTCCGTAATGACCTAAAACTATTAGGAAAAATTTTGATTTTTTTTTGGAATTTTAAAAAATTCATATCTCATAAAAGGTATAAAATAGAGACTTGAGGTTTGAATTTTTGGAATTCTCACACCTTGTTTTGTCTAGAAAAAAATAATGTTTGGTCCGTAATGACCTAAACCTATTGAAAATTTTGATTTTTTTGTAATTTTAAAAATTCATATCTCAAAAAAGGTAAGAAATAGAGACTTGAGATTTGAATTTTTGGAATTCTCACACCTTGTTTTGTCTAGAAAAATATAATGTTTGGTCCGTAATGACCTAAAACTATTAGGGAAAATTTTGATTTTTATTGGAATTTAAAAAAATTCATATCTCATCAAAGGTAAGAAATAGAGACTTGAGATTTGAATTTTTGGAATTCTCACACATTGTTTTGTCTAGAAAAATATAATGTTTGGTCCGTAATGACCTAAAACTATTAGGAAAAATTTTGATTTTTTTTTTGGAATTTTCAAAAATTCATATCTCATAAAAGGTAAGACATAGATACTTGAGGTTTGAATTTTTGGAATTCTCACACCTTGTTTTGTCTAGAAAAAAATAATGTTTGGTCCGTAATGACCTAAAACTATTGAAAATTTTGATTTTTTTGTAATTTTAAAAATTCATATCTCAAAAAAGGTAAGAAATAGAGACTTGAGATTTGAATTTTTGGAATTCTCACACTTTGTTTTATCTAGAAAAATATAATGTTTGGTCCGTAATGACCTAAAACTATTGAAAATTTTGATTTTTTTGTAATTTTAAAAATTCATATCTCAAAAAAGGTAAGAAATAGAGACTTGAGATTTGAATTTTTGGAATTCTCACACTTTGTTTTGTCTAGAAAAATATAATGTTTGGTCCGTAATGACCTAAAACTATTAGGGAAAATTTTGCTTTTTATTGGAATATAAAAAAAATTCATATCTCATAAAAGGTAAGAAATAGAGACTTGAGATTTGAATTTTTGGAATTCTCACACCTTGTTTTGTCTAGAAAAATATAATGTTTGGTCCGTAATGACCTAAAACTAGTAGGGAAAATTTTGATTATTTTTGGAATTTAAAAAAATTCATATCTCATAAAAGGTAAGAAATAGAGACTTGTGGTTTGAATTTTTGGAATTCTCACACCTTATTTTGTCTAGAAAAATATAATGTTTGGTCCGTAATGACCTAAACCTATTAGGGAAAATTTTGATTTTTTTGTAATTTTAAAAATTCATATCTCATAAAAGGTAAGAAATGGAGACTTGAGATTTGAATTTTTGGAATTCTCACACCTTGTTTTGTCTAGAAAAATATAATGGTTGGTCCGTAATGACCTAAAACTAGTAGGGAAAATTTTGATTTTTTTGTAATTTTAAAAATTCATATCTCAAAAAAGGTAAGAAATAGAGACTTGAGATTTGAATTTTTGGAATTCTCACACCTTGTTTTGTCTAGAAAAATATAATGTTTGGTCCGTAATGACCTAAAACTATTAGGGAAAATTTTATTTTTTTTTGGAATTTAAAAAAATTCATATCTCATAAAAGGTAAGAAATAGAGACTTGAGGTTTGAAGTTTTGGAATTCTCACAACTTGTTTTGTCTAGAAAAATATAATGTTTGGTCCGTAATGACCTAAAAATATTGAAAATTTTGATTTTTTTTGTAATTTTAAAAATTCATATCTCATAAAAGGTAAGAAATAGAGACTTGAGGTTTGAAGTTTTGGAATTCTCACAACTTGTTTTGTCTAGAAAAATATAATGTTTGGTCCGTAATGACCTAAAACTATTTTGGAAAATTTAATTTTTTTTGGAATTTAAAAAAATTCATATCTCATAAAACGTAAGAAATAGAGACTTGAAGTTTGAATTTTTGGAATTCTCATACCTTGTTTTGTCTAGAAAAAAAAATAATGTTTGGTCCGTAATGACCTAAAACTATTAGGGAAAATTTTGATTTTAATGAAATTTAAAAAAAAATCTTATCTCAAAAAAGGTAAGAGATAGAGACTTGAGGTTTAAATTTTTGGAATTCTCACATCTTATTATGTATAGAAAAAATTAATGTTTGGTCCGTAATGACCTAAAACTATTAGGGAAAAATTTGGAAAAATTTATCAATTTTTTTTTTCGTTATATCAAAAAATGTCTCAATTAAAAGTTGTTAGTTATTGCTTTTATAGCCACTTTTGTTCAATAATTTTTTTCGAAATATTTTTCTGTTATGTAATATTCGCAAAAATCTTAAAATCGACACGAGTAAACTCTCAATTTTAGTCAATCGATTTTTACCAAAAGTTGATCAACTTGTGCTATTGATGTCAGAAGCTTAAATATGAAGTTTCATAAAAATCCTTTCAGCCGAATTTGCTCTGCACGTGTACACAGACAGACAGACGGGCAGACGGACGGACGGACAGACGGACGGCCATACAGACCGACAGACATCATGCTAAAAATAGTCAAAACGTTATGTAAGGACCTCAATTCGTGGAGATCCATCGAAATCTCGAAATGTCAATGTCCTGGTAGACTAAAACATAGTTTAAATTCCCTCCGTATTTCTCTCATTTTTCATTGAGCATGGTTCAAGGCTCTCCATCAATGTTCTATGAGGTGTATTGACAGCTGCGGCCTGGCGAGCGTTTTATTTAGGCGTGTGTCTGTTTGCCCGGCCATTCCACGCCATACCGTGTGGCCACGATTCCATCAAAACTCTAATTTATTGACTCTCGCGATATTTGAGGTCGATTGATTTGAAATAATAATTGATTTTATTTCGGACATTTCACTGTCCCGCTACACGTTTTCAAATCATTTACTGTTCACACATTTTACTTCATTTTCTCGCAGCGCTACAGAAAACGATGCTCAAATTGTTTAAATGTCATAATATTAAGATGTTAATATATTATTTATATACCTAGTCTTGCTATAAATAAATTTAAAATGGTTTCAATAAAATTCTGCAAGATTCTTAACGAAATTTGTGACATAAAGTCTGTTCCAAACGGTTAGGCGGAACTAGATTTTGCAATCTAGTTACTTTCATCGTTTAAAACATGCTTTTCGGCCGTTTTGTTTAAGCTTTGTAAATCATACTTGCAACAAATATTTTTTGGTTAAGGTTAATATCATTTTAAAATGTCATTTTCTTTATATTTTGATTTTTTGTGCCATTCTTAGTACAAATATTCCATTTATTTATTTTTTTGTCATTAAAATATGTAAGAAAATTAATTTAAGTTTGACATATGTCATTCGTTTCCATGGTTTCATTGTTGGAATTTCAAATTTTGACATTCCAACGTGAAAAATGAAATAACCCAAGCAAGGTCCCTTTTTGTGACAACCTAAAAGAACGAAATTCCTATTTAGTTCCGCCTAACCGTTTGAAACATACTGTACACTTTTTCGGCCCGTTCCGCCGGGAAAAGAGCATGTCATGAGCCTAGCAACCAACACGGTTGTGTATAGTATTTTGTTTTTGGTTGCAGAATTTTATATACTGTGTCAAAATTATTACTACTATTTTTACCAACCGCCAACATACAGAGTGATTATTTAATGGCGAGACGTCACCGAATTTTACGTGCCTCCTAGCAGAATACTATGACTATAATAACCTTGAAGAAAATTTGATTATGAAGAGAAAAAAAGAGATTATGCGCATGCGCGCATAATCGCGTGCTACGATGTGTATGAAACGGCAAATTATTAAAACTTCCAGTGACGTCGTCTCGCCATTAAATAATCACTGTGTACATAAGGGAGGTATTGTGATCATACCGATTTTGACATTTCGAGATTTCGATGGATCCCCACGAATTGAGGTCCCTACATAACGTTTTGACTATTTTTAGCATGTAGTCTGTTGGTCTGTCTGGCCGTCCGTCTGTTTGTCCGTCCGTCTGTCTGTCTGTCTGTCTGTGTACACGTGCAGAGCAAATTCGGCTGAAAGGATTTTATGAAACTTCATATTTAAGCTTCTGACATCAATCAACTTTTGGTAAAAATCGGTTGACTAAAATTGGGAGTTTACTCTTGTCGATTTTAAGATTTTTGCGAATATTTCACAACAAAAAAATATTTCGAAAAAATTTATTGAACAAAAGTTGCTATAAAATCAATAGCTAACAACTTTTATTTGAGACATTTTTTGATAAAACGAAAAAAATTTGAAAAATTTTGCGAAATTATTTCTAATTTTTTTGTCTCATTTTGTTCATACTTATATGTATCGTTTCCATGGTCATGATACATAATATCTCTGTTAGAAAATATTAGGCCAAGTTATTTCTACTCTGCTGTTAGAATGTATTTTATACAAGTACTTTGGTATGGCGGTCGGTCCTGTGGTGGCCACAGCTCATTTTTTTTTTTTTTTGGAAAATTAACAATAAATTCAATTTCATTTCACTATGGAAATAAATGGGACACCACTGCTGTAGGGTATTAAATGAAGACTTTTAATGCATTTTTTAGCAACAAATATTTCATACTAAATACTTACAAAATCCTGAAAAGTGTAAAAATTTTAATAAGTAAAAAAAAATAATTTAGAAATGGAAGAAAAATATTGAAATAAGTAAAACTACCATGTAAAATTGATATAATTGTAAATATCAAATAGAGTTAACATTATTTCCTTCCTCTTTAGTTTGACATGCGTTGTGTCAAATAACTGCTTCTAAAACATGTTCCTTAAATGAATGTAAGAAGCAGTGTTAGTTCGTGAGATTGCCGTTAGAAGCGCTCCATGACACATCCTAATCTCTGGCACTCGAGTATTTTATTACAAGGATTAGTTTAGTAGGCCAGGATAATTAAAATTGTTTCGCCGTTTATGTCCTTATTAAAATTTACTTTAATAATAGTGGCAGGAGAGAGAATTGTTAATTATGACCTAGGATAATGAAGCCTTCATTTGCTTTCACACTTATCGTTCTAAAATAGTTGTTTTTTGACTAGAATATACGATATCTATCCAAAAATAGCTCTTCTTTGAATAGCGCGAAACTCTATGGCATTTCAAAGAAGAAAAATGTGTGTAAGAAGATAGGAGCTGTTTGTCCTTGCTTCGGATTGGTTTAGATCGTCATCCCTATTACACTGTGAAAATATTGTTTTTAGTCCAAGTTGACAGATGTTCAGTGTCGTACATTGGAAATATATATGAAATTTTTCTATTATTTTATTTTTTTCGTATATAGTATGTTCCTTTGGTTTAAGCGGAACTAGATTTTCAATCCTAGTTACTTTTACCGATTGATTGAAGCTCTTTTTTTTTATTTTTATGGCCTTTACTGCTTCGGCAGTTAGCCAGGAAAATTATTATTTTTGAAAATTATTCCATGTCTGAACGGAATTCGAACCCGAGACCTTAGCAACGCAGAGCACATGTGTTACCACTACGCTACGCCGGTCGGCGATTGAAGCTCTTGATCATTTTGTTCAGGAAAAGCCAACTTCAATATATAAAAAAATAGCTAATGACAACTTACAAAAATGAAAATTCTGGTTAGTTTCGCCTATTCGTTTGGAATAGACTGTATTTTTTTAAATTTTTTTATTTACATATTTAGACTTTTATTTATATTCTTGGCGTAGATTTTATGGAGAAAATTCTCCATGTAATTTGTTTTTACGCATTTATTTATTTTTTATGTTATCTGACATAAATATTTTTTGACATTTGACAATTAACAGATCAAGATAGAGGACTAATGTGAGGCCAAAAGACAGCCCAGATGATTGTGCTCAAAGAAGAAGTTATTGATATAATTTTTAGACCTTCATAAATAGATATATTTTTAATTTTTATTTACAATAAATATTTAAATAAGAAACTTTAGCTCTGAATATATTGTTTGTTTTGTTGCTTCAATTACACTCTTTTAGCCAAATCTCTATGTTTATGTATAGTACATAATTTTTAAAATTAATATTTTTTTAACTTTTTCAAATATCCCATTAAACTGAATTTATGTCGCAAAAATAAACTAAGTGCATTATCTGCCTTGTTTAGTTCAATATCTTAACCTTTTTTAAATTAAAAAAAAAATCACTTGCTAACCCAGTTACTACGCCCATGCCGTAGTTGTAACTAATTTTAAATTTTACGCTATACTGTATTTATCCAGTGTAAATCGTACTTGGTTCGCAGCGCTATCTACTTTTTTTAATTTGAAATAGACCATAGTTCCGCCTAAATGTTTGGAATAGCCTATAGACAATTTCACAGTTGGCAATAGTTCTCAATTCTGGAATCTTGTTCTACGTGTCAATTATCGTAATTTTAGTATAAATGAAGGTACTATTTTCAAAACCCACTAAATCCACTTTAACGCATTTTGCAGAAATCGCGAAAAACTGTTTCACAAATTTCTGACGGCAATAATTGAATTGTTATTTTTTTGTTATTTATTTAACATTATTCGATCACAAAATTACTACGCTGACAAACGAGTTTTTTAAAATAGAGCCTCAGTTTAGGAAAAATAGTTGGCGTTAGTGGATTTTGATGCCAACTCTTGGATTAAATGGAATTTGAAAGTGAATATACTGGATTTAATGTGTTTTGATATAGAGCAGAATTTGCTTATTTTTGCCTATTTCCACCTCTGGTTTCTTATGCCATGACACCACTTTCAAAATGTCTGTTTAAGAAGCCTTTGAGTCTATCTAGGCCAATACATAGAACTTTTCCAAAGGTTGCAAGGCATACTGGTATCTCTTTAGAATCATTTTCTTTCTTAATAAAATATTTAGAAGAAAAATTTCGACTTGATTTTCCCTGTATATTTCTACGACGACTGGGTGCAATTTTAGAGTATTTAATAATAAAGTTGTCTTGATCAAGTTTAGATTTATTTTTATAAACATAATTATGAAAGTTCTTAACATCTGTCATGCTTAATGTGCTACATTTGTGATATTGATGATTGCAATTTGGATATTGTGGCAAATTTATGGCAGAATACCTAATTTAAAAAAACACTATTTAGAACCGTACTTGAAAACAGCAGGAAGTATTTCTCACCTTTTTGATTTTTGAACGTTTCTTTTCCAAAGTTCTGGGTTGCGCTGCGGCTTTCTTGCTTTATCCGGAGGTACAACTTCAATTTCTTTTGTTATTTCGGACAAAATTTTCAATAATACAATAGAAAAAAACAAAACTACAGAAAACGGCAACTACACTCGTAGAATATAATTTCTGGTAATACTGTAAGACAATTGAGTAGATTTTGAGACTATTACAGATGTGACATCGGTATATATTACCATAAAGAACGTATTTTTCTATCTAACTCATTTTACACCAAAAGTGGATTTAGTTTTTTTAATAGTTTATTTGTGCGGATGCAATGGATGCAAGGTCTAGGAGAGATGCAGTGATGACTTGTCCGTTTCTGTGTGTGTAGTTAGGGAGCTAATGTGAGGTAACAGCGGTACATTATGGTAAACAAGGCACCGGCTGCAGCCCGTGACGGTAATGACACTCATCACCATATATCACAGGTGGTAATCTTACACACTGTCTCCAGCACACCTCACCTTCACCGGAACTCCTTAGGAAAATGTTAAAGGAAATTTTGTTTAACTATGTACCTAGTGGTAATACAACAATGCTTTGGTGTAAGATGATTGTCTACAAAACACAAGAATGCGGGATAAAATTCAGAACACCTTTCTGATTTTTGACCAACCGATACTATGCAGTCAATTCAGTGGTCGTTTCAGACTCAAATATGTGGGCTATCTCAAAATGTTTTTTAAAAAAGACTCGTCATCCACATCCGTCTTGGTAATTTGCGCAGCCGGTACTGATAGCGCAAATCACTCTGGTTGAGTGGATACTGTCTACCTCTTGCTCAGAGGAACTACTAGTAGAGAAGGCATAACGCAAATTTTGTGTAACCTGAGGGATTGACAAAGACAACATATCATTTTTCCAATACTTTTGTTTGTATTCTTCAAACCTTTTATTAAGAACTAATATATTTTTCTAAATATTTAGTAAATAGGCAAAATATATTTCATCGTACATATATAATTAGCAGGTGTCTGTATGTCTCTCGTCGACGGAGTGACCGAGCGCATTAAATCGCAGCAGTTTGGACTGGTGAAGACAGTCTGGATTGTGTGGTTGGTAGTTCGATTCTCCGTCAGTGATATTATTCGGGCGAGAATAATATGTTTATATTACTCCCATTTTCACCTCTCATCCAGGTGTAGGAGCTCGCCCCCTGGCATCGGCGATTAGACTCGTTGCAGAAATAGGCCGATGTAAAATAAATAAATAATAAAATGTATGTAGTCTCGGTAACATTGTGACGTCAATTTTTCCTAAGGTTCTCGTGATTGGCAGACAATCCTATATCCTTTGATCGATATGAACAATTTTATGCAGATTTATCGTCGAAGAATCTACGAATATAATTTCATACATAAATTTCTAGGGTTTCGTAGGCATAAACAAGAGACTCCTATATCCTTTGACCGATAAGAACAATATTTTTCAGATTTATTCTCTAAAAATCTGCGGACAAAATAAAATACAGAAATGTTTAGGGTTTCGTTGACATATTTAAGAAACTCTAGACACTCCTATAATCTTTGATCGATATGAAAAATATTTTGCAAATTTATTCTCTAAGATAAAAAAACGTTTAGAAATGTCATATAATTACATACATAAATGTCTAGGATTTCGTAGGCATAAACAAGAGACTCCTATATCCTTTGACCGATATGAAGAGAATTTTGCAGATTACAATGCAATACAATATAATTACATACATGTCTAGGGTTTCATAGGCATAAACAAGTGTCTCTAGATACTCCTATTTCTATAGACCGATATGAACAATATTTTGCAAATTTATTCCCTAAGAAACTGCGGATAAAATTACATATAGAAATATTTAAGCTTTCGTATGCATAAACGAGAAACTCTAGACACGCCTATATCCTTCAACCGATATGAAGAATATTTTGCAGATTTATTCTCTAAGAATTTACCAATACAATTATATGTAGAAATGTCTAGGGTTTTGTAGGCATAAAAAAGAAACTTAAGACACTGTTATATCCTTTGACCGATATGAACAATATTTTGTAGATTTATTTTCTAAGAATCTACATATATAATTACATACAGAAATTTCTACGGTTTCGTAAACATAAATTAACGTCTCAAATTATTTTTAGTTTCAACAACATAAATGTAATGTACTGAGTAAAAATTAATCGTTTTCCTTAAAAAGTATATGAATAAATAATCGTACATATATAATAAGCAAGTGTCTGTATGTAGTGTCGGTAACATTTTGACGTCAATTTTTCCTAAGGTTCTCGTGATTGGCTAACTGGGGACATCCTGTCTCTTGATTGACTGACAGGTGACACCCTCTCCCGTGATTGGCTAAATACCTGACATGGTGGTATATTTTTTGGTTGGTTATACGAAATTAAGATACGTTAACAAATAAAACCAAATACACATACAAACAATTGAAATTTTTATATTATAAATCCATCATTTGTTGACGGGTAATAACCTAGTAGATAATATTTTTTTAAATTGTTCACATATGTTATTGTTAAGATATGTGAATATCCTGATAATAATTCTTAACATAAGGATAAATATCACATAGTAGACACATTCTGAACTATGGTGGGTAAAAGATTTAATAGTGCCACTATAAAATAGGATTAGGTAGTACGAATATACGGAATAGTTATTTGTATTTCAGTTTTCCCGCAAGGAAGTTATGGGAGGAAATAAAGTTTAAGAAATATTACAGGGTTGTGGGATATTTCTTTAAAATTATTATTGTAAAGCAGCGTTTCTTAAACTTTTATTACAAGTTTTAAAACGGAAGAAAGGAGTAGTGTTCTCTCCATACCAGTCTTGGTGATTTTTCAACTAAGACTATGGAGATCTTACATTATGATAATGATCACGTTGGACATTTAATTGAAGATCTAAAAGTGTTCATTTTAATTTCTCCTGTAAAGATGAATAAATTAAAATAAACAGCCTTATAGATATTAATATGCTTGGTTGTGCAATATGATCAAGAAAAAAAGGCGTCTAGACAGCCATGGATTTCATTTATTTATAAATGAATACAGAATGGTCAACATTTTTAAATATAAAGGTTAGAAACACAACAAAAGCTGACTTACATATTATAGATTGGGTAGATTTCCCCATTATTCTTAGGTGAAACATCATTAAATAACAATTATTCAATTAAAACACTAGGTTGGTTTCACAAATATGAAGAAATATGGAGTACCTAATAAACGTAATACATAAATAAAATTGATGTTAATTGTGATTTCTCACACATTTCAGGGTTTTGTGGATGTTTAATAATTGTAAGAAGCAACATAATGTTGGATGTCTAGGAATATTGTTCTATAATCACATCAAAATCCACAGTTTTTTTGTTATCCCTTTTATTCGTTATTTGGAATTATTTGGAATTAAGAGATTCCGTTTAATTTTTTTAAACAATATTTAAATAGTTTTCCAAAAATCCCAGCGTGTTTTTCTACATTTGCTCCGTATTCAAGTCTTCATTAGATTAATAAGAAAAATTTTACAGTGTAGAGTGCAACTGTTATTTTTTTTTAATTTAAAAAATACACGCACTTAGCTTTAAATACAAAAAAAATCCATAACATTATTACCCAAAATTCTGCCATGATTTAAAAAAAAAAAAAATTTTTTTTTTCCTAAACACAAAAACTGCCATATTTTTCAAAAACACAATCTGATCAAAAATTCCTCTCGTACGGTTCAGGCTCAGATCAATATACATTACCTATAATTTTTTCAGATTTTTAGTTTAACCCTTTTTGGTAAAAGGGTGTGGGACAAAAACTTTTGTACATTTGGCTGAATTCGTGTTAAAAGAAACGAATTTCAAAAAACTATCTATCATTCCGTAATCTACGTCTTAAGAGCTTTCTTTTGAAACCACACAATATTAAAAAAAAAAATTATCGACGAGAAAAAAAATCGAAATTTTTCGAAAAATCTATCTGATCGAAAATTCCTGGCGAAGTATTGCGGTTCCCATCAATGTTCATTACGGAGATTTTTAGATTTTTAGATTAATACCTTTGGGAGATAGGGTGGGGGACAAAAGTTTTTTGATACATTTTTGACAAAATCCAATAAAAAAATTGATTTTTTCAGATTTTTAGTTTAACCCCTTTGAGTAAAAGGGGGCGAGACAAGAACTTTTTTAACACATATTTGGTTAAAATTGTATTAAAAGTAACAAATTTAAAAAATTACTTTTCGTTTCTTAATCTACGTCTTATGAGCTTTCTTTTGATACCACACAATAAATTTTAAAAAACATTTTTTTTTTTATTAAATACATATTTGTTTATATTTATCTCAAGATGTGTTTTTTTGAATTCTCAGTATTTTTCTCATATGTGGGTCAAAGAGTTGTATAAGCATGCCAAATTTCAACTTTCTACGTTAAGCCGTTTGTCTACAATTTCTACCGTACAAACAGACAGACAAACAGACAGACAGACAAACAGACAGACAGACAGACAGACAGACAGACAGACAGACAAACAGACCTACAGACAGAAAGATAGACAGACACATAAGTGACGTTATAAGGATTTTTTGGTAGTCATACCTACAAAACACTAAAAACGACACACATAAATTTTACAATTTTATTACTCATAACATAGATATACTCAGAGCCGAAGTAACGGGGGGGGGGGGGGGGGTGACGGCCCCGAGCGCACTAAGTAAAGGGGCGCTGACGCTAATAAAAAATATTTTGTTTTTTTTTTTGTAGGGGCGCAAATTATAATTTTGGCCCCTAGCGCAAGTTTTCCTTACTGCGGCTCTGGATACACTACATAGTTATTGACTCATAATATAGATACACTACAAATATCCCATAGAGGCCCCTAGGTGTTAGAGAAGGTCAGGAACGTAAAAGTATTCGAAGGTACATTGTGCTCAAGGTACAACCGTCTCCCCTCTGTACCCACAATTTTTTATCACTTACTAAATACCTACAAAACCCTGAAAATTCACATTTCACATCAATTGTTAAAATCATCTCAATCTGTTTTATCAAGGATCCACTAATTTCACCGTCTTTGCAGGGCTGTGTAAGTTTCGTTTTCTCAAGTTATGTGTCCTAATTTTCCTGTTATTAATTTGAGCAAGCCTAAGCAGTTTGTAAGTTCGTCAGATGTTCGAAACACCTTCAATATTAGCAAACTTCATGTCACGTGTAACAATATCACATATTTATTACATGTTGTTGGATGGATTGATTTATGAACGAAGTTTTTCTAATAAATTTCTTAAAAGTCAATCTCTGACGTGATATGAAAGTGGTGTTAACTTTAGGCCAACAATCCATCCTTCTTTCATACAGGGTATTTCACCTTTCACACCAGCCATGTTTTATTAAAATAATCAATCAAATTGAGAATTCATTTTAAGATCAAAAGATTAACATCTGCTTGCACATTGTTTAGTTAATCAACTCCAAGGTTAAAAACTTTTATTTTAACAAAACTATAGTATATTTATAAATAAATAGAAGTGGTGTTTTATTGGGTTTCACTCGACATAAAAAACAGTTTATCAAATATTTAAAATTTATTAAATACTGTCTGCTGACTAGTTTCGGTTCAGTCTATACTAGGGTTACCATTTTCTTAAGAAGGCAATGCGGGGCGGAGCAAAAAAAAGGTCTTCATCTCCCAAATCCAAGTGAAGAGCAAAAAAAAGGTCTTCACCTCCCAAATCCAAGTGAAGAGCAAAAAAAAGTCCTCACCTCCCGAATCCAAAATGCGGGACAAAATGTTAAAATGCGGGACAGTCCCGCAAAATGCGTGACGAATGGTCACCCTAGTCCAGCGGTTCCCAAACTTTTTTGAGCGCGACCCGGTACGAGGTTTTAATATTTTTCGTGACCCACCTTATGAAAAAAAAATGTATTTACAAAACAAATTTTGTTTTAAAGCAGTAGCTTTATAGTAATAAAGAGTAATAAAGAGTATATAGTCCGTTCAAAGGTGAGAATGCAGTTTTGCTCTTATGGCAAATGGGAGCGGTGTTGCCAAATGTTGTAAAAGTGTCAAATGTGTCAATTATAATAATATGAAAAACTCGTATGATTTACAAAAATCAACTCTTACAAAACTCAAAATAACACTCAACAAAAACAAATGACCATTTGTAGAATACTGCGTCTTCACAGATCAGCGCATTTTAGAGCTGGTAACGTCGACAAGCAAGAAAAGGATAGCGTCATTGTGTAAACCCATTAGAGAGTATGAAAACTACTCCATATGTCCTATACTGCATACTCACCTTTGAACGGACTATAGTATAGTAATAAAGAGTATAGTATAGTAATAAAGAGTATAGTATAGTAATAAAGAATATAATATAGTAATAAAGAGCACAAATACACACTATTCTAGTGATTAAGTGACGTAAAAAAAAATAATATGTACAAAAAAAATCTTTTTTGTGTTTTTACAATTTTTTTCGCGACCCTGCAAAATTTTTCTGCGACCCGGCACCGGGTCGCGACCCACACTTTGGGAAACGCTGCCTGCCCTAGTCTATACCATTATCAAAGCCTAAAAATTTGTTGCAGATTTCATACAATATATTGCACAAATTAGATATTTTTGAACATTATTACAGTTATTTATAATTCACACTAATTTTCATAAAATGAAATATTAATGTCAATCAATGTGAATGTCATAACTGTAGCAACCAAAAACAAAAGATAGCAACGTATAAATAAATGTGTTATACGAGCTGTGTAAATTAAATAACCGGACTGGCAACATAGCGCTTGAACTGGTAAAATTTGGGACGCGGGACTTAAAGGGGCGGCAGGTGAACATGTGATACGCCTTCAGTACGAGTTTGAACTCGCTAGAGTAATTTTGTTGTCTGTAGCGATTTTTTTTGTAAAACAGTTTTAACTAGTGCGATCTAAAAATGAGTGACATTCATTTCGAGCAATGGTGTGCTATCAGGTTTTGCTTCAGACTTGGGCACAGTGCAACGGAAACTTTTGCAAAACTTCAACAGGCCTACAGAGACAGTATTTTGTCTAGGACTCAGGTTTTCTTGGTGGTTTAAGGCATTTTCAGAAGGAAAAGAGTTGATTGATTGATTTTCACGCAGCGGTAGGCCTTCATCTTCAAGAACCGATGAAAATGTCAACAGAATCCGGGATCTTGTGCGTTCATATCGTCGGTTGACAGTCAGAATGATCGGGGAAGAGTTGAATTTGATTCACACTACCGTTCATCAGATTTTGACGAATGAATTGAGGATGAGTAAAATCTGCGCCAAAATGGATCAAAAAAACCTTTCACAGGACCACATTCCTGCGGCTCCTCAGCCTCCTTATTTGCCTGACTTGAGTCCTTGTGTTTCCTCTTCCCAAGATTGAAAAATCATCTCAAGGAACGTCATTATGGGACACTCGAAAACATTCAAACGTCCGTAACCGACCAGCTGAAAGTTATTCCAACACTGCTCTGAAGATCGAAGGAACCATCTCCAACGTTGTGCGGCTTAAAATTAAATAATATAGTTATAGTTGTCAAATTTTGCAAATATATTTTTTGATTAGAGTTGTTCTTGGTCAGTCAGTTTATCAGCTGACGCAAGTATTGTTATTTTAACTAAATTTGCATTCCGTGTGCCACGTACATGATCGTGCTAGTCAACGTAATAAATAGGTTGAAAGCAACTGTCAAATTATTGTTAGTTTTTAAAGAGAACTGAATAAAAATTAAGTAAGTAATAAAGTTATAATCGAGGAAAAAGCGCAGTATGAAACTTGCATGGAATCATCATTTCTTACTCGTATGAATTGCGCTACTTTACTGCGGCACGTGGCGCAACTTTCATACTCGTGTCAAATTACCATCATTTCATGCTCGTTGCTTAATATACTATTTGGTAATAACTTGTTTATTTGATGTTCAATTGTTTTTCCAATTAAATGATCTTAGTTTCAGCGCGGGATACTCGATCTGTATCTTCTAGTATCTTGGTTTATTGTAGCCCTCGGTTTCGCCTCGTGCTGTATTCTTACACAGTGGAAATAAATATGCTCTCCTCTTCCTTGTTATACTATACTATAGTTAGCGGACATTCAACTTGATAATATAATATGAAGAAAACGAATTTCAATAACACATTCTTGCAGTAACAAATAGTTAAATAATCAAACAAAACCTCAACAGAGAGTTATTTGTAAGGTTTAAGTTTAAAATAGTAAACCCAGTTTGAACCCCGAGTATACAAGGAAACAAAACATCCACAAATTGCACAACAACGTGTTCTTAACGTAAGATGTTTACACTAATTTAACCCGTAACAAAGTTCATTGTTTACATCGCACAGGGTTTCCAGCACTAAATTATAAACAAATACCAAGTCACATAAGCTATTTGCTGCGCTGCACTACTGGCCACCGCGTTAATTACTCCAACAAATAATTAGATGCAACACAAATATATATTGTATACACAGAGCTTTACACTTTACGAATAAGGTGGCGTTAAGGGATAAAACAGTCCTGCATCATTTTTGTTCCAGGTGTACAATAGACATTTGTGCAACAAGTAGAGCCGTTACTAGGGTATGATCAATGTAGACCCCGACGTAGGTGTCGAAATATGAGCATTTTGGCACGTTCATACAGGTCTGGGAAAAGTTCGTGGTGTTTTTGCCGATAGACGGCGCCAATTGCAAATATCTCAGGAAACACAGATCGCAGCGACACCACTAATACCTTTTTCACACTAGAACTTTAAGATCTTTAAACGCTAATGTGAAACCGTATGGCCTCGTCTAAATACAAGGGATGTTTAAGACAGAGATCTGCGTCTTAAACATCGTCCGCATTGCCAACATAATTTCTATTATAAAAAAATTCTCCTTGAATTTGTGCTGTCAACATTTTATATTATCATAAACAAGAATACTGTATTATATCGACGTTATAAGTAGTTTATACTTATTGTTATAATAAAATTATTTATTTTAATAATGTCTTTAATAAAATACAGAGCTACAATAATTGAGATAAAATGTATCGACTTACATGTTAATACAGGTGTAATATATTCTTTATTGTAGTTTCTTTATTGTAGAATGAAATGAAATATCCATATTTGTTTATAATAATTCAAAATGTGCGTGTGCGCAGACAATTCAAAACTGGTAATTTCATGACTGTAACTTAAGGACAAAATTACTGTAGCTGATGACAGCACCGGAGATTTAAACATCAATTGTGAAAGCATACCGATGTTAAACATCGGTGAACTTTAAGTTCACTCGTCTTAAAGTTCTAGTGTGAAAAGGGTATAACTAGGGTATGATCAATGTAGACCCCGCCATAGGTCGAAATATGAGCATGAGCACGTTCATACAGAACTGGGAAAAAGTTCGTGGCGTTTTTGCCGATAGACGGCGTCAATTGCAAATATCTCAGGTAACACAGATCGCAGCGACACCATTAAGCGCTCGTTGGAAAGGTCGGACAGTTCGAGCGTTACTCTGAGTGTCTAAACATCAAAATTTGTGCAGTGGATGGAAAATTGTTTTCGTTTAAAAATGGAGAAAAGTAATGAAAAATTGCGCTAAATTTTGCAATATTATTACGATAAAGGGAAGAACGCTGCGCAGGCTTGTGAAAAAATTTGTGTTGTGTACGGTGAAGGTACTTTATCAAAATCTGCTGCGCGGAAACGGTTCGCTCGCTTTCGTTCTGATAGTTTTAATGTGAAAGATGACACACGCTCTGGTCGTCCAATCAGTGAAAAAACTGATAAAATTCTTGAAAAAGTCCAGCAAGATAGGTATATCAGCAGTGTCGATATTGATACGGAGCTAGGTATTGACCACAAAACTGTTTTGAACGATTTACGGAAAGCTGGCTACAAAAAGAAGCTCGATATATGGGTTCCTCATGAGTTGAGCGCGAAAAACATGATAGACCGAATTAACATCTGCGATGCGCTGCTGAAACGCAATGAAATCGAACCATTTCTGAAACGTGTCATAACCAGTGATGAAAAATGGATCACGTACGATAATCGGAAGCGTAAAAGATCGTGGACAAGGAATGGTGAGCCATCACAAGACATCGCGAAGCGAGGATTGACGCCGAACAAGGTGATGCTGTGTGGTAGACTGGAAGGGAATCGTCCACCATGAGCTATTTCCAGTTGGTCAGACGATTGATTTTCAACTCTACTGTAGAAAGATTACGCAAGGCAACTGAAAGAGAACGGCCCGAATTGAATAATAAGAAAGGTGTTGTCTTTCATCATGACAACGCAAGACCACACACTTCTTTGATGACCCGTCAAAAATTGCGAGAGCTTGGTTGGGAAATTTTGTTGCATCCACCGTATAGTCCAGACATTCCCTCTGACTATCACCTATTCCGATCTCTGCAGAATTCTCTCAATGGAATTAAGCTGGTTTCAAAAGAAGCCTATGAAAACCACTTGATTCAGTTTTTCAACCAGAAACCACAAAAGTTATTTACTAATGTCATCATGGCTCTACCCAAAAAATGGCGAAACGTTGTCGATAATACTAGAGCATATTTGGTTTAAATAAATTAATTTTCACACTATAACAAAACCAGTTGAATTGTACTAAAAAAACGCCACGAACTTTTTCCCAGACCGATATTTCGGCGTACTAGTGAAAAATTGTGAAGAATTGTTGCAAAATTTTAATAAAACGGAAAAAAAGAAGAAAAACTTACCGACTGCTACAGACGAAGGATCTTTTTCTGAAATCATTAGTGCAATAACGTCAAATCGTCAGTGAAGTAGATAAAAATATCCTATTGGATAAATGAAAAATCGTTCCACTTTTTGTTTTGTAGATTGTTACAAAATTTATTTTAGATTGTTAGTTTTGTATAAGTAACTTATAATTTGTGGGGGTTATACCAACCGTTAAGTAAAGGTGTATTGAGAAGCAACATGCTTATAAGGTACGAAAACTACCAAATAAAACTGTTCGTGTTAAAAAAATGTCTTGCCTTCTAGCATCAGCCCTCTTCTTAATTCAATAATCACTAGAGACTTTTTATTATTTAAGATAATTGAAAAGAAGACAGAAGCGACAGTTTTTTTTTTATTTATTTATTATTTATATGGCATTATATCATATCGCATGTCTAAGTGTGAGTATCGCTTCTGACATGCGACAGCGCCATCTTCTTTGTCCCCTAATGTATTATATAACTTCCCCACTACCCCCCCCATCATACTATAATACGATTACCTTCCCTTTATTTCTGCAATAAAAAAAGATGGTCAACTAACCTGTATAAAATTTGTTAAGGGAATTCTTATAAAAAATAGCTAAAAATTATTCGTATTTTATTTTTTTCCTTTGAATTCGTATTTGTATTTATTAATTCCTATTTTAGAAGGTAAATGCTGGAAAAAAGAATCCGAGCAAATATTACAATTGAAATTTTCTGGTGCATAGCATTGTGCATCATTGAGGCTATTAACACGGTTCAGCGTGTGGTAACAATATTTACATGTAACAAATGAAGGATGAGACTTGTCAATTAAGATTTAATGTTTTAATTTTGCCGGTCACTATTTATTTATTTATTCTTTGGAACATAAACAGGACGAGCCCAGTAAAATGTTCGCAAGTTAATTACAAAAAAAATATAATATAAATACATAACATTATAAGTTTGAGGTAACACATAAATTATACAATAAAAATAATAATAATTACAATAATTACAGAGTAATACATGATAGAATTAGTTTTGAAGCTTTAATTTGATAGATTTAACAAAAGTATTAATGTTAACATTATATATTTCTATGTTAGAAAAGAAATTGTTGTAAGTGGAACAGAGACGGACAATGGGAGAATTTTGGTAAGAGTTAGTATTAGCAAACGGAATACTAAGTAGAGATAAAGCACGCGTGTTATACGTTTGAACATGAATGTTAAATAAGATAGAGAGATTTTCACAAATTAATAAGTTATTAAGGATTTTAAACAAAATTTTCATGTCCGATAAAGTGCGACGGTCCTTTAGAGTTAAGAGATTAAATTCTTTACAATGATGATAGTAGTTGTTTTGAGGATTGCAAGCATTTGTTTTAAATGACAGATATTTAACAAATTTCTTTTGTATTTTTTCTAATTGATTAATATAAATTTCATAAGAAGGATTCCAAATGACAGATGCAAATTGAACATTATGGCGTAGTGGTCAGCTCATTTGACTGCTAACCATGGGGGATCGGGTTCGAATCCCGGTGATGGCATGGATGTTTGTATTTGTTATAAAATTACTAATGTATCCATAATAAAAATAAAGATATCCTGGTTAATGGCCATCCTAGCTAAGACTAAAAATTAATTTAAAAAAAAAAGTTTCCATTTTTTTTATGAATAATTCATCATTGAACCAAATGACAACAAATCAATTGGAATTAACCTAAACATTATTAATTTCAACAGTATTGTACCCACTTTTTGATATACGAGGTCTGTTCAGAAAGTATCTCGAATTTTGTGTTTTTTCAAAAGATATTTATTTATTCATGAATATCTATTTTGTCCCTTTCAAAGTAATCCCCACCAGATATTATACACTTGTGTCAACGTTTTTTCCAATCCTCGAAGCACTTGAAAAAATCATTTTTTGTGATCTTGTTCAGCTCCTCCTTCGATGCCGTCTTTATCTCCTCACTCGTAGCGTAGCGTCGTCCTTTCATGGGCCTCTTCAGTTTCGGGAACAAGAAAAAGTCACAGGGGGCCAGATCTGGGGAATACGGTGGCTGCGGCATTATTAGTGTGTTTGGCCAAAAATTCGCGCACAAGCAACGATGTGTGATGTGCGACCCGTCTCAAGCCCAAATCATTGGTAAAAATCGAATGGCACGAGCCAATCGATATGTTTAGGTCCTCAGAAATTTCTCTAACGGTGATTCGACGATTGGCCAATACTATTTTCTTCACTTCATCAATTGTCTGTTGTTGACGTGCTCGAGCGTCCGGCACGCTCTTCGTCGTGCACATCTTGGCCCTCTGAGTACATTTTGTACCACCGATAAACGTTGCTTCGGTCCAAGGGGAGCTTCACCATATGCCACAGTCAACATTCAGAATGCATCCACGCACTTAATTTTGTTTTTCACACAAAATTTGATACAGATTCTTTGATCCATTTTTTGGTATAGGCAAAAATCGAAGACGAGCCAAAACACGTGCAAGCAAAGTAACTGTCAAAAATAACTGAACATTCAAAATAACCGAACTTGTCGGCATAAGTGAGACATAAGTACCAACATAACGCCACAAAAAAATCGAAAATCGAATATACGTAATTAGCGGAAATTCTAAATTCGCGATACTTTTTGAACAGACCTCGTACAATTTATAATTAACAAGTTATATTTTCGTATGAAATTATTAAGAGTTCTGAATTTTGCTTAGAAAATAATAGTAATAGCATTATAACTTTTGTTTAGAATGTTTAAGTGGTATAGCTTGTTTACTAGTTTGAGATTTAGTAATTTAATTATGATTAGCATAAGCCAGTGTTTCTCAACCTTTGCTGGCATGGGACTCCCCAAAATAACGTAAATATTGTCTGCGGCCCCCAATATATATATATATATATAAGGAGGAAATAAAAATTCTTGATTACTCGTCAAAAGTTTATTATAAAATATAAGAATATACTTATTTTAAAATATTGACAACGTACTCTAGGTAAGAAGCTGTCTAGTTAAGAACACTTATTTTATATAACTTTTTATAATTATTTGCTTAATTTTGATTAATGTTTGTATTTTCTTAAATCTCTGTAATAAATTTAGTTTCACAAAATGGCGCCTCACGCCATTTTGATAATTTTCAATTAATATGTTTAAATTATTTTCAATTTACACTAATTTATCAATTTTCAATCTTACTAATTTTGTTTTGTTAAAAAATACTTTTCTTGTTTTACTATTTTTTGTATTTTTTTGTATTTTACAATTGTAATTTTTATTTATAGACTGAGGATGACTGGATTTACCAGTCGAAACGTCTCTTAATATTTTATAATAAACTTTTGACGAGTAATCAAGAATTTTTATTTCCTCCTACATTTTTCGTCAAGAACAACAATCCAACTATATATATATATATGTATAGAGAGAGAGAGAGAGAGAGAGAGAGAGAGAGAAAGAGTGAGAGGGGGGAGAGGGGGGAGAGAACGAGAGAGGAATCTCAAGGTGTATCAAGAGGAAACATGATTTTTCTTGAAAAGACGATGAATGAGCAAGTTGGGAAAAAAATTGGGTGACTAGAGTTTACCCAAATAATTGTATGGTAGTATTTAAATTTTCGGAATAAACCGGAAGTACAGGATATCAAGGACAACTTCGAATTTTTATATAGGAACGTATGGCGTGTTGGGTATAATTGGATAAAACTTTTGAAAAGAAACAACTTTTACATAAACATGTTTTTAATATCTGTTACGATTACCTATAATGGCTTGCAAGTATTTTTATTTACAAGTGTTCCATTGTTCCAAGTTGCTTTCCATTTTGAACACTTTCGCATCCTTACTCTTTAGCTAACAGTAGCTCGGAGCATAACAAAAAATATTGCAAGTTCAAGTCGTACCTACTTGAAAGTACTTGAAGTACCTCCAACGCGAACCGTTTCAATTAGTTTAAATTAGTTGTCAAAATAAGTATAATTTATTTTATTTAAGTTTAAAAGATATATTTTAATGAATATAATTGTCATATATTTATGAATATATCTTGCAAAATTGAGCGTTTTTCTATTATAATTTCATGCTTCGATTTTATATGACTTCGCGGCCCCCCGACGAAGCTTTCACGGCCCCCCAGGGGGGCGCGCTCCCCCTGTTGAGATACGCTGGCATAAGCAATGATTGAGGGATTTTGAATAATTTGTGTTATGACAGATTGAATCGGATATACATCAAATCAAAATGTTTAATATTAACACAGTCAGTTGGCAAAATATCGTCGATGTTGAATATTTCAGTAATGAGGGAATATTCTTACTATTTGTTATGAAAATTGCTTTTAATTTAAAATTCTTATAAAAAGAAACATTTAATATCTATGTAGAATATTCAGTGCATAGTTTCAGTGTAAAAACTTTCATCAGAAGATTCATTAAATAGTTGAGAACTTTGCAATCATTAAAAGATAAGAAAATAATAAAATTATGAGATAAACTTAAACGAAGATCTCAGATATGTTCCTTTAATAACCTTCTTTTATGCTATTAAACGGTTCGAAAATCAAAAATAATAAACTCTTAACATAAAATTTATAACGATTTTGCTTAGAAAATAAGATGAGCATAAATGGCTTTCAGTTAATAATCAAATATCGACTAACGTAACTTTTAAAGAAATAAAAATAAATAAGTTTATTTAGTAAATAATTAAAATAGATAAAATTACATTGTTAGTACAAAGCATCCCTTACAAAAGTATGAAAACATAATATGTATTTTTATGTTGTTGTACGCATTGTTTATCTACGAGGTGTCTAAATTAGGTAACGAGCTAGTTCGGTTACTTAATTTACATAGCGTTTGATCTGGAAACATTTAGGACGCGGGACTTAGAGGGGTGATAGGTGAACATATGATACACCTTCAGTACGAGTTTGAACTCGCTAGAGTAATTTTTTTGTCTGTAGGGATTTTTTTCGTGAAACAGTTTTTTCTAGTGCGTTCTAAAAATGAGTGACATTCATTTCGAGCAACGGTGTGCTATTAGGTTTTGCTTCAGACTTGTGCATAGTGCAACGGAACTTTTGCAAAACTTCAGCAGGAGACAGTGTTTTGTCAAGGACCCAGGTTTTTTGGTGGTTTAAGGCATTTTCAGAAGGAAGAGAGTTGATTGAACATGAATCACGCAGCAGAAGGCCTTCATCTTCAAGAACCGATGAAAATGTCGACAGAACCCGGGATCTTATGCGTTCAGTTCGTTGGTTGACAGTCAGAATGATCGGGGAAGAATTGAATTTGACTCACACTACCGTTCATCAGATTTTGACCAATGAATTGGGGATGACAATGCGCCTTGTCACACAGCAATTTCAATAAACGAGTTTTTGGTCACTAAAAACATTGCTGTGGCTCCTCAGCCTCCTTATTTGCCTAACTTGAGTCCTTGTGACTTTTTCCTCTTCCCAAAATTGAAAAATCATCTCAAGGGACGTCATTTTGGGACAATCGAAAACATTCAAATGTCCGTAACCGACCAGCTGAAATCTTTTCCATTATTCGAGCCCCAGCACTGCTATGAGGATTGGAAGAACCGTCTCCAGCGCTGTGTGGCTTCCCAAGGTAGTTGTTTTGAGGGAGACAATATTGAATTGTAATTCTATTCGAATAAAAAAAATAAAAAAAATAACTAAATCAGTCCGGTAACTTAATTAACACACCTTGTATTTCTGGACCAAGTAATATTAACGTGATAAAATTTAAAAAAATCAGCTGTGGCCACCACAGGACCGACCGCCATCATAAAGTACTTGTATAAAATACATTCTAGCAGAAGAGTAGAAATAACTTGGCCTAATATTTTCTAACAGAGATATTATTTATCATGACCATGGAAACGTTACATATAAGTATGACAAAAGAGACTTATTTAGAATTAATAAAATGAATAAATTTTGTAATTATTCGAAAAATATTACAAAAATTTTCTGTTTTATCAAAAAACATCTCAAATAAAAGTTATTAGTTATTGCATTTATAGCAACTTTTGTTAAATACATTTTTTTAAATATATTTCTGTTGCTAAATATTCGTAAAAATCTTAAAATCGACACGAGTAAACTCCTATTTCTGGTCAACCGATTTTTACCAAAAGTTGATCAACTTGTGCCATTGATGTCAAAAGCTTAAACATGCAGTTTCATAAAAATCCTTTTAGCAGAATTTGCTCTGCACGTGTACACAGACAGACAGACAGACAGACAGACAGACAGACAGACAGACAGACAGACAGACAGACAGACAGACAGACAGACTTTTTGATCAGATTATGTTTTCGGAAAATAACGCATTTTTTGTGTTTTTAACTCAAATATGTAAAATATTTAATCCGCTATGTAACACAGCAAACAAATAAACAACCGTAGTCTATTAGTTAGCGTTCTCGCTTCCTAAGTTGCAAACTACAGTTCGCTTCTTATCAATTTTATTTTTTCTGTTTTTTTTTTGCATTTTTATTTTGTTTAAATTATTTGTCCAAATTCTAGTTATATTTTGGAAAATGTTGCATTTAATTTTTAAAAGCGTTGATTTAATAACCAGTGGGAAGTGGTGAAATTATAATTTAATTCTATTTTTGAATGTATGAAATCAGAGGGACGGAGCTTATGACTTAAACAACAAATTAAAGCCATAGGCATATTTTCAAAATATTATAGAACCTTGCTATGTATAAAAAAAATACTGCACATATTTAGAAACCTAAATAATGGTTTGGATAAGTATTCATTTTTTGGGTATCGGTCTAATAAAACTAGGTTCTTTTCTTGTCAAATAGTTAAAACATATTTTAAAATAAATAATATAAAGTAAAACTAAATAATGGTATTAGACATTAAAGTTAAAATTAACAAAAAAATATTTTAACATAAAATTTGTTTTGGCATCCCAAATAATTATCATTCATTTACTAAATACCTGCTAAACCCTGAAATGTGTGAAAATTCACACTTCACATCAATTTTTCTATTGTTTTGTAAGTATGTTTTGACCTACCTTCGTTGCATATAAAATAAATTCACTGTATTTAAATGCTGGCATAAAGATTTAAGCGATTTCCTGGTAAGTAATAGTTAGATTTTAAAATCACAATGTACTAAATAAATCAGCGCAATCATAAATAGTTTAAATATGTAGTGAAAGAGTGAATAGGTCGTAGAAGGAATGAATGTGAACATAAAATTCGGTATTAGCAAGTCTGAGAACATTGAAATTTATACTGACCAATTACTTTTATCATTTTTATAACGCGCGACTGTAAATGGTGTTAAACTCGCAACGACAATTTCGCCACTGCAAATTGCCACTATAAACATAATCCAATTTTCTGTTGTATTTTCTGGATATTACCATTGACGTTCAAATCAACGGAGGACAAACTATATTGCATCATAAAACAGTATTGGATAGACACTTAAAGACCTCTGTCTGTCTAATAATATCACAAACATTTTAGGATTTTGTAGGTATAACCAAGAAACCTTTTAACCGTCATTCATGTGTAGTGCTGCCAACTGAAATGTTAAAAATTAGAACCCGAAATAAAAACTCGGTAATGATTCAAAATATTTTAATTTATTAATACGTGTATCGGATTATGAGGCCATCATCAGAATACAAAGAGTTTACAAAACTGAACAAATATATATTTTCATCAGTAGAGCCAGTGCCGTAACTAGGCAGGGGCAACAGGGGCACATATCCAGGGCCCAGATCGAAGAGGGGCCCAGAAAGGAAAATATTAGCCTAAAAATTGTATTTGAATTTGAATGAGGATCTTGTTTTTTTTTTAGGTCATCATTTGAATTTTAGAAGTAAGGACTTTTTTTAGGTCATCACTTGTATTTTAGAAATGAAGATCTTTTTTTTTTAGGACATCGCTTGTATTATGTATTGTTGTAGGGGGCCCAATTATAAAATCTTGCCCAGGGCCCGAAAAAAACTAGTTACGGCCCTGAATAGAGCAATTAGAGCAATTAGAAGCGGAGAATTACTAAGATCTAATTGTTCATTCATTAAATCCATGTTTCTGGAACTGGCTTTTTTAATCTCTAACCCTTCTAAAGCATCCAATTTTAATCCTTTGGGTTGTACATGTAATACTTTAACATTACTAAAACTTAAAGAATGGTTATTATTGATCATATATTTAGCGACATTAGAATTATTACTATAGTCGGATTACTGATAGGTGACTGTTCGTTGCTACAAGTATCAATATACAATACTATATGTTTTCTCTGTCTATATCATTATAATTATTTGCATACCCATAGTAACGTATAGTGACGCAAGTTGACAACTAACCTTATAATTTTTTTTAATAAAAAACAAAGCATTAGAAAGAAACGCCATGATTCTTTACTAATTAGAGCGCGAAAATAAATTCACAGCAGTACTCAAACAAACAATTATTAATTTTAAGGTAATAATTATAAATAAGGAAAAACTTATACTCATACGTAAATTTTGGATTATAATTTGTTGTTTAATTAAATTAATTTTTTATGTTTCCCCTGAGTACAAAGTAATAAAATATTAAGTAAAAATATATTTATTCCTATAATATATTGCTACAAGTTGTATTTAAATGTTTATTTTTATTTTTTTTAAATTAGTCAATGTAATGCATGATATCGTCGTCATCTGAACTATCGCTTTCATTTCTTGAATTTATTATAATTGGATTAATATCATCAACAATCCTTTCCCTTTCCCACCATTCATTTATTAAATGTTCGATTTTTTAACAGATTTTGCCCAAGTTTCACAATTAATTTGATCACAGGCTACTTGCCACATTTTCAAAACTTCGTTATCACTAAATCCGTTTTGACCAATATGTCTATCATAATAATTTTTTGTTATACCCCAAATTAGTTCAATGGGGTTAAACTGGCAGTGATAAGGAGGAAATCTTAGTACTTCATGATCATACGTTTGTGCCAATGCATCAATAAAATAAACTGGTTCAGATTTTAATTTACTTCGTTTTCTCGTGATTTTGAAGTTCAGATTTATTACATTTTATAATCCTACAAATTGTTGATTCCGAAATCTTTAAGGCAGCTGCTACTCTTTGATGGACACAAGATAGAGAAATAAGTGGCCCATTGTTTTCTTTTTCGGAATTAAAATATTCCAGCTGATTTAAAATTAAAGTTTGTGAATTTAATAATTGGCCGCAAGATCTTAGTTTGTGTATTTTTCAATAATTATAATATTAATACAAATATATCTTTTTACAAAAAACGATGGCTACCTTTTAAGTTTTTACAAAAACTAATAAAGAAAAAAACTTTTTTCTGAACAAACTGTTTTATTTATTTTCAAAATATTCGCCTCTAAGATTTACACACACTTGCATGCGTTCAAACCAAATCTCGAAACATTTTTTTCACTCTGAAGTTGGTATCTCAAAAACATGTTTTCAGGCTTCAATAACTTCTTGAGGTGATGAAAATCGCTGTCGACGCATTTTTTGTTGGACATTGACAAAAAAAAGTCGTTAGGGGATAAATCAAGTGAATAAGGTTAAATATTATTTAGCGAAACGTTTTGTTCCTATAATACATTATCTAACAAGCTGTAAATGTTTTATTTCATCATATATTCATTGAAAATTAAATTGGAATCTACATATAATTATGTGATTGTGTAATGCTTCACGCACAATATATTACGTTTATGTAAAGAATGCTCTGACTCCAGTCAGACCTGTCAGATTGCAGTATCTCCTCTGTGTACTCTTATTGCGATGGTAGTTAGTGAAAGCAGTAAAGCTGTTATTGGTCCATATCTGGCATTTTACAGCGGCCATATCTTGCTGAATGTGACGTTTAAATAATTGCTGGATTACCTGATCTGGACCTGATATTTTATATAAAAGTTGATTTAAATCTCTAAATGCCACATATATATATTACGTTTATGTTTGTAATTTTGTTTAAAACCGCATACGACTTTGTTTAGATTACTTCTGTGATGGATTCCATCTAAATAATACATTTCAAATGAATGTCAACTCAATGATAGCCAGAAATTAATCCACACATAATTGGAAATATTAATGAGAGAATGGAAAATCAAACATTGCCATTTTTAAACGAATAGTCAAATACTCAAATTACAATTGGTTTAGCGATGATGATCTATTGTCGTACATTTCTATATGCTCTTATTTCTGGAATAGTTTCGGTAGTAAAAAGAAATCGTATGGAACCAAATCTGACGAATACAGAAGATGATTAAGTAAGAAAATTTGTTATCGTGCTAGAGACTAAAAATGCCACTAAAAGAATTCTATTTAAACAAGGAATGCACCAAAAACCAAACTGACCGATTACCGAATAATCGGGCTTGCCTTATCGGCCGATACCGATTAATCGACCACTGATTATTTATAATATATATGGAATCTGTCGGCTAGCGATACATCTACGGTTTGTACAATTGTATGTTTTATTGGTTTGATAGTTTTAAGTTAATTTTTTTAGGGTTTTGTATGACCAAAAAACCCTTATACCGTCATTTTATCGTCTGTCTGTCTGTCTGTTGTAACCAAACGGCTAAACCTAGAGAGTTGAAATTTGGTATGCTTATACAACTCTTTGACCCGTACATAGGAAAAGTACTAAAACATATAAAACACATTGTCAAAAAAATATAAACAAATATGTGTTCATCGAAAAAAAAAAATATATATATATATATATTTATATTTTTTTAATTCTGAGTAGAGTATCAAATGAAAGCCCTTAGTACGTGGATTAACGATCAAAATTTTATTTTTGCAAAATAAAATATTTTGATGCAATTTTTGCCAAAACTGTGCAAAAATCGTCCCACACCCTGTAGCCCAGATGGTTTAAACTAAAAATCTGAAAAAATTCTAAGTAATGTACATTGGTGTGAACCGGAAGAGTACAACAGGAATTTTTGACCAGATTATGATTTCGGAAAATGACGCATTTTTTGTGGTATTAACTAAAATATGTTAAATATTTAATTAGCTATGTAACACAGTTGATAAGTAAGCGCTCGTAGCGTAGTGTGTTTCGTCGTTGCTTTGTAATTTGCAAACTAGAGTTCGATTCCTGTCAATTTTAATTTTTCTGTTTTTTTTTGCATTTTTATTTTGTTTAAATTATTTTGTCAAAATTCTAGTTTTATTTTGGTAAATGTAGCATTTAATTTGTAAAAGCGTAAATTTAATAACCAGTGGGAAGTGTTGAAATTATAATTTAATTCTATGTTTGAATGTATACGAAATCAGAGGGGCGGAGTTTATGACATAAAAAACCAATGGAAGCCATTGGCGCAATTTTCAAAATATTAATGAACCTTGCTATACAAAAAAAATACTGCAAATATTTAGAAACCCAAATAATGGTATTAGGCATTCGAATTAAAATTAACAAAAAAATATTTTAACATAAAATTTGTTTTGGCATCCCAAATAATCATCATTCACTTACTAAATACCTACGAAACTCTGAAATGTGTGAAAATTCACACTTCACATCAATTTTTTATACTTATATGTAACGTTTCCATGGTCATGATAAATAATATCTCTGTTAGAAAATATTAAGCCAAGTTATTTCTACTCTGCTGCTAGAATGTATTTTATACAAGTATTTTGTGATGGCGGTTGGTCCTGTGGTGGCCACAACTGATTTTCTTTATTAGTTTTTGGAAAAACTTAAAAGTAGCCTTCGTAGAAACCAAATATAAAGCCGAAAAAAAAATATATATTAATAAAATTGGATATTAATACAGTTTGATCCATATGGATACGTATTATACATATATATGGATACGTCAAAGTCTGTTTACACCAAAAAAGTCACCAAAGTTATCAGATTTAGTAACGTATTACAGAATGAAATGTATAATACAGATTATTTAATGAAAATTTTATATAATAAATTAAATGATTACATTTTTGTGGACATATTCTTAAAAGTAAAGAATTAAAATGTCGTCTAGTGAAGTTTAATGTTTGGTCAATGTTCCATGTTCCTTTTAACGCATTGTAAGATTAACAATTGTCTTCGGGCGTCTGTGAGAGACAGTGATAGTGTCTGTAGGCAGTCGCAATCCGGAGATTTCCCTGTTGCGGGCTTCGACTCCGGCTCCGGCTCCGGCTCAGGGACTGTTCTTGGCAGTTTAATTTCACGGCGCAAGAATTATAGAGCTGATTTCCACCGGATAAATAACAAGGGGCCCAACTGTTCCAATCCCTCGCCTGCATTGGAGGTGTGTCTCACTGAAAGACGACATGTAAGAAACGTATCTTATTGTTGGAACGCTGATGAGCAAAAAATCAACCATTGTGTTTCACAACACAGATTTAATTATGATTCTACAGTTATCATACCACATCTTGCATTTACTCATCTTTCTAACGTTGAAGAATATAACACAAAAGATAACACAACATTTTAATCTAAATCTTGAATTAAGTTATATCTGTATAATCGACATCGGAGTGGTGAACAGAATCTTTGGTTATAGAGAATTAACATGTCCGTATCCGCGGATGATCCGTAAAAAATAAAAATCCGTACCGACTCCGTATCCGTTTCTCCAAGGCGGATCTGAAATGGATCTCATATATTGGGTTGTGTAATAAATTCCCGTTTTTTTGTTTATAAGATTTATTGAAGAAAACAATAATTATAGTAACAAATTAATCAATAATATATTCTCCATCATTATTTACAATCTGATCCCACCTATCGACCAACTTGTTGATGCCGTCTCGCCAAAAATCTTTTGATTTTGTGTTGAAGATGTTTGTGAGCCAGGTTTTGAGGTCTTCATCGTTAGCGAAGGGTACGTCCCTCATTTGGTTCGACATGGAGCGGAAAAGGTGATAATCCGTTGGCGCAAGGTCCGGAGTGTATGGCGGATGCGATAGAACCTCCCATTTGAGATCATTGAGATCTTGTGACCATCGCAAGTTATGCGGCGCCCAATTCCCAAGTTTTTGAGTAAAGCCCATGGAGTAAAGATGGTTAGCGTTGGTCGTAAAGGTACATTCCATCTTTTCGGCCAACTCTCGTGTTGTTTGACGACCATCTTCCTTCAAAAACATCTTGAGACGATCATCGCTGAAGTCGGGAGGTCAGCCGGAGCGAGGTGCATCACCAAGGTCAAAATTGCCATTTTTAAACTTGGAAGACCAATCTTGCGCGGTCCTCGGATATAGCATATACTCCATATACGTCACAAATGTCGTGAGTTGCTTCTGTAGCTTTTTGACCACGACGAAAGGCAAAATAGTGCAGATGTCGAAAATGACTTTTTTTACCTCCTGGAACTTCCATTTCAAAAACCTCAAATTCAATTAAAATTAATTAATTCCGAAAATTAAAGCAGGTAAGTTTGTAGAGCACGAAAAACACTTAAGAATGCATAAATAAACTTAACCTAACAAAACACAAAATTGCGGGAAAAAGATAAAATACAAAAAACGCGGGTATTTATTACACAACCTAATAGATACATTTGAATTAGTTATAATAAAGGGTGATCCAATTTGACTCTAGAATTTGTTTTTTGAATAAAACACAACATATTGGAAAAATCCGAATTTTATTATTATTAGCGTAAAGTACAGACTTGGCAATTATTTATGAAATATTATGTCAGCCAAATGCCCTCCACGACTCCACTGACATGATACAATTCTTTTAGCGAAATTTTCCGTAATCGTTTCCAATAGACGCGGTTCGATTTCAGCAACTCCACGTCTGAAGTTCTCTTTTAGTTCTGGAATCGTAGCAGGCTTGTTGACATAAACCCTTTCCTTCAAATAGCCTCAAAGAAAAAAGTCTAATGGGGTTAGATCGCAAGACCTCGCTGGCCAATTGATGTCGTCCCTCTGAGAGACAACATGACCAGGAAATTTGGTTTGAAGTAAAGTGAGTGTGTCACGTGCTGTGTGACATGTGGCTCCATCCTGTTGAAACTGCATGTCATTTAAGTTCAAATAGTTGGTTTCATGGAAAAAAAAGTTGTTTAGCATCTCCAGATAGCGTACACCATTGACAGTAACAGCGTTACCAGCTTCGTCCTCAAAAAAGAACCTGGAGGAAAAAGAGCTGGAGGAATCATTGGCGCAATGATTCCTCCAGCCCATAATGCACACCAAACAGTGCATTTTTGTGGATGCATTGGTTTTTCTTGAATAACATGTGGATTTTCACTAACCCAGATGCAACAATTTTGGCTATTAACAAACTCATTCAAATGAAAATGAGCATATGATTTTTTTTTGGCAAAATCAGCATCAACTGCTGTGTTTTCTAAAACCCAGTTCACAAATGTACGGAGTTTCTGGTGATCCGCTGCATTCAGTTCTTGCGTCAGTTAAATTTTATCCGGCTTTAAATGCAGGTCTTTTTTTTAATTCGTTGAGTTCCATATGAAAGATTCAATTGCTGTGAACGGTGACGGATTAACGTGCTTGGTTCTTCTTGCACACTATCACGTATACGAGCAATATTTTTACCTGAACGACTTCTGCGTTAATAGCGAACTCTTGGTGTATCAATAATCATACCACTTGTTTCAAATTTTTGCATTAGTTCACGAATGGTTTAAGTTTTCTTCGCGTAATCGTAACTGATCGCCTATTTTCATAATAAACTTGCACGATATTTAAGCGTTTCTGCACAGTATACGGCGCCATGATGAGTTTGAAAACCTCGGCTCTGCCTCGGCCATCAAATTCAGATGCGACCGAAAAAAATCCACTTTTTGGCCATGGTACAAAAATAACTATTAAAATATGTAAATCTTCAAAATGACAATAGAACACAAACTAAATATGACTTCAATACGCATGTTTTAGTAAAATAAAATAGTGAAGAGCAATACTCGTATTAGTCTATAATTCAAATGAAAAAAATGCCGGTCGCTATGGCGTAGTGGTCAGCTCATTTGACTACCAACCATCGGGGCTCGGGTTCAAATCCCGGTTATGGCATGGAAATTTTCTCAAACAAAAATTGTCCTGGCTAATTGCCACAGTAGCAAAGGCCATTAAAAATTAAAAAAAAAAAAAAAATGAAAAAAATCGTTTTAGTTATTTTTTCGCCACTAAGTTTGTCATTGAAGTTATGACGCAAAGTGGCGATTTCAGTATAGACAGAAACGGTAGATAACAGACAGTTAGACAAACAGACAGACATACAGTCTATTCCAAACGGTTAAGCGGAACTAAATGAGAATTTAGTTCTTTTAGGTTGTCACGAGAAGGGACCTTGCTTGGGTTATTTCATTTTTCACGTTGGGATGTCAAAATTTAAAATTCCAACAATGAAACCATGGAAACGAATGACATATGTCAAAATTAAATATTTTTTTTTAGATATTTTAATGACAAAAAAATAATTAAATGATAAATTTGTATTAAGAATGACACAAAAAATCAAAATATAAAGAAAATGACATTTTAAAATGATATTAACCTTAACCAAAAAATGTTTATTGTAAGTATGATTTACAAAGCTTAAACAAAACGGCCGAAAGGCACGATTTAAACGATGAAAGTAACTAGATTGCAAAATCTAGTTCCGCCTAACCGTTTGGAACAGACTGTACATATACTCATGTTCGTATAAGGGTTTTATTATTGGTTTTAACAACGAAACCATAAAATATTTGTCGTATCGGAAAGTATGTGCAATTTGTTAGAATCGCAATTAAAAGCCATATATCAGTGGATTTTTGCCGAAGCATAGATTTAAAAATCCCCAGCGTGATATTTGTTAGAGGATGTCAAGACAGTAAAACAATGAATCCACTTAATTTAAAGTCTGTGCTCTCGAAGTGACAGAGTCGTTGGCAATGGTCCGCGAATAACCTACACTTCTGTTCCGGTTCGTCCTTAATTTATAACGCGAGAAGACGACGGGAGGCAGCACTGAGATGCTAAGAAGAAGAAGAACACCTACATAAATCACAGAGAGACTCTGCAAAGTTATTGAAGTAAGGATGTCACGGATCGACCAGTATAACTCTCTGTACTGTCGTATAATTTTTGTTAAACATTTTGTGATTGTAAGAAGACGGTATTCTCGAGGATATTTGCTTTTTAGATCGATAACTTTACTTGTTTTATTACCAGTTTTATTTTATAATAAGTTTATAACAGTGTACATATTTTCACTCAAAATAGTGACTCCATGTTGTCTGTCAGGTTTAAGACCCTTAATAATTGGATCGCTACAGTATAGAGAGTGTTTGTTTGAAACGGGGCACCCCGAAAATCTCCTTTATTTGTAAAGATACAAAAAATCTTCAGAACAAAAGTTAAACTAGACAAAAAGGTCCATCTAATAGACCGGGAGCTCATGACAGTTGAACGAGCTGGAGCTCATGAACATGCTAGATCAAAAGTTGACATCATTTCCGGTGAAACCGGAAGTGCCTCATAATTCTTATAGTAACCTTTATAGACCGGGAGCTCATGACATTTTTGGTCTTCGATTTCATACAGCATGCCTTTTGGAGGAGAGAATATTTACCCTGTGACAACAAAAAAGGGATGGTACTAAACCCCTGCACGCTTTCCGGTCATAGGGAAAATTGCATTTCCACTTAAACATAAAATTTTTGTGCTTTTCTCTGATTTAATATTGCTTGCCCATTTGTCAAAAGAAAGTTATAAATTTAAAGTGTTTTAAATATATGCATGCGATTCGGAGGGTCCCAAAGGGCTCAAACGGTCATGTGATCTTGTAATAAAAAAATATGATTTTCCGCGTTTTCATACAGAATGCCTATAATTAAAAGACTTTAAATTTGTTATAACTTTCTTTTGACAAAAGGGCAAGCAATATTAAATCAGAGAAAAACACAAAAATTTTGTGCAAGTGGAAATGCAATTTTCCCTATGACCGGAAAGCGTGCAGGGGTTTAGTACCATCCTTTTTTTGTTGTCACAGGGTAAATATTTTCTCCTCCAAAAGGCATGCTGTATGAAATCGGAGACCAAAAATGTCATGAGCTCCCGGTCTATAAAGGTTACTATAAGAATTCTGAGGCACTTCCGGTTTCACCGGAAATGATGTCAACTTTTGATCTAGCATAGGGAATCGATAATTTTATATTTTTTTCCTAAAAGTACATTAAATTAGCTTTACAATGACACCATATTTTTCAGCTATTCGCTATTGCGATATTCGAGCTCAGCGACCCCAAAAACCCCCGAGTAACGTGATTCAACTGCTTTTGTATCAAATTTGCATAAAACTCTAGAAGACGATGTACGTAGTGTCCACCCTGGGCACCAGGTACCTCGGACACTTCTCTCGTCCCGATATTCGTGTTCAGCGACCCCAAAAACCTCCGAGTATTAAAATTTGACTTATTTTAGTGAATTTATACCGAGTTATAAATTTTTGATTTTGCAACTCTGGAAAATGCACTTTTCCAATGGATTTTTCTTATGCACAAATTCAGTTTTTCATTTTGCATTGATCGCGTTGGTTCACAAAATTTCCTGAGGCTCTAACGAATCGAATGCACCAAACCGCATGTAAATCCATCTTACTGCGCCAAAAATCGGAAGTTCACTGCTTCGTTTCCTCGCCTAGTGACTTTTTGGTGACTTTTTAAGTGTGACTTTTTTTGAAATTAAAAATATAATTTGTACCAACTGAGAATCGTGTTCACGTATGTAGTGCGTAGTGAATTATACGAAGTGATTCAAATTTTCTGAACTATTTTAAATTTTTGTTTTTATGTTATCAAAGAGGATTTTTTTTAAATAGTGTCATTGTAGTTTTTAATATTATTAGAAGATCTTCAGAACAAATTCGTTTTCACAGACCTAAAATTTACGAAAATGTATCGTTGGCGCTGCCACCAAAAAGCAATGTAATGTTGTTTCTAAATTTATATTATTGTGATGTGAATAATTCATTAAACTGTGTTAATTGCCTATCACTCTCACAGTATCGTGTTAATTCTCACGCCAGCTCTCATCAAATTATTTAAATAAACATAAGCGTGTTTTAAATTTTAATCGAAACTAAATTTTCACTGTTTGTTCATTAACCATATACTATTAATAAAGTAAATTATGTTTATATTATAGGGTATCACAATATCCAACAACAGCTGTCATTTTGGGCAGTGTAAAAACAGCTGCTTCCCAGTCAATCAAAAGCATAGATTTATGCGCGAAAAAAATAAAACACCCCTCTTAATTTAAAAATAGTGTACCCTTAGTAACCAATGAAAATGTACAAAGTTTTTTACGGTTTTCATTTACAGTCGCCTGTTAATAAATTTTTTAATGGTCTTTCTGTTTTAATGTAATCATAATTTTATCTTTTTAATAAATTATTTTGTAGGTATAACCACCAAACAACCTTTTAACGGCACTCATGTACCTGTCTGTCCGTCCATCTGTCTGTCTGTCTGTCTGTCTGTCTGTCTGTCTGTCTGTCTGTCTGTCTGTCTGTATGTCTGTCTGTCTGTCTGTCTGTCTGTCTGTCTGTCTGTCTGTCTGTCTGTCTGTCTGTCTGTCTGTCTGTCTGTCTGTCTGTCTGTCTGTCTGTCTGTCTGTCTGTCTGTCTGTCTGTCTGTCTGTCTGTCTGTCTGTCTGTCTGTCTGTCTGTCTGTCTGTCTGTCTGTCTGTCTGTCTGTCTGTCTGTCTGTCTGTCTGTCTGTCTGTCTGTCTGTCTGTCTGTCTGTCTGTCTGTCTGTCTGTCTGTCTGTCTGTCTGTCTGTCTGTCTGTCTGTCTGTCTGTCTGTCTGTCTGTCTGTCTGTCTGTCTGTCTTTCTGTCTGTCTGTCTGTCTGTCTGTCTGACTGTCTGTCTGTCTCTCTGTTTGTCTGATAGAGAGAAATATAGAGAATTCAAAAAAATATATCGCGATATAAATATAAACATATATGTATTTAATGAATCTATATACGTATATCAGGTGTAGAAGTATGAAATGCGGATTTTTTTCAAACTTGCCGCGCAAACAGAATGTATAGTTCAAAGTTTCAACACATATGGCGTTTTGTTAAGTTATCATTAAGTGTCAAATGCGTATAGGTTATAATTTGAAAAGTGATCATATAGTTTTGTTTTACTGTGTTAAAAATGTCAAATTTTGTGCCAAATAAAGAGCATTCGCGGACAGTACTACTGTTTTGTTTTCATTTGAAAAAAACTGCTGCTGAATCATACCGACTGCTTCGAGAAGCTTATGGTGAATATGCTCCATCGCAAGATACATGTGAACGATGGTTTCGGCGTTTCAAAAGTGGTGACTTTGATCTTACAGACAAAGAACATGGAAAACCTCCAAAAAAATATGAAGATACACAATCGGAAACATTGCTACAGGAAGACGATAGTCAATCACAAAAACAACTAGCAGAGCAGTTGTCAAACAAACTGTTTCCAATCGCCTACGAGAGATGGGTAAGATCCAGAAAGTCGGCAGATGGGTTCCGCATGCATTGAATGAGAGGCAGATGGAAAAACACAAAAACACTTGTGAAATTTTGCTTGCACGATACAAAAGAAAGTCTTTTTTGCATCGTATCATTACTGGCGATAAAAATGGATTTATCTTGAAAATCCCAAACGCAAAAAATCATGGGTGAACCCAGGCTCACCATCCACATCAACTGCAAGACCGAATCGCTTTGGCAAAAAGACAATGCTCTGTACTTGGTGGGACCAAAAGGGTGTGGTCTATTATGAATTGTTAAAACCTGGTGAAACAGTTAATACCCAACGATACCAACAACAACTGATCGAATTGAACCAGTCGCTGCTCATAAAACGACCAGAATACGAAAGAAGACAGCACATTGTAATCTTTCTTCACGATAACGTTCCATCACATAAGGCAAAAACAGTTTGCAACACATTGGAGGCACTCAAGTGGGAAGTGCTACCCCATGCCGCTTACTCACCAGACTTGGTCCCTTCAGATTACCACTTGTTCGCATCGATGGGTCACGCAGTTGCCGAGCAGCACTTTTGTTCATATGAAAATGTGAAAGAATGGCTAGATGAATGGTTTGCGGGGAAAGGGGAAGAGTTCTACTGGCGAGGTATTCACAAATTGCCTGAAAGATGGGAAAAATGTATAACTTCTAATGGAGCATACTTTAAATAAATAAAATTTTACTGTTCTTTTGAGTTTAATGTGATTTATTAAAAAAAAAAAATCCGCATTTCATACTTGTAGACCTGGAATATTAAATTTGAGTTCGGTATCAAATGAAACCTTGTGTTCTGTTGGTGTGGCCAAATAAATATAAATAAATAAATAAATAAATAAATAAATAAATAAATAAATAAATAAATAAATAAATAAATAAATAAATAAATAAATAAATAAATAAATAAATAAATAAATAAATAAATAAATAAATAAATAAATAAATAAATAAATAAATAAATAAATAAATAAATAAATAAATAAATAAATAAATAAATAAATAAATAAATAAATAAATAAATAAATACCGATGGTCTGCGGACTACTGGTGGTCCTTCGCAAAAATTGTGTGGTCTGCGAAAAGCATTAAAATTATTATTTTTGAGATTGTTTGTACATTTTTTTTTATCTTTTGTCTATTTTCTGTAATTTGTTTTAATTTTTCAGTGAATTTTTATTACTGGAATATTATATAGATGTAGAGTACATATACAATAAATTTGTTAAATAGTACATTTATTTTTTGTGGTCCGCGGTAAAAAATTAAATATTTTACTGGTCCGTGGCTCGTTTCCGGTTGAGAAACGCTGCACTAGATTGCAATGCTTGGATTTTTGTGCTGCTCTTTTAAATTATATAAGCTATGGATCTAATAAAACCTCTGCTAGTGAAAATGTAGATATAAAACTGTAAGAAATTCTGCGCATGGGGGTGAGTGTATATTAAAATTGTAATTAAAAGTAGTAACTAGATTAGTGCGGAATGCGGAGTGCGGCGTTCGGAGTGCGGCGTGCGTCTTATTGGCGAGAATGTCGCGTCTACGTGCCATCTATTTGCATAATGTCGTTTCGTTCCACTGCTGAAAATTACTGAAACGTCATTTCAATTTCAATTGTAATCCAATTAAAAACAGAATGAGAAATATGAAAAATACAGAGCATTACTTGATAATTACTGAATAAATATTCACGGTGAACCAGTGCTGAACAATCAGTGCCAAATTTACATTTTTAAAAATATACCTACTCTCAAAAGCCCTGTCTACAAATTTACAAAATTATTCTATATCTATCTTCAATGTAGGAGAGTTGCTTTTTATATTTCGGGATTTTAGATCAAAAACAATTGATTATCAACAGAGCCGCAGTAAGGTAACTTGCGCTAGGGGCAAAACCGTGTTTTGGCGCCCTTGGTAAATAGCATTAAGGTTCCTACCTCTCAAAATTTAAGTGGTGAGCAAAAAAAAAAGGTCTTCAACTCTCAAAATCCAAGTGACGAGCAAAAAAAAAAAAAATTTTAGGGTATTAATGTCGTCCAATATTCCTCCGATGTTTGTTGGTAGTTGATGGTTATACCGTTCCAGCTGGTATTTTTGACATTGGATTAAGATGTGCTGTACAGTTAATGGTGTATTGCATTCTTCACAGATGGTTGTATCAGTACTTTTAAATAGGAAGTCGTGCGTAATTCTGGTGTGACCAATCTTCAGTCTTGTTAAAACTATTTGGTCTCTTCGTCTTCCAGTTACTGGCTGCCATTAACCTGCGTCCTGGATTGTTCGGAGCCTATTTGACGTTATCGCTTTCCATCGCAGTGTCAAGTTTTCTCTTGCAGCTGATTTTATTTGGGCTTTGAGGTCATATGCCTGGGTTGGTAATTTGGTTATTGCGAGGCTAGTAGCCTCTTTAGCAGCATCATCAGCCTGTTCATTTCCAGCGATACCATTATGTGACGGTATCCATATAAAAATAATTTCCAGGTTTCTTTGGGAGAGGCGGAATAAAAGGTCTTGGATAAATTTTACAAGGGGATGTTTTGGGAATATTGCTGATAAGGATTGAAGAATAGTATCTACTATTGTTTGTATTTAGCTCATCTATGTGTTTTAGACTAAAGTATATGCTGGTCATTTCAGCGGTATATATACTGACCTCATTTGGAAGATGGTATTTGTGTGTCTCGTTATTCATAATTATAGCTGATCCTATTTTATCGCCAATCTTGGATACATCAGTGTATATAAAATTGCTATTCTCGTATCTTTGTTTTATGACTTGGAATTTATTTTTTATAATATTGGGATATTTTTTGTCATAGTGTAAGAGACTTAAGTTAATTTTTGGTATATGTATAAGCCATGGGGGGATTTTGGAGCTTTCATTTGTTTCCATGTTTGGTATAGTGATATTTATGGAATTAAGTAATTGGTGTATTCTTGTTTGCAAGAGGGTGTACTTTTTAACACTTCTTACAGGGGATGTATGATCAAAAATATACTGGAATGCAGGGTGATTTGATTGGGTTGCTAAGTTGCACACATACGATAACGTCAATACTTCTCTTCGGTCTTTTAGAGATGGTTCATTTGATTCGCAGTACAGGCTCTGAATAGGGCTAGATCGGTATGCTCCGGTTATCAGTCTTAGTGCTGCATGATGTATCGAGTCTAAAGGTCGAAGAGTAGTCTTCTTTGCCGTTGAGTAAATGATTGACCCGTAATCTATTTTGCTTCTTATCAGGGTTTGGTAAATCAGATGTAAAGTTGCCCTATCTGCTTCCCAATCATGGTGAGATAGAATTTTGAGAAGATTTAATTTTCTGCAGCAATCAGCAGCAAGATTTGATATATGTTTGTTCCATGTGAGTTTTTTATCTAGTGTTAGTCCCAAGAATTTAATTTCATTCACATAATTTAATATTGTACCATTAAGTGTAACGGTTGGACTAGCCTAGATTTTATTTTAAATATCTGTTAGAGAGCGTTTCCGCGCCCAATGTAACTGCACACTAAGGCTTTTTCCACTGCGATTGTCAAATTATGTAGAATCAATTTATCTAACATATATGTTAGTGCGTCATACTTAGAATGAAATTCTTATAATTGTGTGTTGATTGCGACGCTTTAAGTTGTTCAGTTTTTAATCCGAGATCATTTCCCGTCGAGCGAACATAACTTTGCGAGCCTTCCAATTATTCATTATTCATATTGGCATTATATTCAAATGCTGGATTATGTTAGAAGTAAAAAAGTCCGCCTTTAAAGGACTTTGCGAACTGAATACTTACACAACTCCAGATAATTTCTTATTAAGGACTTTCCGACTTTATAACTGACTTATTTAAATGGACAGGGATGGATTTAAACTTCATTTGTGAAAACTGCATAAACATACTTTATTTATACTATTTATGTTTCGTATTAAGAAAACTTGACATCCTTACAGAATAATGTTTCTCAAAGATTTGCGACGTGACACATTTTTTTATTGGAAAATATTGTATTTATTTGAGATGAATTAATATTTTTTTAATTTATGGCTTATAAAAATTATTATGATTATTAATTTGTACAGAATTGAAGCATAGCTATGTTTATTCAAGAAAAAACAATATTTAATAGAGTTACAATATACAGTCAGTTCCAAACGATTAAGCGGAACTAAATGGGAATTTAGTTCTTTTAGGTTGTTACGAGAAGGGACCTTGCTTGGGATATTTCATTTTTCACGTTGGGATGTCAAAATTTAAAATTCCAACAATGAAACCATGGTGAAACGAATGACATATGTCAAAATTAAATATTTTTTTAGATATTTTTATGACAAAAAAATAAATAAATGGGAAATTTGTATTGAAAATGACACAAAAAATCAAAATATAAAGAAAATGACATTTTAAAATGATACTAACCTTAACCAAAAAATGTTTATTGTAAGTATGATTTACAAAGCTTACACAAAACGGCCGAAAGGCACGATTTAAACGATGAAAGTAACTAGATTGCAAAATCTAGTTCCGCTTAAGCGTTTGGAACAGACTGTAGTAGTATAATATAGGGCCCGGAAAGAAATTCATTATTTTACAGTACAAAATCATATTTTTTCCAGAAATTGTTTCTATTTATAATTACGAAATATAACTTCCATAATTATTTATTATGGCTTCCATTGGTTGTTTTATGTACTGTACATATAATAATTGCACACTGTTTGCTACTAGAAAATGTAAATGTATGAAAATTTTAACACCGCAAGGTGAAAAATAAATCTTTACTACTACTGGTTGTTTTAAGTCATAACTCCGCCCCTCTGATTTAGTGTATTCAATTTCAACAATTTCCACTGGTTATTAAATTTACGCTTAAAAATTAAATGCAAAATTTGCCCAAATATAACTAGAATTTTGAAAAAATAATTTAAATAAAATAAAAATACAAAAAAAAAAAACAGAAAAAATAAAATTGTCTCGAGACCGGGGCGAAACTAAGTTTGCAAATAAGACCGCGAGCATGCTAACCATTACACTATCAAAGCATGCTGGTTTACTGTGTTACATAAGTTATTAAATATTTTACATGGTCAACCAAAAACACAAAAAATGCGTTATTTTCCGAAAACATAATCTGATCAAAAATTCCTACTATTCCGGTTCACACCAATGTACATTACTTACAATTTGTTTCAGATTTTTAGTTTATTCCATCTGGGCTACAGGTTGTGGGACAATTTTTTTTTGCATAATTTTGGCAAAAATCGCTTGAAAATAATTTATTTTGCAAAAATTAAATTTTGATCGTTAATCCGAAAGCCCTTACTGCGTGGATTTGTTACATTTGTTACTCTACACAGAATTAAAAAAAAAAAAATTTTTTTCGATGAACACATATTTGTTTATATTTTTAGGGGGATATGTTTTTTAGATGTTTTATGGCCAGTTGCTAAAGTAAGAATTATCCCTAACTCGAGTTAAAATCATTTGTTTTTGTATGTTGTAAGATATGAAAACAAATGATTTTAACTTGAGTTAGAGAAAACTCTTACGTTAGCAACCCGCCATTAGTATTTTTTCTATGTGCGGGTCAAAGAGTTGTATAAACATGTTCACAGACAGACAGACAGACAGACGACAAATTGACGGTATAAGAGTTTTTGGTTAGGGTGACCATTTTCTTAAGAAGGCAATGCGGGACGGAGGAAAAAAAAAGGTCCTCACCTCCCAAATCCAAGTGAAGAGCAAAAAATAAGGTCCTCATCTCCCAAAATCCAAGTAAAGAACAAAAAAAAGGTCCTCATCTCCCAAAATCAAAGTGAAGAGCAAAAAAAAGGTCCTCACCTCCCAAATCCAAATGCGGAACAATGCAGGACAAAATGTTAAAATGCCGGAGTTTTGCGGGACGCATCTTAATGCGGGACAAAATGTTAAAATGCGGGACGAATGGTCACCCTATTTTTGGTCATACCTACAAAACCTACAAAACCCTAAAAAGAAACGGAAAAATAAAATTATCTCGGCAGTGTAATTAGCGATCAAGAAGTAGCTTTCTCTGACATTGAAAACTGTATCCGGAAAATCCAGGTTTGCTTTTGATATACTCAAGTATGGAAGTCACATCTAAACTCTCTATAAAGCCACGTATCTTCCGAGCTAACATTATATCCGTACTTCTGTATGTATGTGAAACATGGATAGTGGCCAACTATATAGCCTACTGGTTATAATTTTTCACAAACAAGTGCTTGCTAAATTCTTCAACACCTTTTGACCAAATACAATCTCAAATACATACCGATGGAGTCTAGAGAGTCAAAAAACCAATTGCGCCATAAATAATGACGCGGAAATGGAAGTGAATAGAACACTCACTGAGAAAGCCTGACAATATCATCTCCAAACAGGCACTTGCATGATAGCAGGGAGCGCGTACAGGAGGTAGACCTACAATTATTTGGTACAGGTACATTTCCCAAGAAATTGGACGAATGGAAAAATCTTGGTCGGAAATTAAAACACTTGAAAAGAAAAGAACCAGATGGAGACTCTTCGTAGAGGCCTTTTGCTCAACCTAGAAACTATAGGAAACTATATAATTTCTTTTGAATAATCTGTATCTTTGTGAGTTTTTCCAATCGGGTGTTGTATATATTCTGTTGTTAAAAATGTAAGTGTTTTTGTGTTGTGGAGTGTACCATTCGGCTATAGCACTTGTAGCGGGCGACTCCGTTACTAATTTCCTCCTAATTTCCATAGTTTTGCATGAGCGACGTTTACCCTGCCCCGATATGCTAAAGCGACGCTCTTCGCCGCGACGCCTTCCACGACAGCGGCCGCTAACCGTGTTATGACACGTACAGTATTTAGCATAAACAGCGAGACACACTCCATCGCTATTTTTACAACCGGCAAAATATGTCCCTGTATCCTCCTTTCAAAATGAGTTACAGGCTGTCTTTAAAAAATGCTTTTAAACAGAGAAGGACTAGGAAACATTCTATTCATCAACAAAACCTATGGAAAAGTTATGAAACAACTTTTTTAGGGTTTTGTAGGTATAACCAAAAAACCCTTATACCGTCATTTTGTCGTCTGTCTGTCTGTCTGTCTGTCTGTCTGTCTGTCTGTCTGTCTGTCTGTCTGTCTGTTCGGTAAAAATTGTAGTCAAACGGCTAATCCTAGAGAGTTGAAATTTGGCATGCTTATACAACTCTTTGACCCGCACATAGGAAAAATACTAAAACATCTAAAAAACATACCCCCCTAAAAATATAAACAAATATGTGCTCATCGAAAACAAAAATATTTTTTTTAAATTCTGAATAGGGTATCAAATGAAAGCCCTTAGTACGTGGATTAACGATCAAATTTTTATTTTTGCAAAATAAATTATTTTGTTGCGATTTTTGCCAAAAATGTGCAAAAAAAATTTTGTCCCACACCCTGTAGCCCAGATGGTTTAAACTAAAAATCTAAAAAAATTCTAAGTAATGTATATTGGTGTGAACCGAAATAGTACAACAGGAATTTTTGATCAGATTATGTTTTTGGAAAATAACGCATTTTTTGTGGTTTTTGGTTCACAAAGTACAAAAGTTATACCAATGTAAGACACTCACATGCATAGCGTTCGATAGCTACATGCGTTAAAGCGCTCTTAAACTGACTGGAAAACGAAGGGTTTCGAGTTCGAGTACGGAGTGAATTTTATTTTTTTTGTTTTTTTTTGCATTTTTATTATGTTGAAATTATTTTGTCAAAATTCTAGTTATATTTTGACAAATCTTGCATTTAATTTTTATGAGCGTAAATTTAATAACCAGTCTTATTATATGATTAACAGACGATAAATTATTTTAAAAATATCGTTCATTTTGCCGTGATTACTACAAAGTAAAATTTGTCCTACACACTCAGCATACCGCCTTCACTTATTATATACCTGCGAAACCCTGAAATGTGTGAATATTCACACTTCACATCAATTTTTTTTATATGATTTTTATATGGGTTAAAATTCTAATGTCCAGTTCGGAATTTGGTCCTTCGTTGAGATAAATTAGCCTAGGTTTAGTAAGTAAAAATCTAGGACAGCAGAATTACGAAAATTAGGAAAATATAATAGATAATAAACATTTTACGAATGGATTTCCGATCGAATTAAACACTCCACTCTTCTTTACTGTAAGCAGCGAGAAAACTTCTTGGGCTGTTTTCGGTATATAGGTCCCACTTTGCTTCTTGGTGGTGACATTTTTACCAGGTCTACAAGTATGAAATGCGGATTTTTTCAAACTTGCCGCGCAAACAGAGTGTACAGTTCAAAGTTTCAACACATATGGCGTTTTGTTAAGTTATCATTAAGTGTCAAATGCGTATAAGTTATAATTTGAAAAGTGATCATATAGTTTTGTTTTACTGTTTTAAAAATGTCAAATTTTGTGCCAAATAAAGAGCACTCGCGGACAGTAATACTGTTTGGTTTTCATTTGAAAAAAACTGCTGCTGAATCATACCGACTGCTTCGAGAAGCTTATGGTGAATATGCTCCATCGCAAGATACGTTTGAACGATGGTTTCGGCGTTTCAAAAGTGGTGACTTTGATCTTACAGACAAAGAACATGGAAAACCTCCCAAAAAATATGAAGATATAAAATTGGAAACATTGCTACAGGAAGGCGATAGTCAATCACAAAAACAACTAGCAGAGCAGTTAGGCGTTAGTCAACAAGCTGTTTCCAATTGCCTACGAGAGATGGGTAAGATCCAGAAAGTCGGCAGATGGGTTCCACATGCATTGAATGAGAGGCAGATGGAAAAACGCAAAAACACTTGTGAAATTTTGCTTGCACGATACAAAAGAAAGTCTTTTTTGCATCGTATCATTACTGGCGATGAAAAATGGATTTATTTTGAAAATCCTAAACGCAAAAAATCATGGGTGAACCCAGGCTCAACATCCACATCAACTGCAAGACCGAATCGCTTTGGCAAAAAGACAATGCTCTGCACTTGGTGGAACCAAAAGGGTGTGGCCTATTATGAATTGTTAAAACCTGGTGAAACAGTTAATACCCAACGCTACCAACAACAACTGATCGAATTGAACCATTCGCTGCTCATAAAACGACCAGAATACGAAAGAAGACAGCACAAGGTAATCTTTCTTCACGATAACGCTCCATCACATAAGGCAAAAGCAGTTTGCAACACATTGGAGGCACTCAAATGGGAAGTGCTACCCCATGCCGCTTACTCACCAGACTTGGCCCCTTCAGATTACCACTTGTTCGCATCGATGGGTCACGCACTTGCCGAGCAGCACTTTTGTTCATATGAAAATGTGAAAGAATGGCTAGATGAATGGTTTGCGGGGAAAGGGGAAGAGTTCTACTGGCGAGGTATTCACAAATTGCCTGAAAGATGGGAAAAATGTATAACTTCTAATGGAGCATACTTTGAATAAATAAACTTTTACTATTCTTTTGAGTTTAATGTGTTTATTTAAAAAAAAAACGCCTTTCATACTTGCAGACCTGGTAATTAAAATACAAAAACAACCAATAACATTTCATAACCTCAAACGTAGGGAAAAAAGGCGCCAAAGACCAGCAACTTCTAAACCGTTCAACGCATGTTTCTTGGCGTACTATATCCTGCGCCATTGAGATTGCGTACCTTGTGCTTCTTGTTTTTACAAGAGTACAATTTTTAAAAGCGGTTCATATTGAAAAAATTTAACCACAAAAATATTTATATGTGTAAATTTAAGATTTTGTTTTAACAAAAAACGATACGATACTGATATTAATAAAGTATCGAAAGATTAGTATCGATACTAAAATCGCGATATCGAATGAAAAATATCCATACTGGTATCGTATCAATAGTATCGGAACAACCATAGCTGTACCTGTATATTGTTGTGCCTCCTTTAACTCTGCGAATTATTTGTCATGTTGATATCTGCTTCCTTATTATGAATATTATTAGATACCAAACATTGTTGACAGGACTCTCACTTGAAATTATTAACACGGTGCCTTAGTCTGGTTTTGTTATAATTTGAGAACAGCCTTTGAAAGTTAAACATAAATGCTAATATAAAGTTATTTTCTTGTTAAGTTTTGTCATATATCTGAAAGTGTCTACACCTAGCGAGCATACTGGGAACAATTTACTACTGAAACTTAATTTAAAATTTAGAACAAGAATCCTGTCTGCAAAATAACTGCATTCCAGATTTACATTCAACTCAAGTAATTACTATTAAAATTATAGCAGTTAGATTTTTATGACAAGTCCACAAGAATCTGCTAAGGTTAGAGAGTGCTGAGAATGAGGCGAATAATTTTATTTTACGAGTCATCAAAAAAAAATAAATAAAATGCACACGATTTTTATTTTACACTACTGCACCAACTGTGTTGGCAAACACATCATTACCTTAATGTGGAACTTGCGCGACACCTCAGACTTCTTTCTCTAGCCATACGCCTTACTTCATCCAATTCAAATTGAATCAACTCTTCACACACGGAAAAATACACACACGTAAAAAAGCGTACTTACACTATATTTCAAATCAGTTTGAAAAAAAATCGTGAGAAACTATTACACAGTAAAATTAAATTGTTTGCCCTCTTTAATATACTGCGCTCATATTTGTAAGGTCAAACCAGATCTGGTTATTTTGGTTACTTTTATAGTGTAGTACTGACTTTTAAATGTAAAGTTGTCATTTCAAAATATTCCTTACGCCGTAAAACCTACTTCATTTTTGATGGTTATGATCATTATAACTAAGATATCATTTATCTTTATGACATATGTCAAATGGAATGACATTTTAAGAAAGTGATTTTTTTTTTACCATTATGTATTAATACCAACATGACATACAATTTCAAAGGTGCAAACTATTGAATTTATCAATTTGTAATTTTTACCAAAATATTTTAAATATTTCCAACCAATTTTAAATTTACACAAATAAGTTGTCATCTAGTGACATTGATATGAATGACCAAACTCGGCCGGTAATTCTTAATAAAAATTATAATTTTAAGGCGAGTTTTACTCAATACATTACATTTACATTTTTGAAAATTTAAGACGTTAGATAATTTGAAACGTTATTCGTAGAAATAAAAATAATAAAGCATTGAAAAAATAATAATAAAGAAAAGAAAGTCACAGTATTCTTACTTACTTTCATCAAAACCAAATATTTTTTTTAAATAATTATTTTTCTGCTACTAATAATTTTAATTTATATTATTTTTGTATAAACAAATCAATTAACAACTATTATTATTACGCGTTATATGTCAAAATAAACTCGGTGACCTTCGGAATATTTCTTTACATTTCGGAACCTGGCTTCAATTGTTTTAGATTTCAGACAACTTCCACGCACCCACGCACCCATGGACACACGTTGGCGTATTATATTCTAGATATTTTATCCCTAGACTTTACCGGTGTGTGTATTTAAAATATAACTGAAACAAAGTATACATTGCTACGAAGATGTAAGCCAACGTCTGGGTTGGCTATGGCTAAGGTAAAAGAAATCGACAGTTACGTGATCTGAAAAATATTTTTTCTCCCCTTCATGTTTCACGTAAATATGTGGGTTTTATATCACGTTTTATAAAACAAAATTACAAAAAATTTGTAACAAAATCTCGTTTTATCTCATCTTTTCCATAAAAATAATAAGATTAAATATAAACCAACGCGACAAAGCTTAAAAAAACCTTCTTTCTTTTTTATTTCACACTTTGAAAACCTTAATGCAGTCGCCCTAATATAAACTGCTTTATTTTTATTCGCTGTTGTACATTATTTAAAAATTATGAAACAGGCGTGCCAACATAATCCGTGTACAAACAATACAGTATATGAGCCTTAACACACAATAAAAAAAAAATCCCTAATATTCTGAGGTTGGTGTTACTTTTATTTCCTAAAGTAATGTATGGTGTTGTAGTCTGGATACGGACAGTGGCGGTGCATTGCGGCGGAAAGAGTAATTAGTTATATGTGACAAAAAAATGAACATGTTTTAAAGGGGTTGCATTATTGCAGTACATAACGAAGATAGTAAAACGTACCAGTTACCAACAACCAGTAGTGTGTTCGAAGTAGAAGCGGTAGCAATTCTGAAAGCACTCGTAATGGCATCAGATATCACCTACTAAAACATAGCCGTCTGCATTGACTCTCTCAGTGTACTTCATGCCCTCAGCAACACCTATTCAAAAGAAACGGTTATACAACAGATTCAAGACCAAGTACACCAGATGACAGCGGAATCAACGAAAACAGTTCACCTCATCTGGATTCCTGCCCACATTGGCATAGAAGGCAACAAACGTACAAACTCAGCCACCCGAGATTCCACCTGTCATGAAGATACACTCTACTTACCCCCCAACAAAACCTACATAAGACATCAAGACGAAACTGCACACGAGCAGACTGACTAAATGGCGCGAAACTACCAACAACAAATTACGAACAGTTAAGGACGACATACAAAACTGGAACTCAGGCACCAATAGACGAGAACAAGTAATAATGACAGTAGGTATGGGGACGGTTGAGCCTGGGAACCAAATCGAGACCGTGGGAATTTTCTTATCAGTGCGGCATCCTTTGATGTTGCCGACACCTGGTCAGGTGTTAATTACAGGTGTGCAATCAGGTGACCTGATTTTAGACTGGTGTGTTGCGGGCTAGCCCAAATTTTAGGCGCATAAGAGAAAATGTGACGACAGAGATAACAGGGGCGTACTCAGAAAATGTTTAAATGCAGGGGGCACTCAAAATTGTATTCCCCGCTTTTCAGAGTCAACAATGTCCTTCCGCACCCCGCGAGGTCAGAGGTTAACGCTCCCCTGCGAGGTCAACAAATGTTGATACAACGACGAAGACTCAGAATCGGACACACCAGACACACACACACGAACACCTCATGGCAAGACTAGACAACAAACTATGTGAGGCATGCAACGAACAACTCACCGTTAACCACATACTAATTAACTGCCAACTCTACACTAACTTGCGTACAAACTTCAATTTACAACAAGACCTTAAAGACAACTTAAGACTAGACTCAATAATGACTAATAACGTACACAACTTCCTACAGGCAACCAATATTCGGCGTCTACTATAAGTTTAAAATTAATAATGTATCAATAAACTAATTATGTATCAATCATATAACCATAGTAATTTCAGACACTAATAGCCAAGCAGCTGAAGTGTCTTATAGTTATGGCATGGATTTTTCAAAAATAAAAATGCATCTTCTGGATAATGCCCATAGTATATGCCAAAATATGCCTTTATCTCACGGTAAGTCACATGCCGATCTTCTTCAATCATTTTGCGCACAGCATCGATGTTTTTTTTAATCACAACCGATTTTGGTCGACCTTCACAAGATTTGTCACTGACGGACGCACGACCAAACGAAATTCTGCAAACCAATTGTAAACAGTCTTTTCTGATGGTGCTTTATTACTAAAAGTTGAACGAAGCGAATCTATGCATTGTTGTTGAGTTAGGCCTTTACTAAAATCGTAAGATATCATTCAACGAAAACCCTCACGAGTAATATCCATTTTTTCTCAAACTTGTTTCTTTTAAACGCTCACTGTCAAAAAATTACTCGGTCAATTTATAAGCTACCACTAATTTTATGAATATAGTAATTACACATTTCAATATTTCCATCTAGTGGTCGTTTGCAAAAACATAAAAGGAAACCCTCGTACTACAATAATTTTACATCTGATTTTTCTGAACTAGTCGCAATGCAATAATTATCGTACGACATATAGTACGAGATTCAAAAAGAGAAATTGCATCGTGTACACTTTATTTGCTGTCTATTTTGATAGAATGAACAAATATCTGTAAATCGTAAATTTGGAAGAGACAATTACAGCAGAAGTGTATAGAAGGACAACACACTAATAAGAACGAATAGGCGACAATGATGTCAAAAAAAAAACACAGTAATTTGGAAAACAGGCCTTTCGGGTCCAGTTAAATTGTACATTTATACTATTTTGGTTGTATTTGCTTAGGATTTTATTGCGTCTTTTGTAATAAATACTATTTTTATGTTAGTATTTTGCTGCTTTTCTTATAAAGAGATTGGAGCACGTGGAGGGCAATAATTTGAATTCCATTTGGATTTCGTAGGTATGACAAGTTATTCGATTGCAAAATCTAGTAACTTTTTAGTTCCACCTGAAGGTATAGAATTGCCTATAGTTTTTGAGTGAATATAACCTCAATATAGTGAAACTAGACCAATAATTTAATTTAATTTAAGTTCACATGGTTCCATAAAGGTCTATTTACACCACAACAGTTACCAAAGTAACCAGATCTATGGTCTATTTCAAAGTAGAAAAATGTGTGTAAGAAGATAGGAGCTGTTTGTCCTTGCTTCGGATTGGTTTAGATCGTCATCCCTATTACACTGTTAAAATATTGTTTTTAGTCCAAGTTGACAGATGTTCAGTGTCGTACATTGGAAATATATATTATTTATATTATTTAATTTTTCTCATATATTTTGTTATTATTTACATATTTAGACTTTTATTTATATTCTTGGCGTAGATTTTATGGAGAAAATTCTCCATGTAATTTGTTTTTACGCAGTTAAATATTTTTTAGGTTATCTGACATATAAATATTTTTTGATACTTGTCAATTAGCAGATCAAGAGAGAGGACTAATGTGAGGCCAAAAGACAGCCCAGCTGATTGTGCCCAAAGACGAAGTTATTGATATAATTTTTAGACCTTTATGTATACATATATTTTTAATTTTTATTTACAATAATTATTTAAATAAGAAACTTTAGCTCTGAAGATACAGTCTGTTCCAGACGCTTAAGCGGAACTAGATTTTGCAATCTAGTTACTTTCATCGTTTAAATCGTGCCTTTCAGCCGTTTTGTTTAAGCTTTGTAAATCATACTTACAATAAACATTTTTTGGTTAAGGTTAATATCATTTTAAAATGTCATATTCTTTATATTTTGATTTTTTGTGTCATTCTTAAGACAAATTTCCCATTTATTTATTTTTTTTGTCATTAAAATATCTAAAAAAAATATTTAATTTTGACATATGTCATTCGTTCCATGGTTTCATTGTTGGAATTTTAAATTTTGACATCCCAACGTGAAAAATGAAATAACAAGGGCCCTTCTCGTGACAACCTAAAAGAACTAAATTCTCATTTAGTTCCGCTTAACCGTTTGGAACAGACTGTATATGTATATATGAAGGTCTAAAAATTATATCAATAACTTCTTTGGGCACAATCAGCTGGGCTGTCTTTTGACATCACATTAGTCCTCTCTCTTTATCTGTTAATTGTCAAGTGTCAAAAAATATTTATATGTCAGGTAACCTAAAAAATATATAACTGCGTAAAAACAAATTACATGGAGAATTTTCTCCATAAAATCTACGCCAAGAATATAAATAAAAGTCTAAATATGTAAATAATAACAAAATATATGAGAAAAATTAAATAATATAAATAATATACAGTCTGTTCCAAACGGTTAAGCGGAACTAAATGGGAATTTAGTTCTTTTAGGTTGTCACGAGAAGGGACCTTACTTGGGTTATTTCATTTTTCACGTTGGGATGTCAAAATTTAAAATTCCAACAATGAAACCATGGAAACGAATGACATATGTCAAAATTAAATATTTTTTTAGATATTTTAATGACAAAAAAATAAATAAATGGGAAATTTGTATTAAGAATGACACAAAAAATCAAAATATAAAGAAAATGACATTTTAAAATGATATTAACTTTAACCAAAAAATGTTTATTGTAAGTATGATTTACAAAGCTTAAACAAAACGGCCGAAAGGCACGATTTAAACGATGTAAGTAACTAGATTGCAAAATATAGTTCCGCTTAACCGTTTGGAACAGACTGTATATTTCCAATCTGTCAACTTGGACTAAAAACAATATTTTAACAGTGTAATAGGGATGACGTTCTAAACCAATCCGAAGCAAGAACAAACAGCTCCTATCTTCTTACACACATTTTTCTACTTTGAAATAGACCGTAATAGTTACGTATGTTACAAAATGAGACAGATAATACGTAATTTTTTCTCGGCCTACATTGCGAGTCTCTATGTTCACTAACCTAACTTTAAATCTGACATGAAAAGACACTACAAAAAGTTAAATCAAAGACATCCGTTTGAAAAATCCTGGCTTTCTATGATCATAAATTTGTTTCATCATTCTATATAAACCATCGTTTAGGTAAAATCTCAGCAATTTTTCTACCTAGGTAAATTTTACAAGTACCTGAGTTGCTGTATCAACAATCTCATATATGATCGGCTTATACGAGAGAGCCTGTAAGCTTCAGTCCTGATCGTAATCGCTCGACGGATATTCTTAATGCATTAGGTGAATTTGCTCTATGCACTGAATATATTAAGGAATTACATTTTACGAAAACATCTATTGGCTTGTATTTTATGTTTTCCATTAGGGTATGGAGCTTAATAGAATAATCAAAATTTTAGAAAGACAATCACGTATGGCCATTAGTTTATTTTAATTGGTTCATTTATCTTTGTTTCCCATACTCCTTTGTGTTTGTACGTAGAATGGGGAAAAGGAATTATAAGATCAAAGTTTGTGTACATTGATCACATACACAGTGTGGTAAGGAACTAGTGAGACTGATTAAAACTGAAGGATATCATCTGTTTTGGAAACAACTTCGTTACTTGACGTCAGTTGTATAATTGCAATTTTGCGAATTTTGACATATTATTAAGAACTTGATACAAAATGTATCAAAATTATAGAAACAGAAAATATTACTAGCCACGGAAATGGAGTTTTGGCGAAGGAGCTGCAGAAATTCAAAACTAGACATAAATAGAAATGAAACAATTAGAAAAACAGCAAGAATCAACAAAATATAGTTGACACGATTGAAACCAAACAGCTAATCTGGTTCGGTTACGCAAATAGAATGACGGAAGATAGATGGCTGAAAAGGATACTAACCTGTACAGTGACTGTATAAAGACAGTGTGGCCATATGAACTGTAGCCGCCATGTTTATTCCAGATTTGTATTGGGTTATATGGAATAAATGTTAATATATCCTAATATATTATAATATTTATTAAAGTTTTAATAGTTTTACGTATTTATGTTTATATATATGTGAATATCAATTTATTGTTAAGAAAAAACATGTATAATCTGTCTCAATTTGTAATACGAAACTAGATATGGTTACTTTGGTGACTGTTGTGGTGTAAACAGACTTTGGCGTATCTATATGAACCAATACTATGATAATATTATAAATGTATTGTCAATATACAACATAAAAAATTAACTTTTCCTGTTAGTTCCGTATTACAAAATGAGACAGATAATATATGATTCAACATTTATTAAGATAAATATTAAAATTGCCTACCGATGAAGGTATTTTTTTGAAATGTTTGCAACATAAAAAGAAAACAAATGAAAAAAATTCTTAAAAAAGGACATGAAAGGAAATAAAAGAGATTTGTTTTTATTATTTTATAATTTTATTTGAGGACCTATAAAAACTAAAACATTTTTTTTATAAAAACGGGAGTTACATTTTAATTTGAATATTTTAAATTTAAGAAATCAAGTTCAAACAGGACATTAGAATTAGAATAAAAAGATAGGGAAAAAATGATGACAAGGTTCTATAAAAATTAGAGAACCCAACATTTCTCTAATTTTTGGGAAAACGCATGTTTATATAAAAAAAAAAATAGGATATTTTCATATTAAAAAAGAATAAGCAGAACGTGTTATATACCCTGAGTTCAAGAAGAAATTACATAACAGTTGGCTATGGAAAAATAAAATAATGTATACTACAAGCTTAATGTAACAATAAATTACTTGAAAACAAGAGTGATTTAATTAATTCAGACAGTAAATTAATTCTAAAGCTTTCTGTTGACATTATTTTTATTTTCCATAGCCAACCCTTATGCAATTTATTTTTGAACTCATGGTATAAATGATATATTAATAAAGAAAACTGATGTATATATTATCAATTATGCATTTATTCAACTAAAATTATGGTCAGGTGAAAAATAAAATGAAATCAGCATGGAATAACCTTAAAATTAATGAAAGTAAATACTTCTTATAATTGTGAAGCCATCCATTGATTTACTGGCATAATGTTTTTTTATGTTCATTTAGCCTTTTTTTCCCAGCAATTTTAAACCTAAACATAACAAACCGTTTCATTATTTTTAATTTTGATTTGTGACAATTTAAAATATGTGCACAGTTTACATTATCTACATTACTCATTACTCATCACAAACACAACAATATTCACTATTAAACGTCTAAATATACGTATATTATTTGAAAATATCACTTAAATCTAGTGAAACACAAGCTAAACATATGTAAACCATATATAATCTGTAACAAAGTTGGAAGAAATATGGCGGACTTCAGTTCGACCAATAGAAAATGAGACCATCGTATGGCCACACTGTCTTTATACAGTCACTGTACTAACCTGGAAACCAGACAGAGGAAGAAAACTAGGAAGACCTAGACGAAGTTGAAGAGCTGGAATAGAGGAAGCAATGTCGACGACAGGACTAACAAAAGACTTATGTCATGATAGAAGTTCCTGGAAATTGAGAACGGAGAAGCTGCCTCAGATGCATTGAATCCAAGATATATAAATATAATGTAAATTTTTACACCCCTCAGAGTTTCGTAGGTATTTAGAGTAGTGGAAAAATGTTGCATCACCCTGCAGATTTTACGTTTCTCAAATATACGAAAGCTGATTGGAAAGTTTCTACGAGGGTTACCTTTTATGTTTTTACAAACGACCATTAGATGGAAATATTGAAATTTGTCATAACTATATTCGTAAAATTTGACATTTGTTATTGTGAAATCTGTGGTAGCTTATAAATTGACCGAGTTTGTTGACAATGAGCGTTTAAGAAAAGCAAGTTTGTGAAAAATGGATATAAGTCGTGAAGGTTTTCGGATGATTTTTTTACGATTTTAGTAAAGTTGTAACTCAACAACAATGCATAGATTCGCTTCGTTCAACTTTTGGTAATGAAGCACCATCAGAAAAGACTGTTTACAATTGGTTTGCCGAATTTCGCCGTGGTCATGCGTCCGTCAGTAATGAATCTCGTGAAGGTCGACCAAAATCGGTTGTGATTCAAAAAAACATCGATGCTGTGCGCAAAATGATTGAAGAAGATCGGTATGTGACTTACTGTGAGATAGAGTCACCCTTTGGTATATCGCAGACTGTAATACATTCGATTTTGCATGAACATTCAGCTGTGAAAAAGATCTGTTACCGATGGATTTCGCATAATTTGACCGAAGTTCAAAAAATGGTTCGTGTTGATTGGTTTAAGGGAATGCTAAATAAATTCAACCTAGGCACTGCAAATCCGTATACAACATCGTTACAGGTGACGAAACTTGAATTTATTTATATGAACCGAAAACGAAGCAACAATCCACTGTTTGGGTCTTCCAAGATAAAAAAAACCACAAAAGTTCGCGAAGCACTTCCAAGAATATGATCGCTTGTTTCTTCGGTTGTACTGGACATGTTGCAACCATTCCTTTAGACTAAAGTTTAGAGGATCGGGGAATAGTTAATGCTGAATGGTATACAAAATTTGTTTGCCTGAAGTCATTTACAAAATCAGGGAAAACAACCAAAAACTTCGCATCATTCTTCATCATGACAATACAATCACCCACACAGCACGTCAAACAATTGATTATTTGAAGGAAAAAAACATGAAATTAAAGTCTCATTGCCAGTATTCACCTGATTTATCCCATAATGACTTTTTTTTGTTTCCCAATGTAAAACAAAAAATGCGTGGACAGCGATTTTCATCACCTAAAGAAGCTGTTGAGCCTTCGAAAACCATGTTTTTGAAATACCTACTTGAGAGTGCAAAAGATTTTTCGAGAATTGGTTTGAACGCATGCAAAAGTGTATAGATCTTAAAGGCGAATATTTTGAAAAGTAATAAAATAGTTTGTTCAAAAAAAAAAATTGTTTCTTTCTTAATTTTCGTAAAAACGGAAAAGGTAGCCCTCGTACTCATACCTTACTCTTTAAATGGAACGCCCACAAAATAATGTAAATTTTCAATTTTACCACGATCTTTTTTTGTTGTCACTGCTCATTTTATTATCTTAAGCTTCAATTTTATTAAATAGTGTACATATTTAAAGTTAATTTTGACCCCTCTCCAACATCGAAGTTAATGGATTTATGAAAAATTGCCCACCTTAGCTAGGACCAGGGTCCTTGCTGGTCGACCAGACCTTCCTCTGTTCCTGGAATGCATTCCCAGATATTTTTGGCCCAAGTAACTGCAATAAACTATGCATCAAAATTTTCAAACACCTTTTGATGTGTTGGCTTATACCCTTTTCACACTAGATCTTTAAGATCGGATGTTAAAGTGAATGTATCTTTAAACGCTAATGTGAAACCGTATGGTCTCGTCTAAATACAAGCGTTTTTTAAGACAGAGATCTGCGTCTTAAACTTCGTCCGCATTGCCAACTTAATTTCTATTATAAAAAAATACTCCTTGAATTTGTGCTGTCAACATTTTATATTATCATAAACAAGAATACTGTATTATATCGACGTTATAAGAAGTTTATACTTGTTGTTATAGAAAAATTATTTATATTAATAATGTGTTTAATAAAATACAGAGCTACAATAATTTAGATAAAATGTATCGACTTACATGTTAATACAGGTGTAATATATTCTTTATTGTAGTGTCTTTATTGTAGAATGAAATGAAATATCCATATTTATTTATAATAATTCAAAATGTGCGTCTGCGCAGACAGTTCAAAACTGGTAATTTCATGACGGTAACTTAAGGACAAAATTACTGTAGCTGATAACAGCACCAGAGATTTAAACATCAAGTGTGAAAGCATACCGATCTTAAACATCGGTGAACTTTAAGTTCACTCGTCTTAAAGATCTAGTGTGAAAAGGGTATTAGTCATGTATGAGACAAATTTTCTTTCTTAGTTTTTGCAAAAACTTAAGAGGCAGCCCTCGTATTTATGAAATCGATGAATTTACTAGTAATATTTTCATGCATGTTAGTCTTGTAATGAACTGAGTGAATGATGTCGACACCAGCTGTGCTTGTTATTGGATTTGACAGTTTTACGACTTATACAAGATAACTACTTTTATGATTTCATATATGAAAACTGGAGATAGTGCTCTCTACAGGACTTCCTGTTCCAGGCGTAAAAGTGTTGAATTGATGAATACATTGTTTGTTGCTACGTTCTTGTATCAGAATAAAACTTACATAGTGCCTACCTGTGATATCAACTATTTTGAAACAACGAAACTATGTTATATGCAAGATTTCCTTTATTGAGTATGTGTATAAAATGTTTATCTATTTATTGTTCAATTTATTGTTTTTAATATGTAGTGAAGTCATTTAGATGGGCTGCGTTAGGGGCAAATAGCCATTGTTGCTGTGCATCAAATTTTTTAACTAACTAACTAACTGTCGTTCAATCGGCATGTAAAGTTTCGTGAATTATACATTTGTCACCACTTCTATAGGACAACTCGCCGTATTTTAAAAGTAAACTGGACCGTGTGTTCAAGCAGAAGATTTTCAAGAAATGTTGCTGTGATTTTCTTGTCTAGTTGATAAAAAGTATAGCTCTGGTTTTATATAATTCAGTATAAAGTTACCTGTGCATTTGGAAAGTTTACATCAAGTTCACACTTTGCAAAACTTTCAAATTCTTACACATTTTATCTGCTCTTGTGTATTTCTTGGAAATTTTTCTTAAAGGACTAAAAAATGTCTAGCTTTGTTGAATGAACGAAGAGTTTTATAAAGTTCATGAAGATGTTTTATGTTTGTTTTATTCACTAAAATTTTGTTTCTAAAATATCAACTCATTTTACAACACATTGTAAATTACATGATTACGAATTATATGTTAATTATAGCTGAGAACAGAGCCGTAGTAAGGAAAACTTGCGCTAGGGGCAAAACTGCGTTTTGGCGCCCTTGGCAAAAAAAGGTCCTCACCTCCCAAATTCCAAGTGATGAGCAAAAAAAAAGGTCCTCATCTCGCAAATTCCAAGTGAAGAGCAAAAAAAAAAGGTCCTCACTTTCGCAATGTGACGCCCCTTAGTCAAGCTCATCGGCGCCCTTTTCCTTAGTGCGCTAGGGGCCGTCGCTAGGGGACAAATTGTTGTATACTATTCAGCATTAACTGTTCTCCGATCCTCTAAAGGAATGGTTGCGACATGTCCAGTACAACCGAAGAAACAAGCCATAATTTACTTGGAAGTGCTTCGTGAACGAACAACTTTTGTGAGTTTCGGTTCATCTTGGAAAACCCAAACAGTGGATTGTTGCTTAATTTCCGGTTCATATGTATATATCCAAGTTTCATCACATGTAATGATGTTGTATACGGATTTTGCAGTGCCTAGGTTGAATTTTTTTAGGATTCCCTTACCCGAATCAACACGAGCCTTTTTTGAGCTTCGGTCAAATTATGCGGATTCCATCGAAAACAAATCTTTTTCACAGCTAAAAGTTCATGAAAAATCGATGTTTTGCAGCTTGCGATATGCCAAAGGATGCCACTATCTCACGGTAAGTCACATATCGATCTTCTTCAATCATTTTGCGCACAGCATCGATGCTTTTTTGAATCAGAACCGATTTTGGTCGACCTTCAAGAGATTCATCACTGACGGACGCACCACCACGACGAAATTCTGAAAACCAATTGTAGGCAGTCTTTTCTGCTGGTGCTTCATTACCAAAAGTTGAACGAAGCGAATCTATGCATTGTTGTTGAGTTAGGCCTTTACTAAAATATTAAAAAACTATCCAACGAAAATCTTCATGAGTAATATCCATTTTTTCTTAAACTTGTTTTTTTTTAACGCTTACTGTCAACAAATTTCTCGGTAAATTTATAAGCTGCCACTGACTTCACAATAATAAATGTCAAATTTTACGAATATTGGAATGAAACATTTCTATATTGCCATCTAGTGGTCGTTTGTAAAAACATAAAAGGTAACCCTTGTATGTATCTATATCAATTACATTTTATTTTATTGATAAACAGCTACGAAATTTCAGTGTTTTGCTATAAGGGCTTCTTTGTTATACCCAGTACTGTATTGGTAAAATCAGCAGAAGGTATACGGTCCATTCATCGTAAAAATCAGCAGGTATATCCTATAATCAGGGGAGGGTGGTTAAAAAATGCCCAAAATTTAATTTGAATTAAAACTTAGAACAGTGTTATAATTTACTGTTATATTTCTTGAAATATATCCCAAACGGCTTGGCGAGATGAATCAGCACAAGTCTCACTCGAATACACTTTCGACTGCGTCTCTGTTGCTGAGCGGTGGTTTACTAATCAAGATCGTACATATTTTTTTGGTTGAACTGGAGGTCCATTAGCATTATTGAACATTAGATTCGACATATTTGAAATAAGCAGAGACGCTCGCAAGTCAGTTATGATATTAATCATTAAGCTGAAACCGCGTTCACACTCGGCTGTCGAACAAGATGAAGTTGATACTGCTGTTAAAAGAGGTTTTAGTTTCTCCGGCACAGATTCTGTATTTTCTATAAAGTCTCTTAATCCTATAAGGGCTTCTAGCTCATCGATATTAAATCGTCTACAAATTCTCGTTACTTCTGATTCTCCATAACGTATATTATCAGTGTTTATATTAATTGGATTTAAAGCAGAAATATCCTTAAGAAATAGCACATTTTCAGTATTTGAATCAGAACAAAGTCTTGATTTCATCGTGCCAACCATGCTTTGAATAAACTGGTTTTTATTAATAGCGATCACTTCTCGAGATCGCTGAAGACGGAAACAGATCGTTGAGCAGTTTCCGAAACGTCCGATTATATTTTATATGAAGTATTATATCTTTTTGATACTAATGCTCATATTGTACTATTCTAGCCTAGTACCATCAGCAATGGCAAACGTCCAATATAACGGTGTCCGCAATAAAATATTTAAGTATTTGAAAATTTAATATTTTCGCATGTTTTGATTTTTCAATAAGCAAATGGTATACGCTATTCGTTGAGATCAAACCACAGGGTATACGCCGTATACCGTTGTACACCCTCCAATACAGCCCTGGTTATATCCATGAAATCCTAAATAGTGAAATTTCTTCCCAGAATCACGTATTTTTTCAATGTTTTCAAAACTTTTCACACAATTTTCCGATAAACAATAAAACTAACTAATAAGTGTGATCGTTTAAAAATATCTTGTATCTCTCAGTCACGTATCCAATAAATTTCGTGGGGGGGGGACGGTGTTGTCTAACCGGACAGGAGGTGAAGCGAGGGTTAGGTAAGGGGTGTCCGGAAATAAAACATACATCCGTGCTGGTCGACTCACAGCACGTATTCATTCAATACACAAAGCCCATCGCTGGATAATCCCACCAGAGGCGCCACTAACGGCTATTATAGTGAAGGGATTTTCTTGTTTTTTTGTGATCATAAAAATATAGGTGTTGTGTACTGATTTGGAAAGTATAAACACCAGCTTGAACAACACGAGGCATATTGTAACATAACGTAAAACGGAGTGAATTTGGAAAAATCAGTTTTTTTAGGGTTTTGTAGGTATGACCAAAAAACCCTTATACTGTCAATACTGGCGGACCTTATGTCTTAAAACAACTAATGGAAGCCATAGGCGCAATTTTCAAAATTTTAATCAACTTTGCTATATATAAAAAAATTGATGTGAAGTGTGAATATTCACACATTTCAGGGTTTCGCAGGTATATAATAAGTGAAGGCGGCATGCTGAGTGTGTGGACAAATTTTACTTTGTAGTAATCACGGCAAAATGAACGATATTTTTTAAATAATTTATCGTCTGTTAATCATATAATAAGACTGGTTATTAAATTTACGCTCTTAAAAATTAAATGCATCATTTGTCAAAATATAACTAGAATTTTGACAAAATAATTTCAACATAATAATAATGCAAAAAAACACAAAAAATTAAATTCACTCCGTACTCGAACTCGAAACCCTTCGTTTCACACCAGTGCTTTAACCCATTACGCTATCGAACGCCTTGCACGTGAGTGTCTTACATTGGTATAACTTTTGTACTTTGTGAACCAAAAATCACAAAAAATGCATTATTTTCCGAAAACATAATCTGATCAAAAATTCCTGTTGTACTATTTTGGCAAAAATCGCATCAAAATAATTTATTTTGCAAAAATAAAAATTTGATCGTTAATCCACGTACTAAGGGCTTTCATTTGATACCCTACTCAGAATTTAAAAAAAAAAAAATTGTTTTCGATTAGCACATATTTGTTTATATTTTTAGGGGGGTATGTTTTTTAGATGTTTTAGTATTTTTCCTATGTGCGGGTCAAAGAGTTGTATAAGCATGCCAAATTTCAACTCTCTAGGTTTAGCCGTTTGGCTACAATTTTTACCGAACAGACAGACAGACAAACAGACAGACAGACAGACAGACAGACAGACAGACAGACAGACAGACAGACAGACAGACAGACAGACAGACAGACAGACAGACAGACGACAAAATGACGGTATAAGGGTTTTTTGGTCATACCTACAAAACCCTAAAAAAGAAATACTGCACATATTTAAAAACCTAAATAATGGTATTAGGCATTAGAATTAAAATTTAAAAAAAAATATTTTAACATAAAATTTGTTTTGGCATCCCAAATAATCATCATTAACATACTAAATACCTGCGAAACCCTGAAATGTGTGAAAAGTCACATAACACATTATTTTTTTTTTAACAATTACATTGTTAATGTCCAATAACAAAAAGTTATAGTTATTGAAGTTATTATTATTATTGATATAATAATAATAATAATAATAATAATGGTTGCATCAATTAACAACATCCCAGGCAATGAAAATGCAGGTAAAATTTTCAAGAAATTCATGCTCCAAGAGACAACAAAAAAATCAACTGTAAGATATACGTGAGTAAGGCCAAAAGTCAACCTGACTGATAGTGCCCAAAGAAGAAGAAGAAGATATATGTGTGGAGCATCTTTTTCATAAGTAAAGTAAAAGAAAACATGGAATTACGCCCGCTGTAAAATACAAGGAACACGAGAATAAACAAGCCATGAACAAAATACGTACACTAACATGAACCAAAACTGCACACATATTTAACAGAACAAAAAAAATTAATAAATAAAGGCACCTGCAGTACGGCAAAATTACGGCAAAACATATAATACTAGAATGTCCACAACACACAACACAATGAAATAAATATAAAGGAAGTTATAAGAAAATAGACAACTGAAAACAGAAGACAAATAGTTCACACGGTTTAGGATAAGTTAAAGAAATGCAACACCCATAGACATATTTCAAAAATACCACATGAAATATGTGAAACACGCAATAAACAATTAAATGTACAACAGTAAATGTTAAAATGAATAAAATATAATATACCACAAAACATAAAAGGCTTATCAGAGAACAACACACATATCATCATAAAATACTAGCACGATAAATAAATATTAACAAACCAATAAAACGAAACCAACAAAAGACAATATAAATTAGTAGAAATTCATTGAATACGTAAAGTATGTATGTATGTACACACTTCGGAAAAGTCTAGGCATATTGAAAAAATATGAAAATATATTGCTTATTGTACATTTAGGCCCGGTCTTTCCACCTTCTGATAAACTTCTGGGTAACTATCTGATAGATAAAGTTATCTGATACTTTATCTGTTGGATAAATGTCATCCCGTCTTTCAATTCAAATTTTTCTGTCAGATAGTTATCTCACGGATAATGAGACTGACATCTTGAATCCTCAGATTGGTAACACTGAATGTGTAACTAAAATAGGTGTTGAGAAAGATTTTTTTTGGTTTCTCTATGGAAATAAATAAATAAATAGACCATATTAGTGTGTCGTCACATACATGTGCTGCCATCTGAGAGCTGAGTCCTTTTGAAGTTTAAAATACATGGGACATTGCTTTTGTTACCTTAATTTTATAAATATTTTCAATTTTGGAGCAAAAAATATGTATTTTTGATAAATATATACTAATATATACAGTCCAGACACTTTATATTATAGAATAATGATTTTATAAATATATAAATAAGGATTCGAAGATATATTTATAGGTTACGTTTTTAAATAATATGAAAATCGGAATATCTTTAGTATTTATTTAATTAACACTAAGTAATCATTAATATTTTGTTTTAGAATGCATATTGGTGTATTGTTTTGCTCCGAATTGTAACAATTACATCTACATTATTAATTGCAAATTTTTTCGTTTTTTGATAGATGAAAATAAAAAACAATAATGGAAAATTAAAAACAACATATTATTCCTTTAAACCATTTAGATATGGCACACACACTTATTGCTATGTTACTTGCCATAATAACGATTATTAACGTAAATTTTTCAAAATTAACTTGCAAAATAATATTGTTCTGCAAAAATAATGACATATTAAATTATAATGTATAAAATAAGAATTTTAATAAATAAATATTGACTTGTAGTTTTGATGTGAAGCACTCTCTTACTTTGAAAACTTAATTTATATTTCCAAAATACAATTTAACAAAAAAACAACATGCTAAATTCAAATAAAAGGAATCCAACCGCGAGACGGCAGCACTGAATCTCATTTTGTGACGTAGTTACTAATATGGTCTATTGGTAAACTGACAGCTGTCGAGCCGTTTTTTTGGTTATTGTCATTAACAAAATTAAATTTATGTATGCGTTATACAAGATTTTAGCAATTATTAATGTCGTAAGCATGTAATAAAATTGGGGGAGTGAAAAATAGATAGTAGATATTAATAATAATTGTTCTACGTTTATTTAATTTTTTAATTTTATTATGATTGATGTAAATACAAAATAAGTTATAATAAATTTGAAAATAAGAAATTAAATCACGGAGTATTCTTTCATTTTCATTTTTTCTGAGTAATCAGTTTCTTCAGGTACGTCACAGACACAGTACTGATCTTTTGTGGGTGGTTCTTCATATCCACTCTTGTAACGTTGAAGTTGCGTAATACTGCAGTTGCTACTATACCAATTATAATCTTATTGCTCAAATTCGAAGGGAATATTAGAATTATTAAACATTGTATTGTCAGGCGTGGATCCCGGCTAACGTTTAATATAAAATATCCTTCTAGATATCGTTTACTTCAGCCTTTTTTCACAGAAGAAAGCAGTTTCACTAACATTTCATCCCAGGCTGCAACCCTCGTGGATAGCGGGCTATTTCGTAAAATACTCGTTGAAATTTGTGTATTTAATTTTCCGTACAAGGCATACAAATGAAATCAGACACAAGCTGGATAATTCACGGGATACTTTTTTCATATTTTTTCTCACCATGGACTGGTGCACTGTTATTTTGGAGGTAAGGCATTATTTCTACAAATAATTAAATTCCAACAAATTATATTTTTTCAAGTCAAGAGAGATAGGAGGAGGGGTGAAGAAATGGTTGGAAGGGAAGAGAATGAAATAAAATAAAATATAGCAAAGATGGGCGAGAGGACAGGAAGCAAGAAGGAAGGAGATCGGAGAGGGAAACCAGAAGGAGAACAGGAAGAAGGAAAGGGACATTGGAGCAAGAAGATAGAAAAGAGAAGAAACATTGTAAATTGTAAATTGTAGTGGATTGTTAATTATTTATTTTTGGATTGATTTTATTTGGTTTTATTTTTTGTAATGGCTAATACCCTGAACGCCGCAAGGCCTAGGGAAATAAAGAATATATATATATATATATATATAATAAGATAAATTTTTAGTACCAGAATGAATTCTTGAAGTTGATGCACTTCGGACGACACTTTGAAAATAGGTTTTTTGGATTCCCTGGACCATGAAGCCTGGATATCAATCAAAATCTTGACATCGAAAATTTTTGCAATTATAATACTTGCCTCTTATATATTCAGATCAAACTAGTAAAAAGAAGACCCAATTCTTTCTTGATTTTTTTTTTGAGAAACTAAATATTAAAAAGCGCCTGGATTATTTTTGTAGGATACTATATCAACCTTAAATTTTTTCTGGCTTCCTAAAGTTTTCCTTATTTTTTTTTAATATCCGTACGCCACTGTCTTGTAGTTATCTCATACTGACAGTTATCCCAGTCACGATTCCCAGTGATAAATTCTAAAATGTTCTTTAATTAGTGTTGGGTGATGCCGGGTTCGAATCCAGTATTGATATCTTCCTGTATCTATCGATCTCATCAGCAAACAACTCACAAAACAAAGTCCTGCACGGATTATATCCCTGATAAACTTCATCACACATGATAATTGAAAAATCTCTATGTGTATGGCATATTTCTATCACACACATAATTGCCACCACAAAAAAATAAAGATTTTCACCCTGGTTAAATGGATAGAATTGCTGGGTAATAATGTGTTTGTTTTCTTCAGTGGCGTTGACACGATATATGCTAAGGTTTCAGTTTTTACAAAAACTAAGAAATATATATTTTTTCTTTTTTGGAACAAACTGTTTTATTGCTTTTAAAAATATTCGCCTTTCAGATTTATAGACTTTTGCATGCGTTCAAACCAATTCTCGAAATATTTTTGTTGGGATTACGTTATTTTGTGTAAGACAAGAATAAACTAATGGCGGTATTCTGAAGTTAGATGTTAAGTCGCACATCGACGGAATCGCCCGAAATTGAACGATGTTAGAAAAACGGTATTCTGAAACGTCGCTATGTTAACGTTCGTCGATGTGAATTAACATTTTAGTTGTTAGATTAACCGCTAGCAAATAGCTCGACGGAATTGAGATTAGAGTGGTGTTAAATTTTATTTTGAACAAATTTTCAACTAAAATCCCTTCGTTTTCGTGATTGTCTATATAGAAAAGAAAATTTATTTTATAAGCTTAAAAAATAACGGCTCAAATTCCACTCAGTACTGAAGTACAGAATGGCATTTTTACCAAAATAACATTAACATGTAAAGTTTCTTTTAACATGTAAAATACTTACTGTTCGAACGTTGCATTTTGAAGCGATTCACTCATTTTTTTAAATTCTGGAACTTTGCAATATATACTGTTTTCAGGTAACTCAACGGTGTGACTGATCTATTTTTGCTAACTATCCTAATTATGTAAGAGATCTTTGGTAGGAATTACCGGGGTTAAACAACCCCTCAATCCCTGTGATTACATATGTTACAGATTTGAACATTTTTCTGAGAAAGTACTCTCATTAAAAACGGTCGAAATTACCTGTGTTAAAATTACCTGAATTGTAAAAACCCATGTTGATTTACAATTCAAAACAAAATAAACAGGTTTTGTAGTAATATGAATGATATCAAACACTGGAATTCCATTAATAATTATAACCCGTACCTAATCCTGTAGTAACATTTGGTTTAGCCTTCAAATTAAATTTTTCTGCAATAGTAGTTACATTTTGAATGTCTTCTGTTTTTATTTCTAATTTATAAATAATTATTTAATCGTTTTAAAAACGTTAACCCAACAAAACATAATTCTTACACGGCTGTCAAAACGAACGTGAAGTTAGCCCCAGTGTTAAGTCTACACCGGAAACCAATTGTAACATTGGATTTTACATCGGGTTGTTCAGAATACTGATTTTTTCAGCGATGTTAAATCTGATTTAATAGAGCAGTGTTATATTCATTGGTGTTAAGTTCACGGGTGTTACGATGGAAACTTCAGAATACCGCCATAAAAGAGAGCTGGTAGGTTAGTAAAGTTTATGAAACAAAATGAAAAGAACAGTGTTGCAGGTACAAAATCTGAATAGTGACTGAGTTCTTAATATTCAGTTCTAGTACATCTAAAGAACTAATAAAAAATATGGACCCCAGATGTCGGATTAACTTAAAAGGAATTAGCCCGCCATAAACCATTAGGGACTGCCATAAACCTTTTCCTGTTAAGCCAACCGGCGGTCTGCAAATTTGTTTTCACAACATAACAAAAATATTAATTAATATTTCCAACAATTTTTACCACTCTGAAACTGGTATTTCAAAAACATGATTTTCGAAGGCTTCAACAACTTCTTGAGTTGATGAAAATCGCTGTCCGCGCATATTTGTTTGACATTGGGGAACAAAAAAAAAGTCGTTAGGGGATAAATCAGGTGATAATGGAAAATGAGACATAAATTCGACGTTTTTCTCCTTTAAATAATTAATTGTTTGACGTGCTGGGAGCTTGCATTGTCATGATGAAGAATGATGCGATGTTTTTGATTGTTTTACCTGATTTTGTCGATGACTTCTGGTAAACAAAATTGTTGTATATCATTCAGCAGGATCGGAGAACAGTTAGTTCTCATATTGTGATCATACCGATTTTGATATTTCGAGATTTGGATGGATGTCCACGAACTGAGGTGTCTGATAACGTTTTGACTATTTTTAGCATGATGTCTGTCTGTCCGTCTGTCTATCTGTTTGTCGGTCTCTCTGTCGGTCCGTGTACACGTGCAGAACAAATTCGGCTAAAAGGATTTTTATGAAACTTCTTATTTAAGCTTTTGGCATCAATGGCACGAGTTGATCAACTTTTAGTAAAAATCGGCTAACTAGAAATAGGAGTTTACTCGTGTCGGTTTTAAGATTTTTAGGAATATTTCACAACAGAAATATTTTGAAAAAAATTATTTCGAGACATTTTTTGATAAAGCAGCATAAATTAAACCAGTACTTTGTGATGGCGGTTAGTCCTGTGGTGACCACAACTGATTTTTTTGAATCAAAACCGATTTTGGTCGATCTTCACGAGATTCATCACTGACGGACGCATTACCACGACGAATTTATGCAAACCGATTGTAAACAGTCTTTTCTGATGGTGATTCATTACCAAAAATTGAACGAAGCGATCTATACATTGTTGTTAAGTTAGGCCTTTACTTAAATCATAAAAAAAGTATACAACGAAAACCTTCACGAGAAATATCGTTTTTTTCACAAAATTGTTTTTTTAACACTTACTGTCAAAAAACTACTTGGTCAATTTATAAGTTGCCACTGATTTCACAATAACAAATGTCAAATTTTAGGAAAATAGTAATGACCCTTCAATATTGCCATCTAGTGGTCGTTTGCAAGTCCTTGTACAAGTTAATCCTTGTACAAGGTGTCTCAAAAGAAATTTTATATTTATTTAGCTTACTGCGTGAACGCAACGTATCCGAGGGGCGCGGGGGTTATGTCAATCGGTAGCCTAGTTCTTGGGAATTTAGTCGCTATGGAGCGTTTCTCGGGAGCAGACCGCGCGTTATGCGTGCGAGAGTTTTACAAAAACGGTGATTCGGCGACTGTAGCGCGTAGAAAATACTGCAGTATTCGAGGTTTTCGCCTCTTAAATGATGCGCCAAGCATTCCTCTCATTCGACATTGGGTTAAAAAGTTTGAAGAGACTGGTACAATGCTGGATAAATCAAAATCCGGGCGACCTAGGTCATCAAGAACGGTAAAACGGGGAGAATGTTAATCAGTCTGTTCGTGACGACCCGAACCTTTCAATTCGGAAGCGCGCAAGTGCTTTAAATGTGCATAGATCATCATTACATCGCATTATACACAAAGACCTAAAGCTGCACCCCTACAAAATTCAATTGGTGCAAGAATTAAAGCCCCAAGATGCCAGTCAGAGGCTTAATTTCGTAAATCAGGTGATTGAGCGATTTTCAACGTTTACCAACATTTTGTTTTCGGATGAAGCTCATTTTCATCTTAATGGCCACGTAAATAAGCAGAACTGCCGCTACTGGAGTGCAACGAATCCGAAACGCACACATCAGAAACCCCTACATTCGCCTAAAGTGACCGTATGGGCTGCGATGTCGGCGCGAGGAATTATCGGCCCTTACTTTTTTGAAGACGAAAGGGGGCGTGCAGTTACAGTGAATTCAGAGCGTTATGTGGAGATGTTAGACAACTTCTTGGTACCTGAACTGCAAAACATTCCTGGCTATAACCAAAGAACATGGTTCCAACAGGACGGAGCAACTTCACACACGTCCAATATGTCTCTGCCACGTGTTCGTGAAATTTTTTCAGGCAAATTGAGCTCCCGGAGAGGTGACATAAATTGGCCTCCACGCAGTCCAGATTTAACCCCTATGGACTTTTTCCTATGGGGTTATCTTAAATCTAAAGTTTACGCCAATAAACCGACTTCACTGGCGCATTTGAAAGAAAATATCCGTCACGAAATGGCAGCCATCCCTGAGTCCACCTGCCGAGACGTCATAAGTAATTTTACTGTTCGATTAAATGAGTGCCGAGAACGCGAGGGTCTACATTTAGACGATATTATTTTTAAGAAATAAATCCCCAAAAAGTGTATTTTAATAATTAATAAACATTTTTTCTATATACGGCTTACTTTTTTTTTAATCGATCCACTAAATATAAAATGTCTTTTGAGACACCTTGTATTAATAAGGAGTATGCAGGATAGCTACTAGATCTAGTAGCTAGCCCATTCACTATATTTTGCATAACTAGGATAGTAGGTGGTTACACACAACACGGTACTGTACTATCTCGTTGATTTGAATTTTACCTTCTCATACAAACTAAAAAAAAAAAAATTAGATCCATTTTTTTGTAATTCCCTGAATTGGTGAAGCGTACTATTTCATACTATAAAACAATTTTTTAATATATTTTAAAAAAAAATCGTTTTTCTTTTTTGAAGACTGCATCGTAATTACAATAGAAGTGTTTTATGTGTGATAGTGTCCTCGCTTTGCAATCAAATTTGGTTTTGTTTGTGAAATTATTGCAGTACGCAGAATGCTTTGAAATGCGCTCGTTATTGTATTGCGTTATAAACGATTCACGATCGTGCTATAATTCGTAAAATTGTATTCAAAATTCATATGTACTTGTAGTGCTTTTAAATATTTTGTTTATAATTCTGTTTACGTGTTATGTAAAACATCAAACATGAAGTTATGGATGTACGAGGCTATTTTATTAAATAACGATAATTAGTTTATTTTTTAAATTATAAAAACAATACAAAATAGTATCTGTCGACCGGTAGCCTGTTTCATAAAGAAAATACTGTAGTTTTTACTAATAAATTAACAGTAAAATATTTTTGTATTACTACTATTAGTTTCATAAAGCTACTTTAGTACAAAATTTATTACCAACGTATTTTCAATTTTACTATAGTTATTGACCACAGTATATTAATATTTGTTTCCAAAAAATACTTCAAAAATAATTATTATAATTAAATACAACATTGTTTTATTATTATTATTACAACTAAGAGCAGAAGTCATAAGACTTGTATAGCTCTAAATACTGTACAATTATGAGTATGTGCAAAAACAAAATACATATACAAAAAGTAAACAAAGTAACTAAACAAAGTAACAAAGTAACTAAAAGTTAAACTAAACCTTAATAATAAACTTAGACTAAAAAAATAACAAATTTATTGTCCAATGGCTAAATATAAATCCAAATTGTTCTTAAAATTGTTCACACTAGTCGAAGACATAACATATTCAGGTAGATTGTTCCAAAGTTTAAAAATACGGTTTATTAAAAAATTAGAACGCACATTTTTTTTAAAAACCTCATGTTTTAACTTAAAAATATGTCCACGCAGACGGCTATCACTATTGAGGGTGAAAAGATGCGATAAATCGCACTTAAAATCGCCACGCACTATTTTAAAAAATGTAATGATGTCACCTCTCAGCCTGCGATGTTCTAAAGATGTTAATCTCAAAATTGCTAATCTGTTATCGTAGCACAAATGTCTAATCACTGGACACAATTTTGTAGCACGCCGTTGAACCTTCTCCATTAAGTTTATATCCCTTCTTAAAGACGGAGACCAAACTGACACAGCAAACTCCAAATGCGGTCTTACGTATGTAATATAAAATTTTCGCACTAGTTCCGGTGACGGCTGATAAAAGGATCTTGATATCAAGTATAAGACATAGTTAGCCCTTTTCACTGATTTTAAAACTTGCGAGGACCATTGCATGTCTGAAGTAACAGTTATTCCAAGATCAATTTGTTCAGTGACTTGTTTAATTGGAACAGTATTTAATTTGTAGCAATATTTAGGATTATTGCGACCGCAATGTAAGACGGTAGTTTTCTGTACATTGAGAGATAAAAGCCAATCGTTAGACCATAAAAAAATTAAATTAATGTCATCCTGTACAGTCTTGAATCTATTTGAAAAATTGTAGATTTTGGTGTCATCTGCATACATGCTGCAGGGAGAAGAAAAACACGCTTTCAAGTCAGCTACATAGAACAAGAAAAGCAAGGGGCCAAGTACAGATTCTTGTGGAACACCACTAAGTACAGGCCGTTGTTCCGATAACTTGTTACCAATTTTAACTTGGAAAAATAGGTCGGTTAAGAAGGCTTTGATCCAATGTAGCAGCTTTCCATGTATACCATACTGTTCCAGCTTGTGTAACAATCTTCTGATTGGAACTTTGTATTCAGATACTGACAGTTGTTATTATGTATTCTTCTAGTATTGCCCAGGATTGGCAGTGGATAATAAAGAAGTTTTTGTTATTGTTAAATATCATAGTAGTATTTAACAATACTGTTATATTAAAAATTGTTTTGTATAAACCAGCGTTTCTCAACCGGGAGGCCGTGAAAGCTTTTTCGGGGGGGGCGTGAGAGCTTCTTCGGGGGCCGTGAAAGCTTCTTCGGGGGGCCGCGAAGTCATATAAGATCGAAGCATTAAATTATAATAGAAAAACTCTCAATATTAGATATATTAATAAATATATGACATTTATATTCATTAAAATATACCTTTTAAACATAAATAAAATAAATTATACTTATTTTGACAACTAATTTAAACGGTTCGCGTTGGAGGTACTTCAAGTACTTTCAAAAAGGTACGACTTGAACGTGCAATATTTTTTGTTAGCTCCGAGCTACTGTTAACTAAAGGGTAAGGATTCGAAAGCCATTATAGGTAACCATAACAGATATAAAAAGCATGTTTATGTAAAATTTGTTTCTTTTCAAAAGCTTTATTCAAATATACCCAACACGCCATACGTTCCTATATAAAAAATCGAAGGATCTTTGATATCCTGTACTTCCGGATTATTTCGGAAAATTTAAATACTACTATCCAATTATTTGGGTAAACTCTGGTCACCCAATTTTTTTTGTCAACTTGCTCACACATCGTTTTTTCGAGAAACATCGTGTTTCCTCTATCTTGATACACCTTGTGATCCCTCCCTCCCTCCCTCTCACTCTCTCTCTCTCTCTCTCTCTCTCTCTCTCTCTCTCTCTCTCTCTCTCTCTCTCTCTCTCTCTCTCTCTCTCTCTCTCTCTCTCTCTCTCTCTCTCTCTCTCTCTCTCTCTCTATATATATATATATATATATATATAGGGGAGCCGCAGACAATATTTACGTTATTGTGGGGGGTCCCATGCCCGAAAAGGTTGAGAAACACTGGTATAAACTATTTAGTAGGTTAGAATTAAGTATATAAAGGTCTTAAGGCGGCGCACAACCCTATAGTTCTTAATAGTTTCATATACAAAACTAATAATCAGAAATAAAATTAATAACAATCTATATATCAAAATTTGCAGCGAATTTTTATCTATCTAATAGGATATTTTTAATTCTAGAGAAAACTGTTATGTAACTATACATAAGCAAATTATATTATATACGCCATCTTGTAAACCAATAGACGAATATTTTCGTACGATACGGCAAATTGTAGCTAAAGCTTCATTCTACAAATATGTTTTTAGCTATTTTGCTCTATTGTTAAAACTACTTATAGTTATTGTACTTGGTAATCTATTTTTGCCTCCATCTTGAATCTGCCGCGGTTTTCAAAATAAGTGTTACGGGTAAAAATGATTTAATTTTCGTGAAGAATACGTGCACGAAGTGGCATTCTATTATCATGAAGTATAATATTTTTCGACGAAGGCTCTAAACTATAAGTAATCAAGTCGAAAAAAATGTTGACGTATTATTTGAACATTTCTACACAAAACTATATAAATATAAATGTTATTCGAAATCCACAAAAGATTTAAAAAATTACAGAACAATATCGCTGATGTCTAGTTTTAAGTTATTGAGCGATAATATTTTTACAATAAATGTTTCTACAATTAAAAATATCATATTAGAGAGATAAAAATTTGGTGCAAAATTTGATGTATAGATTGATACTAATTTTATTACAGATTGTTAGTTTTGTATAAGAAACTAGTAACCTCTGGGGGTTATACGCAGCCTTAAGGGATGATTTCGTCTAAGCTAAGGTTAAGTTATGAAGCATTGATTTTAACTTACGAATATAATGAACGATTTAGAATATCTTACGAAGTATTGAATTCTATCCTTCAAAATATTGAACCATATTTAGAACATTCAATTCGTCTAAATAAAGTGTTGAAAATAAAAAACAGAAATTGCAAATTGTTTTACATTTATAATGATTCTGATAACGAAATTGAACATAATAATTATGATGAAGACATCGAAACTCAAAGATATGGTATATTCCTTTACTTCTTTCCACTTCTTTTGATTTTGCGTTCTTTTTAACATATTAGAAAATTCCAAAAAGAATATCTTTATTTTCAAGAATTTTACGAAACAAAATTATTTGTTTAAACTACTTATTTTCTTTATCTGAATTTGGCTTGTTTATAACATTTGGCATGTTTATAATATGAAAAACATATAATTCAACGTTGAGAAATACATATACCACCTTCCTGGTACAGCAAGTAATTTCACTGCAAAAGCATATATCCTGTTAAAAGCCACCGATTCGATGAGCAACAAGGAAAACAGAAATTATGAATATATATTGACTCACCCAGTGTACTCGACGCAGTTAAAGTACTGTATTCAAGGTACACATTGATCCAGAAGATACAGGAAAATTTCTATAACGTGGCCCTTCAGGGGAAAAAGGTAAGCTTGATGTGGGCTCCCTCACATGTGGGAATAAGAGGGAATGAACAGGCAGACCTAGCAGAAAAAGAGGCAGCAAACCTCCCAATAAACACCGATATCCGTACCTACCAGCGAAATTAAATCCAACTTATGGCAAAACATAAAAGAAGACTGGAAACGACAATGGCACAGTGTAACGAACAACAAACTTCGCCATATAAGAGAAGACACCAAACCCTGGGCTCCAGTAGGCAACAGAAAAGAACAGAGATTTCTTACAAGATTCAGAATTAGCCACACATTCATTACACACCAACATCTAATGAAAAGAAAAGAGATGGAAAATTGTGAATACTGCAATAAAACTGTTACCGTAGAACATATAAACTTGGAGTGCCAACTATATGAAGAACTCAATCGGAAGCACAAAATACCAGACAACCTGAAAGAAGCGCTAAGCCCAGAAAATGAAAACATTTTATTAGATTACCTCAAAGAAGCAGATCTGTTCCGCAAAATCTAAATCCCAATTGTTCTAGTATTTCTAAATTATCTATCTTAAATGTCTTATCATAAAATTGTAAATATGCCTCATTGTAAATTAATGACAACATTCATCTTTGTAAATCAATCTAAATTACTGTAAATGTACCGGGGTGCTAATAACCACAGCAGTTGAAGCGCCCAAAAAATAACAAACAAAAAATAAATAAAGTAAAAAACATTTGATTGTTTCTGAAATACAATTGGAATAGGTGTAGTAGGCAATAAGTAAAACAGAAAATATAAAATAATCCAAACACAAAATGGTCGCAGGACCAATGTTTGTAACTCTTTTCTATACATTCACCATTACATAATAATGTTATCAAATGAATTTTAAAACCCATTTTCTTCTTCATTTAAATTTTAATAACCTAACTAATTCCATGTTGTCATTTTTATAATAAGAAATTTTACAACGCAATTTTTATTCGTGAAAAAAATCCGGTCTGTGAATAAACAAATTTTTATGTAAGAGTTCTTTATGTGCTGTTTGAGCCACCCTGGTAATTTGATATTTAAATTAATACAATATTTGGTGATCCAAAGCCGGCTGAAAATAGGACAAGGTACGCCCATGGGCCGAGCGCTGCTGCCCCCTATCGCCAACAACGTGAACTAAACACAGGAACGGAATCAGGAAAATTATCCAACAAAAGTTCTTACTTAATACTACGAGCCCGATCTCAGTGTAGTTGGCCCAACTATTTACCAGGTCTACAAGTATGAAACGCGGATTTTTTTTTTAATAAAACACATTAAACTCAAAAGAACAGTAAAAGTTTATTTATTCAAAGTATGCTCCATTAGAAGTTATACATTTTTCCCATCTTTCAGGCAATTTGTGAATACCTCGCCAGTAGAACTATTGTTCTTTCCCCGCAAACCATTCATCAAGCCATTCTTTCACATTTTCATATGAACAAAAGTGCTGCTCGGCAAGTGCGTGACCCATCGATGCGAACAAGTGGTAATCTGAAGGGGCCAAGTTTGGTGAGTAAGCGGCATGGGGTAGCACTTCCCACTTGAGTGCCTCCAATGTGTTGCAAACTGCTTTTGCCTTATGCGATGGAGAGTTATCGTGAAGAAATATTACCTTGTGCTATCTTCTTTCGTATTCTGGTCGTTTTATGAGCAGCGAATGGTTCAATTCGATCAGTTGTTGTTGGTAGCGTTGGGTATTAACTGTTTCACCAGGTTTTAACAATTCATAATAGACCACACCCATTTGATCCCACCAAGTACAGAGCATTGTCTTTTTGCCAAAGCGATTCGGTCTTGCAGTTGATGTGGATGGTGAGCCTGGGTTCACCCATGATTTTTTGCTTTTGGGATTTTCAAAATAAATCCATTTTTCATCGCCAGTAATGATACGATGCAAAAAAGACTTTTTTGTATCGTGCAAGCAAAATTTCAGAAGTGTTTTTGCGTTTTTCCTTCTGTCTCTCATTCAATGCATGTGGAACCCATCTGCCGACTTTCTGGATCTTACCCATCTCTCGTAGTCGATTGGAAATAGCTTGTTGACTAACGCCTAACTGCTCTACTAGTTGTTTTTGTGATTGACTATCGTCTTCCTGTAGCAATGTTTCCAATTTTGTATCTTCATATTTTTTTGGAGGTTTTCCATGTTCTTTGTCTGTAAGATCAAAGTCACCACTTTTGAAACGCCGAAACCATCGTTCACACGTATCTTGCGATGGAGCATATTCACCATAAGCTTCTCGAAGCAGTCGGTATGATTCAGCAGCAGTTTTTTTCAAATGAAAACAAAACAGTAGTACTGTCCGCGAATGCTCTTTATTTGGCACAAAATTTGACATTTTTAACACAATAAAACAAAACTATATGATCACTTTTCAAATTATAACTTATACGCATTTGACACTTAATGATAACTTAACAAAACGCCATATGTGTTGAAACTTTGAACTATACACTCTGTTTGCGCGGCAAATTTGAAAAAAATCCGCATTTCATACTTGTAGACCTGGTAAATCACGGAATATTTTGGCTACACTTCACTAGAATAACGAAGAGTTTCTACAGAAAAACTCTCCAGTTCCTTCATCAAGGGATGCTTCAGACTAGCGATTTACGGGTTTCTTCTTCTAGGTCATGTTCTGAAGCACTGACCAAAATTTGTGGTCCAGGGAGTTGGGGTCAAAACAACTAGGCGGCCAGTCAGCAGGAGAAATACAACCTGGTACATTGATTTCAAGTAATTGCTGCGCAGTCTTCGTTGGAATGGCGCTGGATCTTGATGGAAGCTCTAGTGGTAACCAGCGAAAAAGGAATTGTTCAATTATTTTAACTCGTAACTTCAGCACAATACTGGGTAAAGCTAGAGGACAAACTCTGTAGAATATGCAAGGAAGAAGAGGAAACCGGAACATTTAGCGAAGAGTTACAAGGAGATGGTGGTCTAGGAGGAAGAGATAAAGGAACTGATGAATGAGGAAGGCAAGGAGAAAGATGGGGGAAAGAACTTGAGGCAAGAAGGAAGGAAATCGGAGGGGCAAGCCGGAATGAGAATAGGATGAAAGAGAAGGACACTGAAAGAAGTACAAATATATTTCTTTAATATTAAAAATCCTTTCACGAATTTTTTTCAAGGAACCCTTCAGAGGGTAATAATATACCCGGGTTCCATGCAACATAAATATGCATTTCTTTCGGCCATAGAATTTTGACCAAACTTAGTTGGATCAATTTTGTTTTATTTAATTTAATTTTTATTTATAGAAAAATTGAGGAAAAGTTAATATTAAGTCCAGATTGGGAAAGGATTTGGTTATGGACAGGAGGAAGGCATGGGAATATATTTTGAGTTAAAAAATAACTGATACTATGCGAGTTTGTTCATTACATTTGTCGTAGAAAAACAAAACTTGTAACGGGACGCCACGCCCAGTTTGTTAATGCGAAGGGATAAGGGTGGCTATGGTAATATGTTGTTATTATTGTGGATAGAGTTGTTGATTGTTTTGTTGAATTTTAAACGTCCAAAAATACAAAAACTATTTTACATTTATATATTATTATATCTGATTTAAATTAACAAAGTTGTTATTATATGTCTTGGATAGAGTGGTGTTTTTTTAATTATGTAGCTTGTTTTACCCTAACCAAATCTTAATAAATTATTTTTTGCAATAAAATGCTACAAACTGAACTAATATTCTTGCACCTGCAAGTTAAATTTTTTACTCTTAGCTGCACCTGTCCAACTAAAATTAATTTTATATCATGAAGCAATGAATATAATGAAAATGTTTGCAAACAGAATCCATATATTGTAAATTCAGATGACCGACACTCAGATGTACTACATAATATTAATAACATATTAATTACATAAAATTACATGCCCGGTATTTCACACCTGCTCAACTACAAATTACATTTCAATAAATCTACTGAAATAAAATTTTAAATACTGTAATTTGATGCCAACCTTCTGTTACACACCTCGATACATGTCTAGTGCTTAAAAATTATAAAATTTCGCAAATATTTAGTCGCATTTTCATAAAATAAAAATGTACTGTGCTCAAATTAATCTGTTCGCTATTAGCATATTGATAGCTGAGTACTAAACGCAACAGCCATATTGCCTTGGAGCACAGCGCCACCACCGGTAATGTCACTTCTCAATTATCCAACATGACAACAAAAAAGTTTATCAATCCGATAAATGTAGAGCGGGAATTTCAATTTCACAGCCATATTGGATTAGGGATGGGAATTTATTTTTGAATATCGATATATGCACGATTCGATATATCGTAAGTGTGATATCGATATTCGATATATATCGAAGTAAAAATATCGATATTTTCGATATATCGAAATAACTAACACGTAACATGTAAGATATATAATTTACTTTTTTATTTTGTTGGCTTGGCAGGTAAAAAAGTCGCCACTTGACAGCTAATCATTTTACAGTTGGTACTCGCCCAGCTACCAACCAACTTTCTAATATTTTCCTAGTTAACTGCTCAAATATATATAAGCTGTTCACTTTTGGGTGGACAAACCAGATCTTTTTGGTTACTTTTATAGTGTATTACGGACTTTAAATGTCAATTAAAAATATTCCTTACGCTGTAAAACCGACTTTAGATTTATTGGTTATGATCATTATTAAGAAAGTGACATTTTTAATAATTTTTTAATACCAATATGACATACAATTTCAAAGGTGCAAATTGTTGAAATCAAAATTTCGTCTTACAGGCTATTCCAAACGATTAGGCTGAACTATATGGAAATTTCGTTATTTTAGGTTGTCACGAAAAGGACCTGCTTGGGTTATTTCATGTTTCAGGTTTGGTATGTGAAAATTTCAAATTCCAACAGTGAAACCATGGAAACGAATGACATATGTCAAATATTTTAATACATTTTTCCATATTTAGAAGACAAAAAAATAAATAAAGGGGAAATTTTTATTAAGAAAGACAAAAAATTAAAATGCAATGAAAAGGATATTTTATAATGACACTCAATTTAATATAGAATTTACAAAGTCCGAATCAATAAATAAAAATTACTAGATTTCAAAATCTAGTTCCGCCTAAACGTTTGGAATAGCCTTTAGTTTGTTTTTACATAAGTGAACAGCATATATTTAAATGTAAAAAATATACAAGAATACCGATATTTTGTGCGAATATCGATATTTTGCGTGATATATCGCATTTCAAATATCGATATAAAAATATCGATATATTTTTCTAAAGTATCGATATTTTCGAAATATCGATATATCGTTCCCATCCCTATGTTGGATGTGTATTTTAGATTTGACATCCAATAAAAGCAACATTGCTATAGGAGCTGAACGCTATACAAAATCTGCGTTGAAGACTGGAAAAAATGTCGGCGTAAGTGCACTATATCCAATGGGAACTGTTTTGAAGAGGACAATATAAAAATTGATGAATAAATAAATACTAATTTTTAAATTACAAAATTTGGACGGACATTTTGATAACACCTCGTGCACTATTCTAAAACTGTTATTATAATATTTTCATTTTTTCCGCGTATCGTATTTGTGTTGAATCCGGCTCTGCGCTCGGTTGAAATGAGTTTTATAAAATGTGGCATCACCCAGTTTATTGGTACATTTTTGCGGGATTTTTTCCCTCCGTGTCATACAAGTTTTTACTCGGCATAGTCGTAAAAGTTAATAAGGCGCGGTTTGTTGATCCCGACGAAATTGCTGGGCTTCGACGTCAGTTCTCGGACGCACATTACCGAGATCGTGCACTTAAATCACTCATAAAACTTCTTAAATATATGTACGAATTTATTAATTCATCAAATACAGGATTTAATAAATTAAAAAGTGTGTCTACATCGATGATAAAGTTCTTTTGGAATATAGATCTATAGGCGTATACCCAGTGGCATTTGGGCCGTAGACGGCCCGATAAACAATTTCCGACGACCCAGGATACCCGAAGGAAAAATATAAAAAATTGATGTGAAGTGTGAATTTTCACACATTGCAGGGTTTCGCAGGTATAATAAGTGAAGGAAGCATGCTGAGTGTGTAGGGAAAATTTTGCTTTGTAGTAATAACGGCAAAATGAACGATATTTTTAAAATAATTCTGTTAATCTTAAGAGCTTTAAAAACAAATTTAATGTTAAAATATTTTTTTGTTAATTTTAATTCGAATACGTAATACATTATTTAGGTTTCTAAATATGTGCAGTATTTTTTTTATATAGCAAGGTTCATTAAAATTTTGAAAATTGAGCCTATGGCTTCCATTGGTTGTTTTAAGTCATATGTTCCGCCCCTCTGGTTTCGTATACATGACACATAGAATGAAAATATAATTTCAACAATTCCAACTGGTTATTAAATTTACGCTCTTAAAAATTTAATGTAACATTTGCATAAATATAAGTAGACTTTTGACAAAATAATTTAAACAAAATAAAAATGAAAAAAAACAAAAAATAAAACTGTTTCCTCTGCCCGGGAGCGAACCCTAGATTGCTGCGTAGCAAGCGAGCAAGCTAACCTTTAGACCAGGATACGCCTTCTAGTATAATGTGTTACATAACTATAATTTTTATACATCGTCAACATAAAAACACAAAAAATGCGTTATTTTCCGAAAACATAATCAGATCAAAAATTCCTGTTGTACTATTTCGGTTCACACCAATATACATTACTTAGAATTTTTTCAGATTTTTAGTTTAAACCATCTGGGCTACAGGATGTGGGACAATTTTTTTTACACAATTTTGAGGACTTGGATTGAAGAAGTAAGGTCATCTCTTTGTATTTTATAAGTGAGGACTTTTTTAGGACGTCTCTTGTATTATATAGTGATTGGGGGGGGGGGGGGAATTATAAAATCTTGCCAAGGGCCCGAGAAAAACTAGTTACGGCCCTGGTAATAATTCAACTTATTGTTTGAAATATTTTACTTTTTTGTTAATTATTGCTTTCATAGCAACTTTTGTTAAATATATTTTTTCGAAATATTTCTGAGATTCGAAATATTTCCGACACGAGTAAACTCCCATTTATAGTTAACCGATTTTTACCAAAAGTTGATTAACGTTCGTTAACATAGTTGATCGTGCCATTGATGTCAAGAGTTTAAATATGAAGTTTCATAAAAATCCTTTTAGCCGAATTGGCTCTGTACGTGTACACGGACAGACAGACAGACAGACAGACAGACAGACAGACAGACAGACAGACAGACAGACAGACAGACAGACAGACGGACGGACAGACCGACAGACATCATGCTAAAAATAGTCGAAATGTTATGTAGGGACCTCATTTCTTGTAGATCCATCAAAATCTCGAAATGTCAAAATCGGTATGATCACAATATCTCCCTTATTGTCAACTGACAATAACTGAAGCGCCTCTAGTGAGATTTTGAGAAACTGACGGTTGTAGGATAGTCGAGTTTGTGACAAGTATGGGAATATGTTCTTAGAAGTGGAAAGACTGTTAAAGACCATTTTAGAGTGTGCTCCCGTGTGTTTCAATAAATATCACATGAATTTACCATTGAACCTGTCAAAAATATCCTACCAAAGTCAGCCATGATGTGGATGCAGTAGCGCCTCTATCGGTAGTGTCAGATGCCAATATATATTGGCGGTCGGTAAAAAATGAAATGAAAGCTCTTATTACTCAAATAACGAATAAAAATGATTTTGATGTGATTATAGGAAAACTATTGTCTTAAACTTCTAGCATTCTGTTTACTTCTTACACTAATTAAATACCTACAAAATCCTGAAAAGTGTGAAAATTCAACTTCACATCAACTTATATTTAGTTATTTTTTTAATTTAAGTAATATATTAAAATAGGAACTGATAAGCATCCTGAATATTAATTTTAGCATTAGCTATAGTTTCCTTATTTAACAAACAATAGATAACCAAAGTGCCAAAATTGAACGTAGAAGATAAAAAGTGTTTTCATATAATTCTCTTAACAGATCGTTCCTAGACAATAAAATGTTTAGTATCCATCTAAGGCGATAGGTGCGCTGTGCGCTGAACGTTGAGCGCAAATACATTTACGGGAAGGTGGCAATAAAACGTACTGTGTGCAATCTAAAAGCGAGTGTTTATTTATTTCCTCTTCTCTATTGGTTTTACACACGCACTGCCAGATAGTACTATCAGCATTATTCGTGTCTCGTGCTCTGCTCGTGCACAGAACAAGTCCGGATCAAACAGTTAACGCCGCACTATCAATGTAAACGCTCTAATCTATTGGACTTGATTAAAAAACAAGGATAGATACAACACTTTTCATTTAATTCATTTCATTCGATTCGCTTAAAAATTACATGTTTCGACTCGTCATTATCGGGGTATAAGGAAATAAACAGTCCACAACTGTGTATACACACCTTCTAATATAACAACCTCATCTTGATTATGTCACGAGGTATGGATTGTACACATTAAATAAATATGTATCAGAATCGATCATAAATTTTCAATTTGCGATAAATCTGGCGACTGGAGGTCATGCAAAAAGTGGCAAATTGTTTTTGCAAAACCATTCATTTGTTGCTTTGGCTTTGTGACAGGGGGCATTATTCTGTATTGTCTTCATCAAATAATTTTAATATTGATGGCTCCAAAACTTCATTAAGCATGGTAATATAACGGGCAGAATAATGTGTCCCTCGCACAAGAAGATTTCGTCTAGGCCACTGGTGGACAATGATCTCCAGATCATGATGCTACCACCACCAAATTTGACCGTAGGGATTGTCCAAAAAGTTGATCCACAGAGGAACAAAACAAACCTTAATTTCCTAAATTTATAGTAAATTAAATTTTATATTGTTAGTGCAATAATTGCTTAAAAATTTATTTTTCTGTTAAATTCGTAGGTACATTAAATCATTACAATGCTTACTTTTATATTGGGCTCATCAGATCAAATGATTTTTGCTCATTCATCAAGTGTCCAATGTAAATGTATTTTGGTCCACTCAAGGCGAGGTTTATTGTGTCGCTCGGTCAACAGTTGTTTTCGGCGAGCTTTTCTTCCATGCTAATTAGATTACACTAGACGTCTTCTAATTGTTCTAGAAGAAACTTTAACTTTTCTCTGCTCCCACAGATCATCAGCCAGCTCTTTTGACGATATTGAGCCTTTACGAAGAGCATCTTTATAAAACGATCATCTCTGAAAGTAGTTGCACGCATTCTTCCGGTTTTTGGTATGTTTTCATAAGTATGAAAACTCTTGGAACCTTTAGATGGTAATTTGCACGGATTTTCTTGAACACTCAATTTTTTTTTTAAATTTTCACCCCCGACTTTCCTTGTGAATGGAGTGTGGGGAGCTACGATATATAAAATGAAATGTCACGGTTGGCTGATTTATTTATTTCGTTTGTACTTACTCTGTACATCCCTCACATAACGGGTTCCAAGACTTGCGAGCGGATCAAGTCTGGACCCCCTTATTTGTCCGCTAGCTGGTTGCTATGATTCTTGGAAGGATTTAAAGGTTATTCAATTAAACTCAACATTTTAACTAGCCTACTTTAATTACGATTACGGTTTAAATATTTACACTAATTACACTAGACTTACAATTACGTCGATACAGCTAAATCCAAATGAGACACACATTCGCACACACTAGACACACTTTACACCAAACACTAATTTAACCACTACATGTTTCTAAATATTGTCTCTCCACTTTTTAGCTGGTCACTACACTAACGTTCATACGGAATTACATTGTTACTTTATTTCGACTCGCCCAAACACTCTAAATGTCTCTAACCCATGTCTCTTAAAAACCAACTCCAAAACATGGTCTTAACCATACGACGGGTCAAAATCCTCTACTGTTAACACCTTAACGTTATGATGGTTTAACATCAACTCCCCTTAAAACATGACTGCTCTAAAATGCTTACATCGCCTAACTGTTAAATGTCATTTCACACCTCTTGATTATCTGTCTTATACTATCTTTTTAATAATAAATTCATAATTTATTGGTGATAACTCAGATAAATATCCGAAAATAGCCGAATCATAATATTTATATCTCAGACAGAATTTAATTATTATTTATGTGCTTATGGTTGACGTATATTTTTAACACAATAATTTACGATTCACTTTTCATGTTACATTGACAAAAGTGTCAAGTTGCAATAATAAACAATCTCCGGTTATCTTAAATGCCCTTTCTAAGAAATAGATTATTTTTGTATCGTCTAACAGATTAAATATTTTACTCTAATTAAATGCTTATAATGAATTTATTTATGAAATTTTATTTATGAAATAATACCAAAATTACCTCCCTTACAAGAGCAATACAATTTGACTCTTTTCTGTGCCATTAACAACCGGGGCGATGGACAATTCGGGCCGTACACAATTGGGGCTTTTCACAACTGGGGCCATAACTATAAGAGCTAGAGTCATCTTTTGTTTAAAATAAAAAAATAATTATTTTAAAAGTTGGCATAAATTAAATTGCCTGTTCTTTAAAAAAAAAAAATATTTTAATGGTTTGGTACATTTTGGTGGGAATTAGAATAAATTAAAAAATTATGATTAGATGAGTTACGTCCGTAAGTTAGTAATTATAGTTGAAGGTAATGGGATTCGGACCAGTCAGAAAATAAAAACAAATTTATTAACTTCGCTAACGTTTCGATTTTATTTAAATCTTCATCAGAGCTTAGTTAATAGTCACGATATAAAATAAAAGTTTTAAAATTAATAACGAACACATCATATTGTCCGGTTATTGAACTCAGAGATAAGCAATGAATGAATTCATTCAATTAAAAAATTATATTTTAAGGATTGGCTTAAGTAAATTTTCGTGTACATTTGATTAAAAAGAAATTGTATTTTAAGGGTTAGATTAAGTAAAATTTAGTGCTCTTTTGACTATATAAATAAAAAATGTATTTTAAGGCTTGGCTTAAATAAATTTAAGTGTTATTTTGAATAAATAAATAAAAAATGTAACTAAATTTAATTAATATGAGTTAACGACGAGAAAAACAGTTATATTTTGTTTGACTATTTGATTTAGTTAGTTTTTTTTTTTTTTTTATGTATGATAGAATTTTTTTGTACATAGATATTTTATGTATCTCGTTTATATAAAACGGGAAAAATAATCTAGATGAACATAATAAAAATTAAAAATTGATAATACCTATCATGGCTCTAATGTGACTTGATTTTCAAATACATAATCTTCATAATATTTGCTGCTTTGAGATTCTTGCCGATCGTAAAATTTTATTAGAATATTATCTTCGAATGCACGTGTACATAAACATTTTCTATTGGTTCAGAAGTTAATGAGTGCGGGGAATATATAGTCAAAAGAGCACCAAATTGTACTTAATATAACTCTTAAAATATAATTTTTTTAAGTTAAATAATCACGAAAATTTTCTTAAGCCAACCCTTAAAATACAATTTTCTTTATTTATTCTAATTCCCACCAAAATGTACTTAATCAAACCATTAAAAAAATTTTTTTTTCAAAAGAACACGCAATTGAATTTATGCCAACTTAATTTTTTATTTTAAACAAAAGAAGACTCTAGCTCTTATAGTTATGGCCCCAGTTGTCAAAAGCCCCAATTGTGAACGGTCCGACTTGTCTTACGGCCCCAGTTGTCATGGAACCATTATAACCGCATGGGTGCTCCATACATTTGTCCAAGTCTGTATTATGATACATGTCAGCAAAGTTCTGATGATTTTTATAATTAAACTATATTTAATATGTTATGAAAATCAAGCGCAAACTTACGCTAAATAACAAACTTTTACGTACACCAAATACGACACCTCTATCCCCAGTGGGAAACTAAAATGTCTCAAACTAATAAGTAACTTATTTGCACGTTATGCAACCAGCAACTCATCTAAGTTATTAGGGTTGCATCATACCATAAACTACAGAGAATATCTTCTGTTAAATATTCCTGAAATATTTTTTGCATGAATTTCTATAAATATGACACGGGCCTGACAGATATGATTCGCTGGAAAATTTGATGAAGAAAACGTATTTTCTCGTCCGGAGAAAAAGGAATATTAAGATGTGCATTCGGAAATATATCTTTCCCGGAGAATCTGTCCTGGTGTTATTGCTATTCAATTTGAGAAGACAATTTATTTCAGACAATATTTTACTTGTAACGATGCAGATTTTTATTACTCCACTGATATATAAACTAGGGATGTAACAAGAAATTTAATATCTTTTACCCAGTGCCGGATTTAAAATTGTTCAGGTTATAATTAAAATAGAGGGTAATATTTCCTAGATTTTATTTGATCCCAGAAAACGGGATTTATAAAATTCTATATGTTATGTTTTTACAAACGACCACTAGATGGTAATATTGAAATATGTCATTACTATATTCGTAAAATTTTACATTTGCTATTGTGAAATCAGTGGCGACTTTTAAATTTATATTTGAAATCTATATCTGAAATTTATGCTACGACATATTAAAAAAAAATTATGTAAAGTGTGAATTTTCACACATTTCAGGGTTTTGCAGGTATTTAGTAAGTGAATGATGATTATTTGGGATGCCAAAACAAATTTTATGTCAAAATATTTGTTTATTAATTTTAATTCGAATGCCTATTACCATTATTTAAGTTTCTAAAGATGTGCAGTATTTTTTTTTTATATATCAAGGTTCATTAAGATTTTGAAAATTGCGCCTATGGCTTCCATTGATTGTTTTTATTCATAGCTCCTCCCCTTTGATTTCGTGTACATTCAAATATAGAATTAAATTATAATTTCAACAATTTCCACCGGTTATTAAATTTACGCTTTTTAAAATTAAATGCAACAATTGCCAAAATATAACTAGAATTTTGAAACAATATAAAAATGCAAAAAAAAATAAAAAGTAATATTGTCTCCTCTCGTAGGATTCGAACTCATTTTCTTGGGCAGAATGCCAGTATCTTAGCCACTGCACCAAGATACACGTTACTGTTTAGCGTGTTATATAACTATAATTTTTCAACATTATTAGCAAAAAAATTGATGTGAAGTGTGAATATTCACACATTTCAGGGTTTCGCAGGTATATAATAAGTGAAGGGCGGTATGCTGAGTGTGTAGGACAAATTTTACTTTGTAGTAATCACGGCAAAATGAACGATATTTTTCAAATAATTTATCGTCTGTAAATCATATAATAAGACTGGTTATTAAATTTACGCTCTTAAAAATTAAATACATTTGTCAAAATATAACTAGAATTTTGACAAAATAATTTCAACCTAATAAAAATGCAAAAAAAAAAAAACAAAAAATAAAATTCACTCCGTACTCGAACTCGAAACCCTTCGTTTTTTAGCAGTGCTCTAACCCATTACGCCATCGCACGCCTTGCATTTGATTATCTTACATAGGTATAACTTTTGTACTTTGTGAACCAAAAACCACAAAAAATGCGTTATTTTCCGAAAACATAATCTGATCAAAAATTCCTGTTGTACTATTCCGATTCACACCAATGTACATTACTACGATTTTTTTCAGATTTTTAGTTTAAACCATCTGGGCTACAGGGTGTGGGACAAAATTTTTTTTGCATAATTTTGGCAAAAATCGCTTCAAAATAATTTATTTTGCAAAAATAAAAATTTGATCGTTAATCCAGGTACCAAGGGCTTTCATTTGACACTTTTGTGTTGAAACTTTGAACTATATACTCTGTTTGCGCGGCAAGTTTGAAAAAAATCCGCATTTCATACTTGTAGACCTGGTATATTTGAAATCTCATTGATGTCTCTTATCAGTTGAAAGATTTTGATTAAATAGCTCTAAACCATAGTAGCATCGTTATTTTAACATCGAACATGTTGAAACCTGTTCCTCATATAAAATGTTTATTTGAGTTTACGATCCAGTATAAAAATAATAACTATTACAGCCATCAATAAAATATTTTAATAATACCTGAAGCCCCAAACAAATTTCGTAAGGGTATAAAATTTAAAATGAATGTGTACGTTTTGCGTCAGAATTTTATGCTCAGGGTTTTGTGCATCAGTTAAGTCGTGGGGAAGTAAACGTAACGTAATGTAACGCTAGTAGACGCGTATTTTCTTGTAAGCCGTAACTTTTATTGTACTTTCTTAATGTGTCTTTGGTAGGAGGGCTTTCTGATCTTACCAACTTTGACACTAGAGAAAATGAACTTCCCTTCCTGTTTTTGAATGTTCTTCCGCCATTTTATAAGTTATTATCGTTAGAATTAATGGCTGGTTACAGATGGCTTTAACTTTTAAGTAGGAAATGAAATTTGTTTTTTAAAATAAAATGTTTGAGGACTTTAGATATAGTTTCCAGTGTTTAACCCTTTATTTGCTGGATTAATGTAAATGCAGATATAGAAGTTAATAAATTTTATTTAAATTAAGAATTAAGTAAGAAAGTAGAATAAAATAAAAAATTGATGTGAAGTTGGAATTTCACACAATTCAAGGTATTTTAGGTATTTAATAAGTGTAAGAAGCCAACATAATGCAAGATGTCTAGGAATATTTGTTCTATAATTACTTTCAAATCAATCATTTTTAACACTTTTTTTCGTTATTTGAGTACTAAGAGCTTCCATTTAATTTTTACTTTAATTTTAAAGAAAATTTAAATAAAATGTAAAAAAATTCCAACTTATTTTATCTTCTTCATATGCTTCGTATTCAAATCATCATTAGATTAATAAAAAATCAGCTGTGCCCACCACAGGACCGACCGCCATCATAAAGTACTTGTATAAAATTTATTCTAGCAGCAGAGGAGAAATAACTTGGCCTAATATTTTCTAACACAGATATTATTTATCATGACCATGGAAACCTTACATATAAGTATGAAAAAATTTCGAAATATTTTACAAAAATACTTCGAATTTTTTCGTTTTATCAAAAAACGTCTCAAATAAAAGTTATTAATTATTGCTTTTATAGCAACTTTTGTTAAATAATTTTTTTCGAATTATTTTTCTGTTGTGAAATATTCACAAAAATCTTAAAATCGACACGAGTAAACTCCCATTTTTAGTCAACCAATTTTTACCAAAAGTTGATCAACTTGTGCCATTGATAGCAGAAGCTTAAATATGAAGTTTCATAAAAATCCTTTTAGCCTAATTTGCTCTGCACGTGTACACAGACGGACAGACGGACAGACAGACAGACGGACAGACAGACAGACAGATCGACAGACATCATGCAAAAAATAGTCAAAACGTTATGTAGTGACCTCAATTCGTGGAGATCCATCGAAATCTCGAAATGTCAAAATCGGTAATCACAATACCTCCCTTATATATGTTGACTAAAAACTAATCTGATCAAAAATTTCTGTTGAACTATCCATCAATTGTCATTAGATTTTTATATCAACCCCACTGGGAGATAGAGTGGGGGACAAAAGTTTTAAAAATATTTTTGGCAAAAATCGCATTAAAAAATTGATTTTTCAAAGATCAAAATTTGGTTGTTGATCCACGCATTAAGAGGTTTCGTTTGATATGCCAATTAAAATTTAGAAAAATATTAATTTTTTTATTAAATATATATTTGTTTATATTGTTTAAATTTTTGCAAATCAGTTGATGCGTCCTATCCATATGTAACTTATTAAATTTAGTACATATACCTCACTCTGAATTTTAGCCAATAATACCAACTGTATAAACAAAATACTTGTCCGTGCCGAATCACAGTTTGTAAACTAGCGGGTTAAGCGTATTGGAAATATCGTACACAATTTTATTGCCTTGGTATTTAATCCATAAAAGTTAATAAACTAGAGTTAGAAACACTTATATTTAACTATAAGTTGAAAATGCCAAGCCATAGTGACTAATTGAATCATAGTTACTTAGTTTATACTGCACTGAAAATATATTAAAGAAATAAAACTTAAATTGCAGTATTCTGTTACTGCGATAAAACCCATAAAAGTGATTAGAAACATTAGTTGGGCTGGAAGTCAGAGAGCGTGATACAACCATCACTTAGTACCTCAGCCGTTAATTCCCAAACTCCGCCGTCTCCAATTGGACTGCGTCTTTGTAATGGCATCAGTCAAGCACCATAAAACACCACGCACTTCTTCTTATTCTTACCTACGGCACAAAACGACAATCACCACAACTAACGCTCGGAGGAGATCTTTACAGAACTGTTTAAATTAATTGGGAACAGACAGTTCAAGATGATACGAGGGGTATTACAAAAGTGATAGACAAACGTATATTAAAACTATACAGCAGCGGTAGGCAAACTGCGGCCTGCGGGCTTATGAGCCCCTTGATAGTTTTATATGCGGCCCTCAATGAATGCATATAGTCGGATTGCTGATATGTGACTGTTCGTTGCTACAAGTATCGATATACAATACTATATGCTTTCTCTGCCTATATCATTATAATTATTTGCATACCCATACTAACGTATAGTGACGCAAGTTGACATAATCTTCCAAATTATTTTAATAAAAAACAAAGCATTAGAAAGAAACGGCATGATTCGCAGCTAATTTTAAGACGTTTTTCAAAAAAACTTAAAAATTATGATAAAAGTATTCATCAGCGCCTCTCTCGAACAACGAAACAACTACCGCAGTTCAAATTTAGGAGGCAATTCCTTCGTCTTACTGAATTATACCAAGTATAGGTGCAATTTTAGTGATTATATAAGTTAAAAACGACTATAATATATTTACAAAAAGATTTAAAATTATTAATACCTTTTTAAACAGTTAAACAAAATACTAAATTTAATAACGTAAAATATTACTACAACGAATATATTATTACAACGAAAATTTGCAAATTTCACATTTATAAGTGTTACTCAGTTTTTCTAAATTTTCAAGTGACATAATTAATAGTGAATCTTATGCAATAATATTTAACTATTTTATTAATTTTTCTCTATTTTATTCAGAATCCATGTATTCTTTATAGTGAAATAAAATATTATTTTTATGTTTAAATGGTACAAACGTAAATTAATTAACCGATTTGGATAATCCTTTGAACATTGTATGTATAGATTAGAACTTTCCGAGTGTTATTGGCTATATCAGTGTTTCTCAACTGGGGTGCCACGACACTCTCACAGGAGTGCCACCAATTTGAAAAATTATTTCAACGTTAAATTGCTCAGAACTTCCTGTTTGTTATAGGCTAATGATTATAATAATAATAATTTTTGCTGACGTTTCGTGGACGTTTCGTGGGCGCGCCCGAGGTGCGTCACTTCGATAACCACGTGGCAGGCAAAAAACGAGTCACAAAGCGACGAGTTTTATAATCGACACGTGCGGCAAAATGTCTTATCATATTAAAACGAGTAGCGAAGCAACGAGTTTTATAAAGTAGGGGGAGAAGCCCGGCGTAGCCCCTAGTTATTAAAATATTATTATAAATTTATTACCGCTAATTTCATTAAATATAATATTATACCAAAAGGTGAATTCTGTAATTTGTAAATTTTATATTTCAGAAAAACAGGCACGATCTTTAATGCCTTTAAAACTTTCAAATGATATTCACAGACACATTTATCAAAACATTTGGCAATACAGTCTAGCCAAAGCCAATAAATTTTGAATAGCCCAATTTCCAGTTTTTCATATTCCGAACTAAATGGCTGGGGTGAAATCAGCATCCGATCCTCGTTGATTTGCATAGATAGACCATTTAGAATTGTTTATTTTTTCGAATAGTTCGGTTAAATTGTAAGAATATATTGAAATTACATTCAAATAACATTAGCATATTAATTACTCTGGCATAGAATTGTAAAACCACAGCCAAAATTGCAAATATTGGTCCATTTATTCAAATTTTGCTACATCAGGATTTATAGCGTTGAACTATTTAAGCAACCGATACGCGGCAAAACGAGATCTACCTTTTAAGTTTTTACAAAAACTTTTTTTAAATTTTTTTTTAGGGTTTGTAGGTATGACCAAAAAACCCTTATACCGTCATTTTGTCGTCTGTCTGTCTGTCTGTCTGTCTGTCTATCTGTCTGTTCGGTAAAAATTGTAGCCAAACGGCTAAACCTAGAGAGTTGAAATTTGGCATGCTTATACAACTCTTTGACCCGCACATAGGAAAAATACTAAAACATCTAAAAAACATATCCCACTAAAAATATAAATAACAATGTGCTCATCAAAAAAAAATTTTTTTTTATAATTCTAAGTAGGGTATCAAATGAAAGCCCTTGGTACTTGGATTAACGATCAAATTTTTATTTTTGCAAAATAAATTATTTTGAAGCGATTTTTGCCAAAATGAGCAAAAAAATTTTGTCCCACACGCTGTAGCCCAGATGGTTTAAACTAAAAATCTGAAAAAATTCTAAGTAATGTACATTGGTGTGAACCGGAATAGTACAACAGGAATTTTAGATCAGATTATGTTTTTGGAAAAAAACGCATTTTTTGTGATTTTTTGCTAATAATGTACACAAGTTATAGCTTTGTAACACGTCACACTGAAACGTGTATGCTGGTGTAGTGGTTTTTATGCTGGCTCTTCACCCAAGTAACTCGATCCGAAAGGGATCGAACCCTGAGAGAAGAGACAATATTATTTTTTGTTTTTTTTTTAATTTTTATATTGTTTAAATTATTTTTTCAAAATTCTAGTTATATTTTGGCAAATATTGCATTTAATTTTTAAAAGCGTAAATTTAATAACCAGTGGAAATTGTTTAAATTATAATTTAATTCTGTTTCAATGTACACGAAATCAGAGGGGCGGAACTTATAACAACCAATGGAAGCCATAGGCGCAATTTTTAAAATTCTTAATGAACCTTTCTATATATAAAAAAAAAAAAAAAAATTCTGCACATATTTAGAAACCTAAATAATGGTATTAGGCGTTCGAATTAAAATTAACAAAAAAATATTTTCATATAAAATTTGTTTTGGCATCCCAAATAATCATCATTCACTTACTAAATACCTGCAAAACCCTGAAATGTGTGAAAATTCACACTTCACATCTTTTTTTTTTTTTTTGGAACAAACTGTTTTATTGCTTTGCAAAATATTTGCCTTTAAGATTTATGCACTCTTGCATGCGTTCAAACAAATTCTCGAAACATGTTTTCCTCTCTGAAGTTGGTATCTGAAAAACATGGTTTTCGGAGGCTTCAACATTTTCTTGAGGTGATGAAAATCACTGTCCATGCATTTTTGTTTGACATTGAGGATAAAAAAAGTCGTTAGAAGATAAATCGGCAATGACACCATCCACAGGCGTTTGTAATTTGAACTCCTGCGACTGCCGAAATACGTATATACGAGGGATGTTTCCAAAGTTCTGAGAATTTAGCTATAATTTTTATTATTTTGTTAATTTTCGTCAATATTACAATGTAGTTTTTCAACATAATCTCCATTTAACTGAATACATTTATCCCAACGATAAACTAATTTTTTTAAGCCGTCCTCAAAGAACTTTTAATTGAGTTTCTGTTCTGGTCCCAACAGCCTTGGCACCCAGCGCGGCGAAACCTTGCTAACGTCCAAACAATCATGCAAGATATCATGAACTTGTCGTGTACCTATCCCTAGGCGAACAATAATTTGACGAATAGTCATTCGCTTGTCCTCTTTCAGTAAGTACTCGACGGCAGTAATGTTTCTTTCATTTACCAACGTGCTTGGGCGCCTACTGCGTGGATCGTTTTCTAGTGATGTTCTACCGGTTTTAAAACGATCGATCCACCGATAAACAGTACTTTTAGATTCTGCAGACTCACCAAATACTACTTGCAGACGCTGAATAATTTCTGATGTTTTCACACCTTTCCACAAAAACAAAATTATTGCTCTTTGAGATTTTGCTGCATCTTCCATGGTTACAAAAACAGTGCTATGAAAACGCGTCTATATCAGTCGAACACCTAAATCAGACTGAACAATATTGCACTAGATAGTTGCATAAACATGTCAAGACTTGTCTGGCACCTATAACATTGCCTATAAGCTCTGCGTAATTTAATTATAGCACAATTCCCAGAATTTAGGAAACAACCCTCGTAGTAACATTAAACTTATATTTGTGAAACTTACCGAATGCTTTATTTATTTATTAATCTTATACTAAAAATGTGTTAGATAAATGTATATTAGAACTCACATTTTCATAGTTAGTTCCTCATCGTCCATAGTTTTGTACAAGGTGTCTCAAAAGAAATTTTATATTTAGTGGATCGATTAAAAAAAAAGTAAGCCGTATATAGAAAAAATGTTTATTAATTATTAAAATACACTTTTTGGGGATTTATTTCTTAAAAATAATATCGTCTAAATGTTGACCCTCGCGTTCTCGGCACTCATTTAATCGAACAGTAAAATTACTTATGACGTCTCGGCAGGTGGACTCAGGGATGGCTGCCATTTCGTGACGGATATTTTCTTTCAAATGCGCCAGTGAAGTCGGTTTATTGGCGTAAACTTTAGATTTAAGATAACCCCATAGGAAAAAGTCCATAGGGGTTAAATCTGGACTGCGTGGAGGCCAATTTATGTCACCTCTCCGGGAGATCAATTTGCCTGAGAAAATTTCACGAACACGTGGCAGAGACATATTGGACGTGTGCACCAATTGAATTTTGTAGGGGTGCAGCTTTAGGTCTTTGTGCATAATGCGATGTAATGATGATCTATGCATATTTAAAGCACTTGCGCGCTTCCGAATTGAAAGGTTCGGGTCGTCACGAACAGACTGATTAACATTCTCCACGTTTTCTACCGTTCTTGATGACCTAGGTCGCCCGGATTTTGATTTATCCAGCGTTGTACCAGTCTCTTCAAACTTTTTAACCCAATGTCGAATGAGAGGAATGCTTGGCGCATCATTTAAGTGGCGAAAACCTCGAATACTGCAGAATTTTCTACGCGCTACAGTCGCCGAATCACCGTTTTTGTAAAACTCTCGCAGGCATAACGCGCGGTCTGCTCCCGAGAAACGCTCCATAGCGACTGAATTCCCAAGAGCCAGGCTACCGATTGCCATAACCCCCGCGCCCCTCGGATACGTTGCATTCACGCAGTAAGCTAAATAAATATAAAATTTCTTTTGAGACACCTTGTATTAACTTAAAATTTAATTTCAAACTTATCGACCCTATTAATGTTCAAATCGCTCCCGTTGAGAATCACTGGTGTAGACTAAAAACCAAATAGTTTATGTTGAGGCTAGCATCTTAATTCAATTTAATAACAAAATGTAAAAAGTTTTTATTCTAGTTTGTTATAAACGGTCTAGTGATTTTGCTGAGTTTTCGTTTGTCAGTCGTCCGTTAAAATACGTTTCGATATGATGAGTATAATTTGAAAAAAATGTGAATTGAATCATGAAATTATAGCTTATCAGAAAGCCCACACTCACTAAATCCTCAGACCGCCTCCCCCCCCCCCCCTTCCTTCCTTCTCACTCCATCAAGACTTATAAAGACGAAACTTGGGAAAGAAACTTTCTCAAATATTCTTGGAATTAAGATAATTTTAATTCTTTCTGCTGACTTTTTACTCAAGACATTTTTTATAATTTTATACATTTTTAAAACCTAGTAACTATTGACTAAAATATAATGTATCTATACAGGCTGTATCACGATAGAGGGAACAGTATTTTGTTTAGAAAACACGACGTGTGAGCAAGCTTGAAAAACATTTGATGACCAAAGTTCAGCCAAAGGATCGAATGGTATAATGCGGGGGTCACCTTTTAAGTTTTTATAAAAACTAAGAAACAGAGCCGCAGTAAGGGGGGCGGAGGGGGCGACGGCCCCTAGCGCACTACGGAAAAGCTTGTTAAGGGGTGCCATTGCGAAGGTGAGGACCTTTTTTTTTTGCCCGTCAGATGGGATTTTTAGAGGTGAGGACCTTTTTAGGGTTTTGTAAGTATGACCAAAAAACCCTTATACCGTCATTTTGTCGTCTTAAATTACTTTTTAATTTTAGTTTTTATCCAGTGTTTATTTAAAATTGAAGCGATGTATGATATGCGGTGTTGATATTCCGAATATATTTAAATATTTACGAATTGAAATATGCTTTTGTACGTATGACGTATTAGTTATTCATAAATTTTCAATCGTCATTCTTGAACCTCTTTGCTGTTTTGTCCTCTTCCAATCACAAACGAACCCTGGAAAAATAATAATTCCAAAACCGAGGACAAAAAAAAAAAAAATTAAGCAAATAGAAATTTTTGTTTTTTTTTTGTAATATAATAATGCGAAAATTGTATAATGCGTCGCCTAGCATGGAAATATACCCAGGTACGTATAGTGCCCAGAGAGAGGTACAGTCTATTCTAAACGATTAGGCGGAACTAACCGGAATTTTCATTTTTGTTGTTAGCTATTAGGGTTTTGTAGGTATGACCAAAAAACCCTTATACCGTCATTTTTTCGTCAGTCTGTCTGTATGTCTGCCTGCCTGTCTGTCTGTCTGTCTGTCTGTCTGTCTGTCTGTCTGTCTGTCTGTCTGTCTGTCTGTCTGTCTGTTCGGTAAAAATTTTAGCCAAACGGCTAAACCTAGAGAGTTGAAATTTGGCATGCTTATACAACACTTTGACCCGCACATAGGAAAAATACTAAAACATCTAAAAAACATACCCCCCTAAAAATATAAACAAATATGTGCTCATCGAAAACAAAAATATTTTTTTTAAATTCTGAGTAGGGTATCAAATGAAAGCCCTTAGTACGTGGATTAACGACCAAATTTTTATTTTTGCAAAATAAATTATTTTGATGCGATTTTTGCCAAAATTGTGCAAAAAAATTTTTGTCCCACACCCTGTAGCCCAGATGGTTTAAACTAAAAATCTAAAAAAATTCTAAGTAATGTATATTGGTGTGAACCGAAATAGTACAACAGGAATTTTTGATCAGATTATGTTTTCGGAAAATAACGCATTTTTTGTGGTTTTTGGTTCAAAAAGTACAAAAGTTATACCAATGTAAGACACTCACATGCAAGGCGTGCGATAGCTTAATGGGTTAGAGCATTGGTGTCGTAAACTGGAAAACGAAGGGTTTCGAGTTCGAGTATGGAGCGAATTTAATTTTTTCTGTTTTTTTTTTTGCATTTTTATTATGTTGAAATTATTTTGTCAAAATTCTAGTTATATTTTGACAAATGTTGTATTTAATTTTTAAGAGTGTAAATTTAATAACCAGTCTTATTATATGATTAACAGACGATAAATTATTTTAAAAATATCGTTCATTTTGCCGTGATTACTACAAAGTAAAATTTGTCCTACACACTCAGCATACCGCCTTCACTTATTATATACCTGCGAAACCCTGAAATGTGTGAATATTCACACTTGACATCAATTTTTTTTTTGCTCGTCACTTGGATATGGGAGATGAGGACCTTATTTTATTTGCCAAGGGCGCCAAAACACGGCTGTGCCCCTAGCGCAAGTTTTCCTTACTGCGGCTCTGCTAAGAAAGACATTTTCTTTCTTTGGAACAAACTGTTTTATTGCTATTGAAAATATTCGCCTTTAAGATATATACACTTTTGCATGCGTTCAAACCAATTCCCGAAACATTTTTTCCACTCTGAAGTTAGTATCTCAAAAACATGGTTTTCGAAGGCTTCAACACTTCTTGAGGTGATGAAAATCTCTGTCCACGCATTTTTTGTTTGACATTGGGGTGAAAAAAAGTCGTTAGGGGATAAATCAGGTGAATACGGGCAATGAGACATTAATTCCATGTTTTTCTCCTCAAAAAAAACATTATAATTAATATAGTTATAAATAATTTCATAAATATCTATAGAGTTAGTAGCATGAAGCGACTGAATATTGGTAGGTAAGGATATTTTTTGGAAAACTAAATTTTTAATGAATAAGTGCATTCGAAAAATAAATGGTTTGAATCGCTGACTGATCGAATGTATTGCAGTCTGCGATATGCCAAAGGATGCCTCTATCTCACGGTAAGTTACATGCAGATCTTTTTGAATCATTTTGTGCACAGCATCGATGTATTTTTGAAACATGTATTTTTGAAACCGATTTTGCTCGACCTTCCCGAGATTCATCATTGACGGACGCACGACTACGACGAAATTCTGCAAACCAATTGTAAACAGTCTTTTCTTCATTACCAAAAGTTGAACGATGCGAATCTATGCATTGTTGTTGAGTTAGGCCTTTACTAAAATCGTAAAATTCATCCAACGAAAACCTTCACGAGTAATATCTATTTTTTCACAAACTTGTTTTTTTTAACGCTCACTGTCAACTTATAAATTGACCGAGTAGTTGGTCAATTTATAAGCTGCTACTGATTTCATAATAACAAATGTCATATTTTACGATCTATAGCGCGTTCAAAGGTGAGTTTGCAGTATAGCTCTTATGGCAAATGGGAGCGGTCTTGCCAAATGTTGTAAAAGTGTCAAATGTGTCAATTATAATAATATGAAAAACTCGTATGATTTACAAAAATCAACTCTTATAAAACTCAAAATAACACTCAAAACAAATTGCCATTTGTAGAATACTGCATCTTCACAAATCAGCGCGTTTTAGAGCTGGCAACGTCGACAAGCAAGAAAAGGATAGCGTCATTGTGTAAACCCATTAGAGAGTATGAAAAAGAACTACTCCATATGCCCTGTACTGCAAACTCACATTTGAACGCACTATAGAAACTTTCCATCACCCCTAGTATACGGGTTAAAGGTCTAAATTAGCTGGATGTCTACAATAAAGTACACAGACAGACAGGTGGCAGGCAAATAGACAGATAGATAAATAGATTGACGTAATAAGGGTTTATTGGTTTTATCTAGGACAATTTAAAAGGTTACTGTCGAGAAAATTTCGACTGTCTATTGTATATTTTTTTAAAGTTGAATAATGCAATGGGTTGGTACGACGCGGATCGGACCATTGGACGTATGGCTGATTGCCAAGAGCTTTGCAATAGCTGTCAGTGACATTTCCCGTAATGATGCAATTAATAATACATAAATAAACACTCTGTGTGTTTCATTGCATTGCTAAACTCATCAATGTCAAGTGTAGAACCGGACCAAACGACACTTCACTTTTATATCACAAAAATCATTGTTATCGCATATTATATTCAGGAAATCACTGAATAAATTAGGGGGAGTTTGGGGATTGACTGGTGTTAATAACTGGGGACAGATCAGTGTTTCCAAAAGTGGAAGCTCAACTTTTATAATATTGCTATCATGCGTTGCTAGGTATTAATTTTCGCAAATAATTAAAATTGTTTACACTTGAACTGCGCAGAAATAAGGCCCTTATATTAACTGATTCACTCAGCGCCCTTCAAACTATAAAATTAGGTATTAATACCAAATCTGATTTACTGTCGCTTACGATTAAGAAAATAATGCATGACCTTCAAAATCAAAATTATAAAATTACTCTATCCTGGATCCCTAGCCATGTCAATATCCATGAGAACATAATAGCTGATCAATTAGCGAAAGAAGGAGCAAACCTTCCACATGAATCTTCCATCAAAGCACCAAATTTTAATTACTTTCTTTCAATCATAAATTCTTCTATAAAGCAGAAGTGGCAAGAAGAGTGGACATTATCGTCATCTGTTAAAGGACAGTATTACTACCAGTGCCAGCCTAGTATTATGAAGCACCCCTGGTTCCATAAAATGAATCTTAGTAAAGGTGCCATCTCTTCTATCTGTTGGCTTAGATTCAACCACAGCTCAGCACCAAGCCATCTCTTCAGGATCAATGTCATCGACTCGGATCTTTGTGCATGTGGACAACCTCGAAATCCCACTCACGTATTATTGTCCCAACAACATATACAACTGCAATCTTCTCTACACCAACCTATCTAAGTCTGTTAAATATAATGGTCCCATATCCCTTTCTAATATCTTACTTAACCCTTCCTCTGAAACTTCTACGGTTGTGTATGAATTTTTAACTTCTTCCAATATTCAAATTTAGATTCAATTTATTTTATTTATATTTATATTTATATATGTATATTGTTTATATTTATTATTTAATCATTTATTGCATGAAAAAAAAAATATTGTAACTAAATGTATTTTTTGTAGGCGGAAAGGCTGTGTGCCTAGGCCATAATAAAATAAAATAGAATAGAATAGAACTGCGCAGAAAAATTGTATCAGCAAGATTTATACTTCATCGTATGCAGATCAAAAGTCCTATATCTATAGGTCAGTATTGTACAGAGGTTCTAACGTCGAATTATTGGAGAAATAGAAACATGCCCTTAATAATAGAAAGCTCTTTAAGGGGGGGGGGGGTTGATAACCACATTTTAAGCATATTTTTGTTAATTTTTTTCAAATCTATGGTTAAATTTATTCATTTTAAAACTAAGTACATATATAAAGTATGTTTTGAAGAAGATACAAAAAAATTTTGAAGGCAAAATATGGCGAAATGAGCCAGCTGTGGCAAATCTTCTCAGACTCCGGGGAAAAAATTAGATTTTGCGGTGACCAGCATAACTCGTCACTGGATCATCTGAAATTGAAAATCCAAAAAGATTTTGTTAGTTTATGAGTTTGCCGAGGTAATGACGAGGTAATGGTTCAATTTTAGAGCACATTTTCTCAACAATGGGTAGCTGTTCCCATTCACCAAGTTCCAGAATTTTTATTCGTTACGATGTGATTTTAATTCAATGTCATTTGTTATATTTATAACGTCCCATTCTAAGTCCTCCTTATTGGAAATACCGAAATATGTTGCGATTTTATTAGTCACATCATCCTCTCTTTCAGAAAAAGGACTACACATTTTCTCAACAATGGGTAGCTATTTCCATTCACCAAGTTCCAGAATTTTTCTTCGTTACGATGTGATTTTAATTCAATGTCATTTGTTATATTTATAACTTCCCATTCTAAGTCCTCCTTATTGGAAATACCGAAATATGTTGCGGTTTTATTAGTCACATCATCCTCTCTTTCAGAAAAAGGACTAATAAAAAATTTTAAAAATGCCTCCAATTCGCAGAAGTCTTCAAATCTGGTATTAAATTCTTCCAATAATGTATCAAAATGTTTGGCAAATTGATGGGTGGTAGCATTCCATCGCAATAATTTTCTATTACCATTTTTATTATTGCTTTCTTTCATATTGGGAATAGTTTTACAATAAAATTTAATGAATATTAAATTATATTTATTTATAAAACTATAACACTTCTAGTCTTCTTGACAGTACTTTTATTACTAAAAGCGGCTCGGAAATAGAATTTCGCATGGTTAGGCGGGCACTTAGAAATTGTTTTGCGAGCACCGCGTTGCTGACCCCTGCTCTAGATATTTATGAAATTATTTATAACTATATTAATTATAATGATTTTTTGAAGGAGAAAACCATGGAATTAATGTCTCATTGCCCGTATTCACCTGATTTAGCCCCTTACGACTTTTTTCATCCCAATGTCAAACAAAAAATGCGTGGACAGAGATTTTCATCACCTCGAGAAACTGTAGAAGCCATCGAAAACCAAGTTTTAGAGATACCAACTTCAGAGTGGAAAAAATGTTTCGAGAATTGGTTTCGACGCATGCAAAAGTATATAAATCTTAAAGGCGAATTTTTCTAAAAGCAATAAAACAGTTTATTTCAAAAAATATATTTTTCTTTCTTAGTGTTTGTCCTTTAAATGGAACGCCCAGTAAATAATGTAAATTATCTGCTCGTTTTATTATCTTAAGCTTCAATTTTATTAATTAGTGTGCATATTTAAACATAAATTTGACCCCTCTCCGAAACGAAGTTTAATCGGATTCGGATCGGGTCGGATTGGGATCGGATTTATGAAAATATTGCCCACAAGTTAGCTAGAACCTGAATCCTTGCTGGTCGACCTGATCTTCTTCTGCTACTGGAATGCATTCCCAGATATTTTTGGACCAAGTAACTGCAATAAACTATGTATCAAAATTTTCAAACACCTTTTGATGTGTTGGCTTAGTCATGTATGAGACAAACTTGGCACGCAAATTTCAGTAATTGCATATAGTTTATATGTCTAATACTAAGACACAAAGTCTTGTTACAAAAATACAATTTCAAACACTCTCTAGTGTCCTCTATTTATTTTCTTATTTTCTTGGAACAGCAACAAGTGGGCCAAAGATATTCATCAAATTCTAATCTTAAAATAGTTTTGAAACAGTACTCAAAACCAGGAATCCTTAATCATTATCATTTCAAGTACCTACTTGGTAAAGATTAATTTAAATACACTTTAATTCTTATCAGTCAATATTGCATATTTTTAAAATAATTTAGGTATCAACAAAAACATGTCTCGAGATTAGGAACGTGTCAATACAAGTACACTATTTCACAATTCATTATGGTAGAGGCCCTGGCCATATTATTAGACGCATCTTGATTGTTATAGAACAAAATAAAATTCAGGTTGGGAGGAGAAAAAAGGCACACATTTTATTTTTCATGTCCAAAAGGGAACAATTAATAACCTTGAATTTAGGTGAATAAGTCTCACAAATTTCAGTAATGTATTCGCGACTCCAAATAACAGTGAGACATCTGGTGACGGTTTAGTAAATTAAACAGAAGCGTATATTTGTAGTGTGTTGTGCTGCAGTTTATGTGGATTAAGACGTATTTTTAAATATAGTGACTCAAATACAGTGCTTTTTTGCCGAAATATTGTTTGAACAGATAAATATTAAGAAAAAACTTAGGACATATACGCTTCTCGTCATCAACTGTCGTACGAAGTGCCGCCAATGTTAGTTTGAGTCGCGAATATCGGTTGGGAACCGAAATAGTTGAGCAGGAGTTTTTGATCAGATTAATTTTTTGGAAACTATCAAATTTTTGTGTCGACAGACAGATATATTATAGTAAAGGAGACTTTAGTTGACAGATGACGGTTATTTAAAGCATATGGTTCAATGGGAGAGAACTATAGCAATAAAATTTCCATTTTTGAATAGTCATATCATTTGTTCACAGACAAAACTATAAATAGAGAAAGAGATACAATTTGTTTCACCCATAGAGAAAGTTAGACCATTAGTGACCACCCAGAGCGTGTGTATACAAAGGGACACACGTTGAAGTTACCATATTATAATATAACAAAAAAAGACAAAAACTATGAACGTACGTTACAGTAAGAAGCAGACATACGTTCTTCACATCTTACATAAAACTGTGTGAAATAGATATATATTTCTTTATCGGTTCTAAATCGATCAATCTGTCAAGTAAATTCTCCTTTACTATATTACATATAGAGGGTGTTTACGGTCTTCTTATTTCTTTTTTAATGGGTGTTACTACAGGTCAAAAGAAGGCGAGAAACCTTAAAACACCTTAGTAAAAGTTTTGTAATAAAAGAGATATTAATTTTTTAAGTTTTTAATTTTTGGGTTTTTTCCGCCATAACTCTCCAAATATTTATCCAATCAATGCATTTAGATAAAAGATTTGTCTTCTTATTCTTAACAATATTTGTAATATAAGTTTTTGCTGCTAAGCCAATAAATTTTGAATTTTTAACCCCAAAAATTAACAATTTAAATTACTCCCTTACTATTGACTTAACAGCAAATTTTTTTCTAACAAATATTGTTAAGAATAAGAAGACAAATTTTTTATCTAAATGCATTGTTTTGATTGGATACATATTTGGAAAGTTATTGCGGTAAACCCCAAAAATTTTAAATTAAATTACTCCCTTATTATTGACTCAACAGCAAAAACGTTTTTGTTGTATATATTTTTCTGTTGTCAATAATAAGGGAGATATTTTAAGTTTTTTTTTAACTCCGAAACAACAACCTAGAATAATAATTTTGAAATGCCGTATAGCAATGGTACTCACTAATTTTTCCACGCGATCTACTTTTAAAATACAAACTTAAACGCGATCTACCCTAACCCTAACGACCCTAATGACATTCTGATTGTTCTAAAGTCGTTGCGCCTAGAATTTTTGAAATTAGCATATTTTACGGAACTCATGTAAGCTTGTTTAATTCCTCTGCCGTATTTAATATATTTTTTAACACATTTATATATATATACTTTTTCGCTGGCGATCGACTTTAAATCATTACGCGATCGACCTTATGAGTACCACTGCCGTATAGCCTATGTTCGAATCCTGGCTTTACTCTATCATCGGACTATATTTCGAAAAAATATGTTCGTTTAATTAAAATCTCAGTAAAATATTCTGTTTTTGCGTGAATCTTGGACAGATAGACAGACGGACAGACAGACAGACAGACAGATAGACAGACAGACAGACATATGGCCAGACAGACGTACTGACAGACAGACAGATAGACTGACTAAAATTGATTTTTTGCTGATATTCTTAATTATCTGGAACGTGTAGAAACCAAATATGAGGCCGAAAAATAAAAAATCAGGTATAGCCTCCAATTCTATTAATTAAAAATGAGGTGCGTAAAATCTATTTATGTTCATGTGTGTGTATACCAGTGCATATGTTTATTTGTGTGTATGCATATGTGTGTGTACACACACACACACACATACGTACACACAGGCAGGCACATATGGTCATGGTACAGAGATGTTGCATTGTGCTTGTTAACATTTGTCTTACACTAGTGGTTGTAAGGATTCTCCTATAATTAGATACAGTCACATTTCTCTCTCTACAACTCTGTCCTTCAACTTTGAGCTATTTTTGATACGCTTTCTGATAATGCTTGCATAGACTTCATACTTCTGGACTAATTAATCTTATATATTAACTGGAACAGATACCGTTATAATATTGATTTACTTATTGGACTAATATTGTAATCCTATCCTAATAATTAAAATTAAAATCGTTTCTTTAAAAAGTTTTCTATAACTTCCGGAATTCCGCAATGATCTCATTTAGATCCATTATTTTATTTTATAAAAACTGAAGTGAAGCAGTCCAAAAAATATATATGTATGTATAGGTATGTATTATTTATATTTTTTATAAATTGAAAAATTATCAGTGCTTAACTTCGAAAGTCTCCATATTAGACGAAATAAATCCCTACGTTTTTTTACGCATAATTTCTTTATTAACTTGTGTTGATGAACCGAATGTACTGAACTTAAGTAATAAGTTTTAGAATTTCGGGATAAAATATTAAGCTACATCAACTTTTACATCTACATAGTTGTGGGCCAATAAAAACACCTACTCCTAGTGGTAACAGATATATATTAACTTTCATTGATGACTATTCACGTTTTACAGTAATTCGACTTCTTAAATCGAAAACAGAAGTTTCAAGTGCTGTATGAGAATATGTTGCTGAAATGACAACGAGATTTGGCAGGAAACCTGTTTCTCTACGTACAGATAATGAAAAATTTCTTTTGAAAGGAAAGAATTCAGGATCAGTAAACAGTAGCATACAATCCTCAACAAATCGGAATGGCAGAGAGAAAGAACAGATCTTTGACCGAATCAGCAAAATGTATGTTACTGGATGCTGGATTGGACCATCGCTTTTGGGGAGAAGCTGTTTTAACTGCGGCTTATCTACAAAATCGAAAGCCAAATCGATGTATTGACAAAACTCCGTTTGAATTGTTTACGGGAAGAAAACCAGATATTAGTCATATTAGAATTTTTGGCTCGAAAGCCTTTTCTTTAGTACCAAAACAAAACAGGAGGAAATGGGATAATAAAGAAGGGGTTTTTGTTGGCTACAATGCTAATACGAAGGGTTACAGAATTTTAAATCCAGAAACAAATAAAATTTGGATTAGTCGTACTGTAAAAATTATTGAAAGTAAAAAGTAAAGTTAAAGAGCTTACATATCAGAATTTAAAGTAAGAAGGGGAAAAAGGTGCGGAAGAAGATACTAATAAACCAGAAAAAGCAGTTAATTCTAAGACGGAAGTGCAAGACAACAAAAAGGCGAAGGCAATGACAGGTAATGAAGAGTTGTGTAACGAAGAAATCTTGACTGATGTAAAAGTTTCATCAACATCTGAAAGGCGCATTTCACAACGGAGGAACAAGGCAGTTCCACCAAGGCGACTGGATTATAAAGTAAAAACAGACAACAATTTTTGCAGTTTATCAGAAGGCTGGGACTTCAATAAGAGACACTTGCTTCAGTGAGAAGGGTTGTTGGAATATGTGACGTACTTTAAGACATTGAGAGCAAATGAATGACATATATTATGACACTGACAGCAGAGATGCATAGGTAAAGAAGGAAATAGATGCGAAACTGCCGTTATATTTTTTTAAACCAAATTAGTGCTGTAGTTGTTGGGTTATGGAACTAAAATTGGTAGGGTAGGAAAGGGTTGGGTTGGCGCGGTTATTTCAAATGCTTGAGTGGATATAGTTGTAAGCATAATTAAATGTTATTATTAAATTAAACAATTGTTATGATTTATTTTGTCTATTTTTCATATTATTAACGACAACAATATTAAAAATAGACAAAATAAATCATAACAACTGTATCATTTAATAATAACATTTAATTATGTTTACAATTAAGAACAAGCAGTTAGGAATTATACAGAAACAGAAAAACAATAACTAGCAGAAATAATTATTTATTAAGTAGACTAACATATAACATAATATTTACTAATACTTAATATTTATGGACACTTCCATGGACAAGCCATCCAATTTTGGATTTCCAATGTTCCGCATTCACGTTCTATACAATTCTGGAGCCACACGTGTCTTCGGGTTTGGAAAGCGATATCTTGTAGGTTCACTACTATCACATCCCAAAACAAAGCATTTAACACCAATTTTCCGAATTAAACAATGAAATTACAAAATGACAGAAGACGATTTTGACACTAATTACAGATTTTGACGCTAACGACAGAAGCCGTAACAGGCAACATCCTGTCATGCACGTAGCTATAGCGACTGGGGCGCTATTCGTGTTGGGTTATGGAACGTAATATGGTTTTCGTTTTGCCATTAGAGTTTCACCCCCCTGCAGAGATGTCAATAATTGTATTTAATATGTATGCTGTCAATGTAGTTTTCATAGAAACATGTATCAGCGAGTTTTTGTCTTTTTTTGTTTTATTTTAATGGCCTTTGCTGCTTCGACAATTAGTCAGGATAATTATCATTTCTGAATATTATTCCAGGCCTGAACGGGATTTGAACCCGAGACATTAGCAACGCAGAGCACATGTGTTACCACTACGCTACGCCGGTCGGCAGTTTTTGTCTTTGAAAAATAAGATAATCTATTATAATGTCATCAATCTAATATATATTTTCTTCTACAGTTCATATATAAATATATTATTTATGTACCATATAGACATGGGCCTGTTGGATACTTAATACTAATAATGGTACAAGTACAAGAAAAAACAAACTCATATTTGATATTTCTTTCTTGATTTAACTGCGTCCTTCTCTCTCTGGTTTATAATGCATTATAGTTGTTCATTAAAATAAACATTATGCAGTGCATAAATGACGGTAAACATATGAATAAAAATGTTGATTTCGTAATTTATTTGTTAATAAAACCACAGACCTACAAAAACGAACGATTAAGAATTTAAATTTTTCCAGTTTAAACTGTTTTTTTTTGTGACCAAAATTTTTGTCCAGAGATATTAAATCATAATGAATACCATTGTTAAAAGGATCACAATATATAGCAATGAAAACCTTTCATGGGGGCGGTAGTGAGTCAAGAGACAAATGGGGGGCGTTAAGGCAGTCAAGGGGGACGGCGTACCATTTGAGAAATTAATAATAAAATACTTTTAAAATACCGTTTTCATGAATAAACATTCTATTTATCTATCTATCTTATTATAAAATTTCCCTCTTATCAGGGACGTAGCCAGGGGGGGGCATAGGGGGCATAGGGGGCATTTGCCCCCCCCCCGGATAGTTTAAATCTTGGTTAGTTTACCTTATATAAAATATAATTTAGGTTGTTAGAAGTTTTCTTCACCAGAGGTGAAGAAAATTTATAAATTTACCGGACTTTTTATTTAATATACTACAAAATACCTAGAACAGGGGTCGGCAACCTGCGGCTGTTTTAGAAAATTTTGTGGTTCTTTGAATATTGGCTGGTTTTTATTTTAATATAATCTATTTTTTAATTTTCAACTTTCTGCCTGTACTATACAGGTTTTGTATTTTTCAGAATGTTTTACGGTGCAATTTGCGCCCGGTAATTCCCCGAGTTACTGCATATTCCTTTTAGAAGAAGTTATTTGTTTCGAAAAAAAGTTATCTGTATTTGTGAATGATTTACGTGCAAAAACATTTTTACATTTTATTAATTTACAAAAACATGTTATTAATGCAATTTTTTTTTTGCACAAACTATTGTTAACATGAAAGAAGCTTTTCGAGATAGATTTAAAGAGTTTAGAAAATATAAAGCTACCCTAGATTTTTTGACAAAACCAATTGAAGTAAATATGTAGCAATTACATGTATCACCTTCAGTTAGTGGATTTGAAATCCAAAGGTTTATGGTATTATATATTCTTAAAATTTAATTCTGAATTGGAAAATTTAGAAAGAAAAAAGTGAATTTTATCTTCCCAGCATAACTGGACCGAAATTCACAATCTTCAAAATGTAGATAAAGTTCTTTTCGAAGCTTGGAACCGTCTTCCAGAATCGTTCAATCTTTTAAAAAATTATGCTTTTGGGCTACTGACAATTTTCGGATCCACATATTACTGTAAGAAAATCTTTTCACATATGAAATTAATAAAGAGTCAGTTAAGAAGTAATCTTACTGACCTGAAACTAGAGTGCTGCCTTAAGTTAAAGATTACTGAATATTCACCAAATATTGAAGTCTTATAGAACACTATACAGGAGCAATCGTCCCATTAAAAAAATTATTATATTGTAATATACTGACAATTACAATAGGTATCACAAACTAAATGTATAAGTAAATATTAATTTATTGTAATACTTGATTATTTTAAAACAAATAAACAATTTTTACGTTTTTTTCTTAAATATAGCATATATTTTTTAGCGGCTCTTTCATGTTATTGTGTTTTTTTTTTTCAATATAGATTTGGCTCTTTGTCACTGAAAGGTTGCTGACCCCCTGACCTAGAACGCTGTTATTTTCTACCCAAGCCATGTAATTAAGGTCGTATCGAACCATTTAGAATATTTTGTTATTTTTGTCCCCCCACAAGCTGAAATCCTGGCTACGTCCCTGCCTCTTATTGTTATCGCGTAAATAAGCATTACCCCGAACCCGACATTAACAAATTATTGAAACTCCATCAGCCTCAATCATCTCATTATTATTTTTTTTTATTACTTAATGATTTTTGTGTTAATTTTAAAATTTTCAATAAACATATTTTTAGTCTACTAAATTTGACCTTTTTAATTTTTACTTTGTGATTCCTAATAGACAGATGGATAAAATATAAATAACGTGTAATCATATTTTAATATCTGATTAAAGTTTAACCAAATATCAAAATAAGAGTTTAATCGGTTTAACCTATTATGGGAGAGGCGGCGTTGGAATTTTTTTTTATTATAAAGGGGGGCGATGGTCCAGAAAAGGTTGGGAACCTATGCTATAGATAAATGGTCATAAAATAGACTCTGTCTGGTGGTATTGTGTTGAACTAATCTATTAGACAATGATTCGACTTCTTTCAAGACATTGAAAAGACCATATTATCAGTAAAAATAAAATATAAGAAAACACAAATCCAGACATAAAAATATCATTACATTTTTTCTAGATATCAGATAACAATACGTAAAAAAGTTGTTGTTGTTTATTAGATTAGTTTCGATTTTGCCACCTTGGCGCTGCAATCTTAAAACGGTTTACCTATATAGTGTAGATAAAAGGTACCTTCACTGACTTATGCGCCATCTAAATGATGGCAACCCATTATTTTAAGATGGCATAATGAATCAGAATGAAAACTTTAAATATTCACAGTAAACTCCGTTATCATTAATATTCAAAACATAGATTCAATTAACATATATAATTTCTAACATCGTAACAGTTAGACATTTGACACAGCTTATCTAGTGTCCAAGATAACGATCCATGTTTTTAACATCTCTGCTTGCTTTTTTAAAGAGAACTCTAGTCAGTTCTGAGTGTGAGTGTGTGGAATAGACAATCATGTTCACACACGTCTTATTATTGTTTAGTGTTCTATGTTTTGGTCGGAGTTATGAAATTCTTGGAATCTTTCCCCATCCGGGGAAGAGTCATTTTGATGTTTTCGAACCGCTGATGGAGAAATTGGCACTTCGTGGACATAATGTGACAGTTTTAAGTCATTTTCCGAGAGACAGACCTATGAGTGGTTATACTGATGTTAGTTTAAAAGGAACTAGTGACATTTTAAAGAGTTTTATTGATTTGGAAGATATTAATAAACATTCAAGGTAATGTTTATGTTTTATTTTGTTTGGCTACTGTTTGAATAACTAAGATTAACAGCATTATTTTAAGATTCTTTTTAATTTTTAATATTTGAGTTATTTTGAACTGATTAATCATAAGGGGTAGTTTACGTAATAAATTACAACCATAAGGCATAAGCAGGCTTTGAGAGAGCTTCAATGAGGTCCGGGCCAAACAATATTTCGGGTGCTTCTTACCCCTCCGTTTATTTATGTAATTTATGTAAAATACAAATATATATCGGGGCGCCGTGGCCCGGGCTATATGGCCCTTCTAGCCTCCCCCCTCCAACTGGGCCTGGGTATAAGTATTGTAACCAAATAGTTAAGGTTCTAAATTGGAATGCCAGTTCTAATCCCTCCTCTTCTTATTTTTTCTAAATTGATATTTTTATTACCGACCGGCAACATATATAAGGGAGGTATTGTGATCATACCGATTTTGACATTTCGAGATTTCGATAGATCTCCACGAATTGAGATTCCTACATAACGTTTTGACTATTTTTAGTATGATGTCTGTCGGTCTGTCTGTCTGCCTGTCTGACTGTCTGTCTGTCTGTCTGTATGTCTGTCTGTCTGTCTGTATGTCGGTCTGTCGATCTGTGTACACGTGCAGAGCAAAATCGGCTAAAAAGATTTTTATTAAACTTCATATTTAAGTTTTTAACATCAATGGAACGAGCAGATCAACTTTTGATAAAAATCGGTTAACTAAAAATGAGAGTTTACTCGTTTCGATTTTTGCGAATATTTCACAACAGAAATATTTCGAAAAAATTAATTTGACAAAAGTTGCTATAAAATCATTAACTAACAACTTTTATTTGAGACATTTTTTGATAAAGCAGCATAAATTAAACAAGTACTTAGTGATGGTGGTCGGTCCTGTGCTAATTATAATAATTATATTATTGAGCCATATTTCTTAGACTAGGACACTAAATTGTTGATTTAAATATTATTTTTATAAATTATTAATATGTTGATGTACATTTATTTACAATACAATAAAAATATAAATTAAAAAATATTTCTAATTTAAAAAAAAAATAATTTAGGGAGCCTCAACAACTAAGGTTATTGGCACCCGGTACATTTCATTATTATTATTAACTTCTTATTTATTGCCTCAAATTATTATTGAATGAAACATAAAACAATTCTCTGTCTGTCCGTTCGTCTGTCCCTCTGTCTCTCCGTCCGTTCGTCCGTCCGTCCGTCTGTCCCTCTGTCTGTTCGTCCGTTCGCCCATCAGTTCGTCTGTCTATCCGTCTGTACGTTATAAATTATAACCAAACAGCTGAACATAGGAAATTGAAATTTGGTATGCTTGCACAACCCTTTGATCCACATATAGGAAAACGTTGTACCACAATCTTTAACGCAAAGGGATTAAACTAAAAATCTGAAAAAAATCTAAGTAGTATACGTCGATATAAGCCGAAAAAGTACAAGAGAAATTTTAGATCAGTTTTCGTTTTTGGAAAAATTGCAGTTATTGTGTTTGTGAAAAAATTAATTATTTTTTTAATTCATGGCTAAATTGTGACTAACAATGTTATGAATTTTTTGTATTTATGGCTACGATAGTATGTTTTATTTTAATTAAAAATATTATAAAAAAATTTTAACATCTGAGAACCGTTAAGCTGAATACTCATTAGGCCTGCTCTCTATTATACGTCATGATTCAATCTATTATTTGAATTACTTAGTTTTTTGTTTTTAAGGTATCAAAGAGGAATAAATCATTTTTAGTAGTGAAATACTTATGAATTAAATAACACATTGTTAATAATGAGAAATACGTTTCTGAACTTGAAAACTTAGAAGAGGTCATAAACCATCTGGCCTGTACGGGAAACCAGTCCTTGAGTATGCAACATTAGCCAGTTACCGATACATCTCGGAACAGTGAACATCATATTAGGCCAAATACAAAATCATTTAAAAACTCTAACGCAATTTTTATTACAATCCTTCGGACATAGTAATCACATATCTACAAAATTCTGAAATATGTAAAAACTCGCACTTCAGATCAATTATTTTGTCTTCACTTTGTATCTTTATCTGGTATCTCCGTATCATATTAACCGGTACCCGTATCTAGATACTTTGACGAGTAGTATCTCTTACCTGTTATCCAGATAAAAAACATTATCTGGGCCAGCACTAGCGACAGTAGATAACTTAATGCCGTAAATAAATGAGAAGTATGTTGACAAAATTTCTCATTTACGTTTTGATAATTTTAGTTAAATTTAAGTGTTCTTGAACTTCTAATCTATTTATACAGATATTTTGGTAGGATATATTTATAAAATTTGTTAACAAATAGTAGTTACTTAGCCAAAACCTACCTCTATAAATTTTTTAACCAATACAATAAGACTAGCAAGAAAATATATAATCTGTCCGAGTTGGAGAAATTAAAAATCCTTCCTGTCATTGAAATTCATTAAAAATGGTGGGTTTCCAATTTCAGAAGAAAACTAAGGCAATTCGTATATGAAGCTACTCTGAACGAATAGTACGAGTTGCTGATTCAAGTCACTAACTGGTTACTAACTCATTTGAAACGCTCTTCCGCAGACGGAGTTACTCTGAAGTAACTCTGAAGTGACAGAAATTGCAGTTTCGTGCATTCGATAACACAGCCCAACAGACATTTTGGTGCCTGAGAGTTTTTAACTGTCTCTAGGTAATTTTTGGGCACAGAATCCAAAAGAGCCGTCAGATTTGGTCTATCAGATCTAGTTTTTGAGATACGCTATATTGGCCTCTTTTACAATAAAATATCTTATTTCTTAACTTGTGTATTTTTCACGTTATTACTGTTACTATTTGCTCCAACTTCCAGTTACAAACACAAAAGAGACAAAGAAAGGTATTTATTTCACAAAGTAGATAAATATACATTCACCACTTATCACTTAAAAATGTTCCTTTGTACGACTTTCTTGCATGGAGTTTACCAGAACAGTCTTTCTGAAGACTCCAACCAGAGGATAGGCCATCATGTGGCTATCTTATCTTCCTTGATATCTATCTTCCATAGTTTTATGTCCTAATGGAATCTTTCCCCTGGTTCTTCACTAAAATCACCTAGGTTTTCTGGTAACTGGTCATAATACAGAATATTAAAGTTGGAAAGCATATTTTCCACTAATTCTCTGCCTTATGATTTTCAAGAAAATTTTGTTCTACTTGAATAAATGAACACCAAGAATTAGATTCAATCTCGTTCATTGATGCGGTTGGATTGTATTGTGGATCATCAGTAGGTTACCTTATCTGAGGACCATCAAATATTGTGGCTTTCAGTTTTTCAGAGTTAATCCCAGGAAATTTACGTGTCAAGTAGCCTACACAAAGTCCATCTCGATTTAAAGCCTTAAAAAATTGCTACATAAGCCCAAACTTGATATGCAAGGGTGGAAATATAATTGTCTCTCTCACAACCAAAGATTCGTTGACAACGTTTTGTTTTTCTTGAACAAAAGCTCGAAGCCCCTTTGATGGGAATCATTTTATTATTTTTAATCTGGTTGACTTGGCACATCTCCATAGTTGAACTCCATACGACCATATGGGTTTGAATAAGGTCTTATGGAGCAAAATTTTATTTGAAATCAACAATATGTATTTACACGTAATTTTTTCTAGATACCTACAAAGCCCTGATATTAACGACAATTCACACTACACATATTTTTGTTTATAAATATTTGCTGAACTAATAATGTTTGATAAATAAGTTTAATTTGTACTTATGTTATAAATTTGAGGACACGCGAGTCTGACTACGCAGTAGACGTTAATTGTTTATACATAGTTGAAAAACAAACATATCTTGGAAAACTGAATAAGTTTCGAGGTATTACAACATCCAGGAAGCGTAAACTTAACATCTGTTAAATATAACTGCTAGAAAAATAATCACAATTTTTAACGATGTAAAAAATGTAAACATGTATGAAACTACTGAAGACGGAAAAAATGTATACAGAACTATAATTGTAAATACATAATTCTTAATATCTGTTCTAATATATTACCATTAAATATAAATTATGCTAGTTGAAGCTAGGCGTTGGGAACCTATTATTTATTTTATTTATTTATAATTACATCAAAATCAACAGTTTTTAGATTATCACTTTTCTTCGTTTTTTTTTTGACAAAAATCCCAGCGTGTTTTTCTGCATTTGCTTCGCATTTGTCTTCATTAGATTAATAAAAAATAAAGTGATAAATGGCTTAATTTTTTTCAATTTCAGAAACTTATTTCTCACTATTAACCGTAAGAGATACGAAGTTGGTTAAATTGGGGCAAAGTTTTTGAGTAAACAGTTTTAACCCCGAAACACTCCACTGGAATAAAAATGTTGAAATTCCTTATAGCCTATTTTCAAATCCTGTCCAGTCATTTTTGCGTGAATTTCGGACAGACAGACAGACAGTGCGAACAGTGAGAAGGGGAAGTAGACGCTCGAAATCGGAGCTTCGTGCAACAAACAGCGCACATAACTCGCGAACTAAACGTTGTAAAAAAGTTGGGTCTGTTTTGCTTGATAGAGAATAAATTAAATCATTTGATTTTTTAGTGCAAAAAAAAAAATTAAGTCTTGTAAAGTGCTTAAAAGTGATGATACATATCTTCGAGTTTCACCATGCTTAATAAAAATGCTGCTGAACGCATGAGATAGTATAGCAAAAGGAAGACTTTGGCACAGGCCGAATGTACCAAAAGTTTAACCTTCGACATCTACAATCATCCAATATCACCCAAACGCTCTCAAACAGGTTCGATCACTAACTATCAGCCATCAATGTCGTCTACGAATGGTTCTTTGGCTGCTTCTTATCAGTCAAAGTGTCAAACGTCCAGCAATGAATTTACGAAACGGTTTCTTGACAGCGAATTTGATCAGGTGTGCAGAATATGTGATCATCAAACATTTAAAAAACTAAATTTACACAGCCAGCATCACGAAAGTAACCAAAGTAAGTTCTACACTCAAAACCTCTCGGACCTCCCCAACAGTGGGAGCCTCCCACCGATTTTTTCATACTAATCTTTTATAAAAATTTCAAACAGTGTAATATCCCTGTTTGGGATTTGTAAAAGAAAATTTAGAAAATAAATTTAATAAAACATTGTATAAAAGATCTTTGTCAAAGATCTTTTGTAGTGTAATGCTGACCTTAAATATATAACAAAAATAATTAAGTAGATTGAATATGTATGCTTTAGATGAGATAAAGCTACATCCTAGTGATTTTCTTTAATTTTGCTGCGTGTCGTCTACCAGTTGGTCACTAGTGCGTACTGTCAGTCCAATGTAAATCAGACGTAATACGTGTGTGAATATGCAAATGATATTTGTAATATTGATCGGATTATCATAAACGAGCATCATGTATCCATATTCAACGAGCATTACCATATTCCCAAGTTCACCGATTATAAATAACTCCTCCAGAATCACAATCATTATACAAATGCTTCACTGCACTGTAAAAAATTAATGTGAAGTGTGAATTGTCACACATAACAAAATTTCTCTAGGTATTTAGTAACTACCCAGTAAACATTTTTATACGGGCCAGTACTGGTAAAGCACATACTCCCCGGCATTGAAAGTAATGGGCCAGTACCCCGGTGTCCCCGGGGCCGTTACTGGCCCATTGATGTATCAGTTGCTGGCCCAGCAACGGTAAAGTGCAAAATAATCGCATTAGTTGCAAGATTTATTTCTGATGGTTTTAAGTAAAAAGTATGAGTGAAGAAGAGTGCTTATAAAATGCTGGTAAAGTACTTCGTATAGGCGGAATGCGAAATACAAATGTGAAGTACATTATTAATACTGGCGTTGCACTTACTTTTGGTGCCAGTAATTTACCAGCATAAAAGCAGTTCGCCAGCATTCGGCCGTTAGTTGAATGTTTGCTAGGTAATCATTCTGGAAATATTTTAGTCCACAACCGCGTCTAAATATTTTAAATCAGATTCAGAGTTGCTTCTATTAGTGCTTATAAATAAAAATTGCATTAATTTCAAATGATTTTTTTCTCAATATTTTTTTTTTTTAATGTAAGGTCTAAAATGGAGCTACACTACCGTCCATAAGTTTAATCGCACCTTACAAAAGTAAGCACTACCACAATAAAGAGATGTCTACTTGAGTAGGCCTCAGAGGTCGTGTTGCGGTTAAAAAACCATGTCTTACAACCGTCCATAACCAAAAAAGGTTAGCCTGGACCAAAGAGCATAAAAATTGGACGGTAGCAGAGTGTTTTGGTCGGACGTATCAAAATTTGAAATTTATGGAAATAAACGTCGATCATTTGTTCGTCGTCGGCCAGGGGAAAGGATGTTGGAACAGTGTATTACCCAAACTGTAAAACATGGAGGTGGTAATATAATGGTTTGGTCAAGTTGGAAAAATTCGCAAAATTGACGAAAAAATATTTTTCTGTTGATAAATATTCGCAAAAATCTTAAAATCGACACGAGTAAACTCCCATTTCTAGTCAACCGATTTTTAAAGTTGATCAACTCGCGCCATTGATGTCAAAAGCTTAAATATGAAGTTTCATAAAAATCCTTTTAGCCGAATTTGCTCTGCTGGTGTACTTGGACCGACAAACAGATCAACAGACAGACCGACAGACAGACAGACAGACAAACAGACAGACAGACCGACAGACATCATGCTAATAATAGTCAAAACGTTATGTAGAGACCTCAATTCATGGAGATCCATCGAAATCTGGAAATGTCAAAATCGGTATGATCACAATATCTCCCTTATATATATGTTGGCGGTCGGTAAAAATTTATTATTCAAAAATAAAAATTTGCTTGTTGTGCCACACATTAAGAGGTTTCATTTTATATGCCACTAAAATTAACGAAACTTTCTATGCTAAGCCGTTTGGCTACAATTTCTGCCGTACAGACAGACACATGATTGACGTTATAAGGGTTTTTTGGTGGTCATACCGACAAACCTTAAAATTAATGTGTCCCTCTTTCGAAAAACTTTGGTATCCCTATTATAAGAATTGCTTAATTATAACTACGAAATCCTAAAAATGGAAACACAACTGTTAACCAATGTCCTTTTGTTGCAGGACCCTAAAATGGTTTGGAGCAGTCCCACTATCCCATTTCTCAGGCAAGGCATGTGCAACTCTAAAGTCCAAAGTAGTACAAGATCTCATCAAAAAACCCAAAAAATACGACCTAATCCTCATCGAAATGTGGACTACAGACTGTTTCCTGGGACTAGTCCACAAGTTCAAAGTCCCCTTCATCGGATTATCTTCCTGTGTAATAATGCCGTGGTTAAACGACCGATTTGCAAACCCAGAACACCCAGCATATGTCCCAGTGATGTTTATGGATTATAGTGATGATTTAAGTTTTCTTGAACGTGCGGAAAATACTGTGATGTTCGTTTTTAATAAGATAGTGCATCATTTTTTGTTTGAAATGCCGGGGCGTGAAGCCGCGAGGGCTGCTATTGATGTACGAATGCCTCCACTGTCGGAAATTGCCCAAAATGCCAGTTTATTTTTGGTGAACACACATTTTACGTATAATAGACCAAGGCCTATGGTACCCAGTGTTGTTGAAGTTGGAGGGATGCATCTTGGAAGAAAAGTTCGTAAACCTTTACCACAGGTAAGAAATACTAACCATTATTTTTTACTTTAAACTATTTTTTCTTACGACTACTATGGAACTGTTTCCTTTCGAAATTGTTAGTTGATTAATTTATTTCCCACGTTATTATGGTAACCATGTACATTTTTCACGACACAAAGGTTACCATGTTACTTGAAATTAGTACTGGCAACCAGTGGCGCACACAAGGGGGCGTCCAAAGGGTCCGGACCCCCCCCCCCCCTTCACTTAAAATTCAGAAAGGAGAACCTTTTTTTGCTCTTCACTTAAAATTTAGAAGGGAGGACCTTTTTTTTGCTCTTCACTTGAAATTTAGAAGTGAAGACCTGTTTCTTGTTTGCTCTTGACTTAAAATTCAGAAAGGAGGACCTTTTTTTGCTCTTAACTTAAAATTTAGAAGGGAGGACCTTTTTTTTGCTCTTCACTTGAAATTTAGAAGTAAAGACCTTTTTTTTGTTTGCTCTTGACTTAAAATTCAGAAATGAGGACATTTTTTTGCTCTTCACTTAAAATTTAGATTTAAGGATGTTTTTTTTTTAGGTCTTCACTTGAAATTGAACTTTTGCCCTGTGTTTATATTAAGTTTTAAATATATAATATTTCTTTATAAAAATTATGTATTATTAGACCCCCCCAAGCCAAAAATCTGTGTGCGCCACTGCTGGCAACCAAAAGCAGATTTTCGGGTAACCGGTTTCGGTTTTCGGGTAAACCCGGTTTTGAACGTTATGTGACATGTTAGGTCAGCATTATAATGTTCTTATGAGATCTGATGACAGATGGAAATATAACATGTTTGGCCAGCATTATAACTTTCTTATAAGATCTGAGGAAAGTTGAAATATGACATGTTTGGCTAGCATTATAAATTTCTCATGAGACCTGATGAAAGATGAAATATGACATGTTTAGTTAGTTAGAATTATAATTTTTGTCATGAGATCTGATGATAATTGAAATGTGACATCTTTGGTCAGTACTATAATTTTCTCATGAAATATGAGAAAAGGTAAATATGACATATTTAGCCAGCATAATATATTTCTCATGAAATCCGATGAATATGTAAATATGACATGATTGGCTGCATTATAAATTTCTCATTAGATCCGATGAAAATGTAAATATGACATGTTTAGTCAGCATTATAATTTTCTCATGAGATCTGATGATAATTGAAATGTGACATGTTTGGTCAGCATTATAATTTTCTCATGAAATCTGAGGAAAGTTAAATAGGACATGTTTGGCCGGCAATATAACTTTCTCATGATATCTGATGAAAGATGAAATATGACATGTTTGGCCAGCATTATAAATTTCTCATGAGATCTGATGAAAGATGAAATATGACATGTTTAGTCAGCATTATAATTTTCTTATTAGATCTGTTGATAATTGAACTGTGACATGTTTGGTCAGCATTATATTTTCTCATGAAATCTGAGGAAAGCTGAAATATGATATGTTTGGTCAGCATTATAATTTTCTCATGAGATCTAATGAAAATTGAAACATGATATGTTTGGCCAGCATTATAATTTTCTCATAAGATCCGATGTAAATTAAAATATGTACATTCCAGGCCAGCATTCAAAATTGCTCATGAGATCTGATGAAATTTGAAATTACATGTTTAGTCAGCATTATAATTTTTTCATGACATTTGATGATAATTGAAATGTGACATGTTTGGCCAGCAATATAATTTTCTCATGAGATCTGAGGAAAATTGAAATATGACATGTTTGGCCAGCATTATAATTTCCTCATTAGATCTGATGATAATTAAAATATGACATGTTTGGCCAAAATTTAAATTTACTCATGAGATCTGATGATATTTGAAATATGACATGTTTGGCCAGCATTATATATTTCCCATGTGATCTGATGAAAATTGAACCATGACATGTTTGGCCAACATTATAATTGTCTCATTAGATCCGATGAAAATTAAAATATGTCATTTGAATTTGCTCATGAGATTTGAAACTCGGTTACAAATACCTGGTTCTGGATACCCGGTTTCGATAAACTTGTTTCGACTTCATGGTTCCAGATACCCAATCCCGAATATTTTTAGTGTACCATGAAGTCCCACGCTTTTTGCGTTAATTATTTATACTTCTTTGTTGGTAAAATGTAGTGTAAAGTTTACACTTACATACTGGTTAAATTGTAGTATGAGAAGTTAATTAGTGATAAACTAGTGTCAATTTTAACACTGAAAAAGTAATATTTCGTAAAAATAACACTATCTGAATAAATAAAGATTTAATGGAGAGTTGGTTAAAAAAAGTTTTTACTTTTTTAAATGAAAATTTGAATACTAAAATTTTAACCAAACTGAGAATGAACTTTTACACTCACGATTTTTTTGCTGTAAATTATTTACGTTACACTATAAATGAACATTACAAAAACTTTACGAAGTATGGGCACTCCAGCTAGTTTCTTCGTATATTCATTGGACATTGCATGCTCTTCATATAATTTATTTATTTATTTATTTATTTATTTATTTATTTATTTATTTATTTATTTAATTTACATCTGTCCTACGGAAAGAATCCAAATACGGACAGGTACATGATAATATCATATTTAAAGTTACAGTGTAATATATGAGTTTAAGTAGTTTCCTAAGTCTAATACATATAATACAAAAAAATGTAAAACATAAATAATATGGCAATAACATAAAGGTAATGAAACAATAATGTAAATTAAAAAAAAAGATACATATAAAAAAAAATAATAATAAAATAAAAAGAATAAAAAATAAATAAGTTAAAAATGTAAAAATAAAAGTAAAAATAGTTCAAAGGCCAACTGAGCAACGAGGAACTGAGACGCTTAGAAATCAAAATAAGAAAATTAAGAATTTATACTAAAAGAGATCAATATGTTCAATATCTGAATGATGATATGAACACATGCGGTTAATTGGGGACTTAAGAAAGAGATTAGTACGCGCATGCGGTAGGTAAAAAAGTAGTGGGTTACGACTGTGGGCATGGGGGGTATGGAAACTTAAAAGTTGAAGAAGTGCAGGATCATCAATTTTATTAGATATTAATTTTTTTAAGAATGACAATGAATTGATTTCTCGGCGTTTGTATAATGGTGTGGTTGAAAATATTTGAAGCAGGGAGTCATAAGGAAGTTCAGGAGGAGGGTAAGATCCCATGACTTTAAAGTGGATATAATGTGGATATTGAAAAATGTATCCACCCAGGGCTCAAATTATTAGTTATCTACGAAATCCTGAAAATTGTGAAAATGCATACTTCATTCTCCAGCGCACGCCACTGACTGTAACAATTTAACTATAAAACCTATGCATTTATATTTAAAGTCGCATTAAACAATGCAAATAGTTATGTTGTTAATATTTGATAACGGCTCATTTTTAACGTTTTAATGTCTACTATTAAAATAATGTTATTTTAACTACGACTTTTATTCAACTTTATTATCAGCTCTCCGCTATCATATCTAAAAATAATAGTCACTTCACACGATCTCATATTTCGTAATATTAGCTTATAAACTATCATCACAAAAAAAAACTCAATAGATAACATTTTTGACCTACTAAATGATATATTATGGAGATCAAATATAAACTAAGTCTATGAGATGAAAATAAACGATCCACAACATTGTATACATTTTCACTCATTATGTTAATACAAAGGTTGCATTTTATATTTCGGGATTGCGCTAAACTAGTGCTGCCATCTGGCAACTGACGCTTCTACCGTAAATTTTGACATTTAGAACGTTTCCGTACGAGCGCTATTTGTGTTGTTTACAGTAAATTGAAAAAAATCATCTCGGCTAAAAATGGAATAATATCTTGAACATCCAGCGATTATTTTTTACAACTTTCGACGTGGATTAACCCAACAACAGTGCATCGATGAACTTAATTCAACTTTTGGCGATGAAGCACCATCAAGGACTACTGTTTATCGATGGTTTGCCGACTTCAATCGTGCCGTAGTTCGCTTTAGACGAATTTTGTGAAGGTCGTCCAAAATCGGTTGTTGTTCCGGAAAACATTGAAGCTGTGCGTGAACTGATACTGCAAGATCGTCATGTGACTTGTCGTGAAATTGAGGTATCCTTGGGCATTAGTGGGAAAAACAAGGTCCTAACTTCTGAAATACAAGTGATGATCAAAACAAAAACGAACGATGGCGCCTATCATGCCTCGTGCCCCGGCTGCCAGGGCATTACTACGGCTCTGGAAACATCCTGTATAGTTGTGTTTTCTTTTATTTTACAACTATATTCCACATTAATAACATCTATGATTCTTTAAAATATAAGAATAGAAATTACACAATACTGCATTATATTGTAGAAGACAGTAAATTATTTAAAAAATACATTAAAATAGAAGCAATGATTTGTTTAAGCTCTTGGCAATCCACAACAAAACATTTGTAAAAATATCAAAATGTCAACAATTATAACATAAACTCTGATTTTTATGGATTACTAGCTTTACTATTAAAATTTATGTTTTACACATCTGCATCGGAATGTATAAAACATCAGAATTTCTCATTGACAATATTATGAGTCAGTTTTAAATTGTCACGCTCTTGTATGCATAATAAACAATAGTAAAGTTTGAAATATAAATTAGAAAAAAATGTTCAATATATACAGAAATGGACTTCTCGATAGCATCAAGGTGATCCAAAATAATGGAACGTGCCCGTGGTCGTGGTTGGCGAAATATCTGTATACGAAATGTCGTGGTAGACGAGAAGTCCGTACACCTAATGTCTGTATACGAAATGTCGTAGACGTAAAGCCTGTAGACGAGTTGTCGTGGAACCATTTTTTTGTGACGGTAAAAAAAGAACAAATTTATTGTGTGGTATCAAAATAAAGCTTTTAAGACGCGGCACCCGAGCGTCCCGTTTATTACTTGATGGTGCATCGTTCATGGTTGGGTCGTTAAAGGGTTTTGTGTCACTTACCATAAAACAAAACAATCATATCAGATCTACTCATTGTTTGTTACATCGACAAGCACTAATCTCAAAAACACTAGGAAAGGAACTATCAACTGTTCAAAATGAAAACATTAGAATGGTAAATTTTATTAAGAGTACGCCTCTTAAATCACGGGTGTTCGCAAAACTGAGTGAAGAACTTGGATCTTAGCATTTGAATCTTCTTCTTCATTCTGTCAGATGTCAGATGGTTGTCCAAAGAACGAATATTCAATCGTGTTTACGAAAAGTACAACTACTAACTTTTTTTTGGACAAGAAAACTAACTTGAATTTTGTGAATTGTTGTAAAATAATTTTGGTGTACTAAATTCGTTTATATAACCCATATTTAATTTGGAGAACTGAATGAAGTAAATTCCAACATGCAAGGAAGAGATGAAAATTTGTTAAAATCGTCCGACAAAATTAGAACTTTTAAAGACAAGACAGAATGTTGGAAAATAAAAATCAATGAAGGCAACTTACAAATGTTTACAAGAAAAACTAAAACAAAAAAATCATAATTAAATTGATTTATGAACACTTGGCATCATTGAGAACACAGATTTGCCACTATTTTTCAGATACCTATTTATATTGATAGTTTTGACTGGATACGAAATTATCATTGAATTATCATGCAATCCTAATAAAATATAATTAAACTATAAAGAAGGAGAGAATAATAGGAATTCGCAATGACCATACGTTGCGAATGAATTACTCTGAATTTTCATTAGAATCCTTTTGGATATTAATTCAGAAGGAAAGATTGGTCGGTAGAACATGAAATGCGAATATGTTTGTCCAAAATATGAGTATACCAAATATAAACAAATTATGTAAAAATTTACATGAAGCTCATGTATCACATCTTTTTTCTCATTTAAAGAATATATTTTTAATTAGAAAACATGTTTTCCCACGATGAATAAAATGTCTTTATAATTTTATGCACATGATGTTGGGGATGCCGAAAATTTTACAAAACCAATTTAAGGTGCCTTCACATTAAAAAGTTTGAGAACCAGTTGTGTAGACTCTACGCATATGAACACCACACTACACTCTACGTTATGATTTAACCTATTGTTTGAATTACTTTAGATTTTTATTATCAATACATATCTTATTAATCTAATGAAGACTTGAATACGAAGCAAATGCAGAAAAAAAAAACGTTGGGATTTTTGGAACATTATTTATTTATTTATTTTTTAAAGAAATAAATGGAAGCTCTTAGATCTGAAATAACGAATAAAACTGCTTATCAAAAAACTGTTGATTTTGATGTGAGAACAAATATTCCTAGACATCCAGTATTATGTTGGCTTCTTACACTTATTATATACCTACAAAACCATGAAATGTGTGTTAATTCAGACTTCACTTCAATTTTTAATATAACCTTTAGTATTTAAATCACGAGCCGCTACTGATGTGAAAAAATCTTATTATTATGTAAAGTAAATATTTGCTAAAACTGCAAGATCATTGTCGGTGTGATTATTCTTTTAAAAGAAAGCATGATAAGAATTGGAGTAATTTATCAATCAGATTAATTAACGACCTTGCTCCTTGATCACATGAGTACAGCAAACTCATAATTCGAAAATTTATTACCATACAATTATCACATAAAAGATATTTGAAAATTATCTGCATATCAATATTTTGAAAACGCATTTAAATAATTTAAATTAATTATTCGTTTGAAGAGTCATAAATAAAAATTATGAAAATACCTTGACCTCTTTTATAATGTCAGCAAAATTTACGCGAAAAAATAAAAAATATATATTACAAAATTATCGCTAATGGGATGACATAAATTTGAGATAAATCAAAATATTTTTGACAGGTTTTTGGAGTAGACGATATAGTGTTATCCGTTATAGTACTCGATAGCTGATTTAAAATAATTTAAAAAAAAAAAATTAGATTATTTTTAATGATAAATAAAAATGTTTTGATTTATAAATATTGGCATAGACCAGTGGTTCTAAAACTGGGTCCGCATAGCCATTACCGGGGGTCCGCTAAATAATTTTGACATTAACTTTACATCCCCCTTTTCGCTTTTATTCAAATAACTAATTTAATAAAAATCCTACATGGTCAAGACTTTTTGTATTTGTTGTTATCTAACTTGTTATTGACATAACTAAATTAACATAACAATAATTAGTAAGAATGTAATTATTTTTTTTCAACTGCAAATTATTTACAGAAAACATATTATAATAAGTTCTATTTTGATCAATATTTGACCAAGAAATGTTTGTATGAGTTTAACGTATTATAATTTGTAACTTTTTTAATTCTTTTTACTACTATTTTTATTCATTTTATGTTTTTTATTCTTTATGCTAATAAAAATGTTTCTCTATAAATGCGCAAGACCATTTATTAAAATAGCCAGCGATACATTTTTACCAATATTTATTATAAAGTGCCTATGAGATTATTGAGCCAGAAATTAAGTCTCAAGAACGACGTAAAATGCCTAGGGTTGGTATGGGATCCGCAAAAAAAATGTTGTTCAAGAGGGGGTCCTCGGACTACATACGTTTAAGAACCACTGGTATAGACTGTTTCTTTGATTTAAGCCAGGGTAGGGGAGGAGTCGGAGTCGGAGTCGGAGTCAAGAGTCGATGTAAACAAAAAACGAAAGCAAAATAATGATGTTATCAGAATTTTTTAAAGTACGAAACCGAGAACGAAATTTTATTTTTTGTTGTGTTAAATTTTCTGCATATCTTATTGCCCTTTTTACTGCTTCTATTTTTATTTTTTCTACTTTCGTTTCCGCAATCACTGTATATGTAGTGATGGCAATAAAAATTAATTCATCGATTAACTGATCATTTGATTAATTGAAATGTTATAATCGATTTTCGATTAAATTGGTAGAAAATTATCGATTAATCGATTATGAAATAAAAAAATCAACTGTGGCCACCACAGGACCGACCGCCATCACAAAGTATATGTATAAAATACATTCTAGCAGCAGAGTAGAAATAACTTGGCCTAATATTTTCTAACAGAGATATTATTTATCATGACCATGGAAACGTTACATATAAGTATGAAAAAATAGATAAGAAAAAATTTTGAATTTTTTTTTGGTTTTATCAAAAAATATTTCAAATAAAAGTTGTTGTTATTGCTTTTATAGCAACTTTTGTTAAATATTTTTCTGTTATGAAATATTCGCAAAAATCTTAAAATTGACACCAGTAAACTTCCATTTCTAGTCAACCGATTTTTACCAAAAGTTGATCAACTCGTGCCATTGATGGCAGAAGCTTAAACTTGAAGTTTCATAAAAATCCTTTTAGCCGAATTTTCTCTGCACGTGTACACAGACAGACAGACGGACAGACAGACGGACAGACAGACGGACAGACAGACGGACAGACAGACAGACAGACGGACAAACAGACGGACAGACAGACCGGCAGACATCATGCTAAAAATAGTTAAAACGTTATGTAGGGACCTCAATTCGTGGAGATCCACCGAAATCTCGAAATGTCAAAATCGGGATGATCACAAAACCTCCCTTATATATGTTGGCGGTAACATTAAATAAAGTTTAACATTTATCAAAATACTTAATTATTGTTTGCAGTAGCGTAGCTTCAAATTTTACCCCCCCCCACTTCTGCGAAAATCATACAGCGCCACAAAAATATATAAAAATTTTACAATATGGGCCTCAAAACTTCTCCCCCTTCCAACACCACTGGGCCTGTTTGTCCATAGCACAAATTATAAAACAAGGAAGATAGCGGACTCCCACGTACGGCTTTGGACAGCGATAGTTGCGACATTCGTGGTTGTAATATGAACTAGGATTAGATAGTATGCAACCCGCAGTGCACACAAATATATTTTTATATTTTAAATTGCCATGAATCGCGCGATCATTAATTTTCTACTAAAATTGAAAAATGAAATGTAATTTTGGTAGAAAATTAAAGATTGCCTTGAACCAAAAATTATGATTAATTTATTTACAACTCTCCTAATTAATTTCCTAAAATTAAAATTAATTACAATTGTTAAAAGTTAATACTTCAGTAAGCATTAAGTTTTATTATTTTATTTGCAAGCAAGCATATGAAATAAATAAACAAGTATTTATTTTTTACTTTTATATTTACTTTTATTGTACATATTAAATTTAGTCTGTGCCTTTTTTTACACTATTTATATTTCTTTTGCATTTACCATTTAAAATATTATTAATTACACTACACCATTTGAAAATAAAAAATGTGGTGCTAATATTTAAAATTTCTTATAAAATTCATCACTGTCACAATCACAATTTACTGTCACCTATCGTTACAACGTCAAAAACAATTGCCGCAAATTGCCGATAATGAAGTGTTCTCAAAATGTTGGTTAAAAAAACGCTTTTAGCGCTGTCGGTGGATGGAATATAACTTAAAACCGTTTCAAGGCCGTGTATATGAGTTTCATACCCCTGGTCCATAGTTACGGCGCTGATTGTTTTACTCCTTACTACTTGCAAACTTCACGAGCCACCACTGATTTAAAATGACTTAATCATGAAATAATTCTATTATCACGAGAAACATAGATGTTTAATTTCAATTTAGTATAAAGTTCTACATTTTATCAAATAAAATATTATTTATGAGCAGTTAAATAACATTTATTATCTTTATTTGTGTGTTTTTTATTTAAATATTGTTCTGTCCAAGTTATTAAGATAAATCGAGGAATATACAAATTAATCTAATATTTATTTAGTTATCAATCTGATCTGGTAGTGGGGAAACCAATTCATTCACAGTCTAACAGCTCATAACTCAGTAGCTTAAAGATGTTGGTGCTAAGAATAGTGTTATCCCTTCTTCTCTTACAATGTGTGTTCGGGTTAAGGATTTTAGGACTATTCCCACATCCTGGGAAAAGTCATTTCGATGTTTTTCAACCCTTACTTAAAGAATTAGCTATCAAAGGTCATGAAGTTACAGTTGTTAGCCATTTTCCCTTGAAACCACCTATGAAAAATTATCAAGATATTGGATTGGACACTTATAGTAGTGTGTATATGGAGTTTATCGGGATTGATAATATACCAGGTTAGAATAATTGTATAATAAGTTATTTGGTGGATATTTAAAGGAAAGGTTAGTTTAATGGTAGAATAAATTTTAGATTGTGTGCTGTACTATGGCTTCTTGCCAGAAGTAATGTCATGTATTATTAGATTGTTTTGTTTTTTTGTAAAAGAAAGATTTTTGCCAATGCATTTTTGGTTTTCAAGGAAATGTTTTTTTAAATATTGTGTAATTTGTTTTATTAATATTATAATTCAACTCGATTAAAAAAATTGATGTGAAGTGTTAATTTTCACACATTGCAGGGTTTTGCAGGTATATAATAAGTGAAGGCGGCATGCTGAGTGTGTAGGAAAAATTTTGCTTTGTAGTAACCACGGCAAAATGAACGATCTTTTTAAAATAATTTATCGTCTGTTAATCTCAGAGCTTTAAAAACAAATTTTATGTTAAAATATTTTTTTGTTAATTTTAATTCGAATACCTAATATCATTATTTAGGTTTCTAAATAAGTGCAGTATTTTTTTTATATAACAAGATTCATTAAGATTTTGAAAATTGCGCCTATGGCTTTCATTGGTTGTCTTAAATCATACGCTCCGACCCTCTGGTTTCGTATAAATGACACATAGAATGTAAATATAATTCCAATTGGTTATTAAATTTACGCTCTTGAAAATTAAATTCAAAATTTGCTAAAATATAACTAGTATTTTAACAAATTAATTTAAACAAAATAAAAATTAAAAAAAAAAAAAAAAAAAATTACTCCACAAGCCAGGAACGAACCTGCGTGTTGTATAACAAATCTGTGTAGTTGGCGCGCAACATAGCCTCTAGACCACCACACGCTTAATAACTCAGCGTGTTATATGAGTATAAGCTGTATGCATCGTCAACCAAAAAACACAAAAAATGCATTATTTTCCGAAAACATAATCTGATCAAAAATTCCTGTTGTACTATTCCGGTTCACACCTATGTACATTACTTAGAATTTTTTCAGATTTTTAGTTTAAACCATCTGGGCTACAGGTGTGGGACAAAATTTTTTTTGCACAATTTTGGCAAAAATAGCATCAAAATAATTTATTTTGCAAAAATAAAATTTTGATCGTTAATCCACGTACTAAGGGCTTTAATTTGATACCCTACTCAGAATTTAAAAAAAATATTTTTTTTTTTCGATGAGCACATATTTGTTTATATTTTTAGGGTGATATGTTTTTTAGATGTTTTAGTATTTTTCCTATGTGCGGGTCAAAGAGTTGTATAAGCATGCCAAATTTCAACTCTCTAGGTTTAGCCGTTTGGCTACAATTTTTACCGAACAGACAGACAGACAGACAGACAGACAGACAGACAGACAGACAGACAGACAGACGACAAAATGACGGTATAAGGGTTTTTTGGTCATACCTACAAAACCCTAAAAATCGCAGTTATCTTATCCCGCTGGTATTAAAAAGAAAGTTGGTCAATCTAATTTTCGTTACTTCATTCCTGTTTTGTTTAATTTCTTTGTTAATAAGGACTCGGTAGATAATTTTATGAATATACTTTCTCGTAATCATAATTAATATATTGTTAAAGTCAAGAAATTTCTGCATAGTGTTTCGGAAGACTGCCTCAAAGAAATCCTACAAGGAAACGGTTATTACATGTGAAATATCCTAATACGAGTATGTAAGCTCTGGAAAAAAGTGCTGAGAGATGAATATTCAGAGCAATAAATAGTAAACGCAATAATGTCTTTTTACCTAATAGTTTTGTAATTTAAATTAAAACAAATATTTATGTTCCTATATTTATTAATACTTTTTTTTGGTCTATATTATTATTTTATTTTATTTTTTTCTCAAGGTTTCACAAGGAGCAACAAGGTTGTCTGTCTTAGCTTTTCGTGTTTCCTCGCGACTGTTTGTTTTGTATTATTATTGTATTTTTTTTTAATTAATTTTTTAATGTGCATATTGTGGCATTATATATTTATGTCACTATATGTACTAGGTCTACAAGTATGAAATGCGGAAATTTTTTCAAACTTGCCGCGCAAACAGCGTATATAGTTCAAAGTTTCAACACATATGGCGTTTTGTTAAGTGTCAAATGCGTATAGGTTATAATTTGAAAAGTGATCATATAGTTTTGTTTTACTGTGTTAAAAATGTCAAATTTTGTGGCAAATAAAGAGCATTCGCGGACAGTACTAGTGTTTTGTTTTCATTTGAAAAAAACTGCTGCTGAATCATACCGACTGCTTCGAGAAGCTTATGGTGAATATGCTCCATCGCAAGATACGTGTGAACGATGGTTTCGGCGTTTCAAAAGTGGTGACTTTGATCTTACAGACAAAGAACATGGAAAACCTCCAAAAAAATATGAAGATACAAGATTGGAAACATTGCTACAGGAAGACGATAGTCAATCACAAAAACAACTAGCAGAGAAGTTAGGCGTTAGTCAACAAGCTGTTTCCAATCGCCTACGAGAGATGTGTAAGATCCAGAAAGTCGGCAGATGAGTTCCACATGCATTGAATGAGAGGCAGAATTCTTTGATGACCAGTCAAAAATTGCAAGAGCTTGGCTGGGAAATTTTGTTGCATCCACCGTATAGTCCAGACATAGCACCCTCTGACTATCACCTATTCCGATCTCTGCAGAATTCTCTCAATGGAATAAAGCTGGTTTCAAAAGAAGCCTGCGAAAACCACTTGAATCAGTTTTTCAACCAGAAACCACAGAAGTTCTTCACCGATGGCATCATGGCTCTACCCGAAAATGGCGAAACGTTGTCGATAATAATGGAGCATATTTGGTTTAAATAAATTCATTTTCACACTATAACAAAACCAGTTGAATTTTACTAAAAAAACGCCACGAACATTTTCCCAGACCTGATATAAATATTGTACAGTTCCGCAATATTGATTTATTATATTTAAACGTTGTTCATTCAGGATTCAACCATAATCATAGCAAAATACGCTCCCTTGTAGATAATTTCACAACATAATTTTAACCATAAGGTTAAAAAGTAAAAACTTAACGCTTGGGTTATAACCTGAGATAAAGAATAAGAAACAAGGTTAAAATTTTAACTCCTAGTTAAAATGTTACTTTTTAACCACCATTTTTATCCAAATCTTTTTAACCACAAAAGATACAGAATAGACCCGACTATGTGTTAATAAATTTATGTGTCATAGGTTATTTTTATGAATGTTGTAAAATGTAACTCTAAGTTCATTGTTCCCAACTGTTTATTGTATATTTATCTAAGAGCAACTATATAAATATAAATAACTGAATAGATGATAACTATACAAATAACGTATGCAGAATTCTCTCAATGGATTTAAGCTGGTTTCAAAAGAAGCCTGCGAAAACCACTTGAATCAGTTGTTCAACCAGAAACCACAGAAGTTCTTCACCGATGGCATCATGGCCCTATTCTCTGTATCTGCATCTGTATCTAGGGTTTTTAAATCCCTGACATTTTTGAACTTTAGGGAATCGGGAAGAGGAAATCGCTTTACCCGGAAATTCGCCAAATCTTTATTTAATTTTCTTAAATCAGCAAATAACTCCTATAATAGTAACTATTTCATCATTTTGGTTAGGTTTTTGCTAGATTTGAGATATTATTACCAATATGATGAATATTACTATACCATTTTACATATATCACCAGTGTTGCCAACTTTTAGTAGATTTAGTAGATTTTCTACTAAATCTGGTAGAATGAGATGTTGATCTACGAGGGATGTTTCCAAACTTCTGGGAATTTAGCTAAATTTTTTATTATTTTGTTAATTTTCGTCAATATTATAATGTTGTTTTTTAACATAATCTCCATTTGAAATCAATAAATTTATCCCAACGATAAACTAATTGTTTTTAAGCCGTCTTCAAAGAACTTTCCTATTGAGTTTCTGTTCTGGTCCCAACAGCCTTGGCACCCAGCGCGGCGAAACCTTGCTAACGCCCAAACAATCATGCAAGATGTCATGAACTTGTCGTGTACCTATCCCTAGGCGCACACTAATTTGACGAATAGTCATTCGCCTGTCCTCTTTCAGTAGGTATTCGACGGCAGTAATGTTTCTTTCATTTACCGACGTGCTTGGGCGCCCACTTTGTGGATCGTCTTCTAGTGATGTTCTACCGGTTTTAAAATGATCGATGCACCGATAAACAGTACTTTTGGATTCTACAGACTCACCAAATACTCCTTGCAGACGCTGAATAATTTCTGATGTTTTCACACCTTCTTTCCACAAAAAGAAAATGATTGCTCTTTGAGATTTTGCTGCGTCTTCCATGGTTACAAAAACAGTGCTATGAAAACGCGTCTATATCAGTCGAACACCTAAATCAGACTGAACAATATTGCACTAGATAGTTGCATAAACATGTCAAGACTTGTCTGGCACCAATAACATTGCCTATAAGTTCTGCGTAATTTAATTATAGCACAATTTCCAGAATTTAGGACATATCCATCGTAGTTACTGGAAAGTGAATCAAGTAGATGGCAGAAAATATGGTAGATTATATAATCTGTCCAAAAGCATATTTTCTCATCACTTAGGTCCGTTTTTCTTTTTACCAACTACCACATATATAAAGGAGACGTTGTGATTATCAGTACAGGTTTTTTATTTTATAATTTATTTTTCCTGCAACATTTATTGTAAAAAATTAAATATTGTTGAATTTAAAAACAAGATTTATGTACATAGTATAAGGTAAATAGTAGAAGCATAAGCTATCCATGTTCAACACAAGATATAATATATTTTATTAACGACAATAAAACAAATTTTAAATAAATAAAATGACGTGATCATACCAGTTTTGACATTTGGAGATATCGATGGATGTCCACGAATTGAGGTCCCTACATAGCGTTTTAACTATTTTTAGCATGATGTCTGTCTGTCTGTCTGTCTGTCCGTCGGTCTGTGTACACGTGCAGCGCAAATTCGGCTAAAAGGATTTTTATGAAACTTCATATTTAAGCTTTTAACATCAACGGCACGAGTTGATCGACTTTTGGTAAAAATCGGTTAGCTAGAAATGGGCGTTTACTCTTGTCGGTTTTAAGATTATTACATAACAGAGAAATATTTCGAAAAAAATTATTCAACAAAATTTGCTATAAAAGAGAATTTTTTTTTATGTGGATGCAGGTACTGTTCCATGGTTATCGTAAATTATAAATACACGTTATGAAATTGTCAACGTAATATAATATGTTATTGTCTTTTACAATAATAGGGGATAGGCATGATTTTAAAATTTTTTTTTATTATATTCCTCTTGTTGCATATAAACATAAAAAACAGTTTTTAATTTTTTTTTTGTAATTTGAAGGCTTAAAAAAATCATAAATGTATGTAGCGCGCGAAAACGACGTGTGACGTCATACCCCTTCTAACTGACGCATGACACTACTAGCTTACTGGCGTACATAGTCTGTTGTGAACTTATTTGTTTGTATAACTTTTATAGGTTATGTAAAGTTACAGTGATTTTAATTAAAATAAAGTTTAATTGTATAAAAACAATTTATACATGTTTACCGAATTAAATTTTATATTAAAATAGATAACTTATATTGCAATATTTCAATTATACCTCTAACGTTGTGTAACTTCATGTAAACAATGTAGTAAAATTCTGACATCTAAATTACATAAATATTTACATTTTACAGAGTTGCAGCGTTTGTTTACATAAAGTTATAGAATATAAAATAAAAATTACTTACAGTTCTGCTTTGACACCACGTATTTCTTCAGCACTGTAGCATTCATTATTTTTCATATATTCCATGAGCATAAATGCATCAAAGTTGGGTAAATTATCACTCTGAGCCCTAACAAAATCTTTATCTGCCATAACTCTCGAAGAATACAATATACACACGTGTAAAGATTATGTTGTAGCTGTATCTGTGACGTGAAACCCCTATCGTTTGATGTCATACTCAGTCGTTTTTACTCGGCAACCTTCGCTCCGTGGTCGGCTTATTTCAAATTTACAATATTTTAATTCAATAATTTGGCTACAATATTAATTAAAATGTAATTTTTGTTTTGTTAGGTGACTTAACTAACATTAACATATCAAAATAATGTAGTTTTAAGGAAATACAAATTTTATGTAGCACGCGATACATATAAGTATCTCTATCGCAAAGCAATATCTGCTGCTAAAATTGATGCACATTCAAAATTTATTAATAATTCAGATAACATCCAGAAAGCTGCATGGCAAATTATTAATAAACGCAGAAACAATACAATAGAATCCTCCAACGATACGATTATTACCCCTAACCAATTTAATGAACATTTTTCGACCATAGCTAAAACACTTATAGATAAAGTCCCCGTTTCTAACATTGCACCAGATTTTTTTCTTTCGAATAAAACTCCCAATACAATTTTTTCTTTCAAACCTGTCAGTGAGATCACGATTAGAGATGTTATAAGTGCTTTAAAGTATAGCAATACTCCTGACGTGAATGAACTGTCAGTAAAAATTCTAAAATCTGTAAAAGATCCCATTATTCCACCTCTTACAAGAGTAATAAACTCCTGCATCACTAACAGCTGTTTTCCTGACAAGCTTAAACTTGCCAAAGTTTTGCCACTTTTTAAGAAAGGAGATGTCGATGATGTTAATAATTATCGACCAATATCAATATTGCCAGTCTTTTCAAAGATTTTTGAAAAGGTGTTGTACAAACAAATTGTGCAGTATTTTACAAGCAAAAATCTTTTCTCCAATAGTCAGTTTGGTTTTAGAAGTGATAAGAGCACTATAGATGCAGTTTTGGACTTTGTCGCGTATGTTTCGGATGCATTAGAATCAGGGAAATACTGTCTTAGTGTTTTTCTTGATTTAAGCAAGGCTTTTGACTGCATATCTCATGATATTTTATTAACCAAACTATCTTTTTATGGTTTTGACGACAAGAGCCGTGCCATGCTTAAATCATACTTATCTAACCGGAAACAGTTTACCCAATTTAAAAGTAGCGTTTCTGAGTATCTTCCTTTACATTTTGGTATTCCCCAAGGTTCAGTTCTCGGACCGCTACTATTCTTAATATATGTTAACGACTTGCCTCTCGCTATGACATCTAAATCAATTCTTTACGCTGACGATACAACATTACTAAATTGCAACCATGATCTAGAATCCCTTATTACGGAAAATGTTTCTCTGGTGAACAGTGCAAACTCTTGGTTGTCTAGCAATAAACTAATTTTAAATACAGATAAAACCCAGACCTTGCTACTGAGCACCAGAAAACATGATTTTGCCAATCCCCCTTTCGTTAAATTTCTTGGTATCCACGTTGATCCTTACCTTCGTTGGGATCAGCACGTGGATGTACTCAGTCGTAAACTGCGATCGACCGTGTATCTAGTAAGGAATCTGAAGCATGAAGTCAGCATAGATGTTGTATTGAAAGCCTATTTCTCCCTCTTTCAGTCCCACCTAACCTATGGGTTAATAAGCTGGGGACATTCACCTGCAGCCAAAAGAATTTTCAGCTTACAACGTAAAGTTGTAAGAATAATTGCCAGTGCTCCTTTTAGAGCGGATTGTCGAGATCTTTTTGTAAAGCTGAAAATAATGTCATTGCCTTCACTATTTATTTATTTGTGTCTATTGTTTGTACGCAAAAACTTGCACAATTATATCACTTTTAGTGATACGCACGAGCACAACACGCGTTGTAAAAATAATATTCGTGGTAAGTTTTTGCGCTTAAATAAATCCAGGAATTGTTCAAATTACTTTGCTGTGAAATTTTATAATCTTTTACCAGAGACTATTACTACACTACCACTAGACAAATTCAAACTTAAACTTAAACACTTATTTATAAATAACCCATTGTACACAATTGATGAATTTAACAACGTTAATTTTGATGAACTTTTATGACTTTGTCTCTTAATATTGTATTGACTGACTGAAAGCAGTTCTTTGTATTTGTAATTTGGTCAATAAAACTATTATTATTATTATTATTATTATTATGCGTATCCCCTATTACTACTCTGCTGCTAGAATGTATTTTATACAATTACTTTGTGATGACGGTTGGTCCTGTGGTGGCCACAGCTGTTTTTAGTATCGGAATAATACTTATTAAGTATTTATTTTGTTATACGTATATGTAATGATTCCATGGTTATGGTAAATCATTTCTGTGTAAGAAAGTATTTTGTTAAAGTACTTTGAGATGGTGGTCGGTCTTGTGGTGGCCACAGCTGATTTTTTATGAATATTTTTCCTTTTAACTAACAAAGCATTTTAACATTTTGTTCAGTTATAGTCTAAAATATATAAAAATATATAGCAACGAAAGTTGCTATATATTTATTTAGCTCCTCGATGAATTCTTCTCGTGAAAAGTGCTCCGTGACTCAACAAGTTTGGGAAACTCTGCCCTAGACATTCTGTCGACATTTTACACTTATTAAATACCTACAAAACCCTGAAATGTGTGAAAATTTACACTTCACATCTATTTTTCAATGATCTGTTTTTGCTGTGATTGATTTATGCATAGTTATTTAAAACACAGAAATGAATTTTTAATTTACCCACCAAATAACTTATTAAAAAATAATTAGAAGAAAGAAGTAAATAACAAGAAAAATTTTGTGATTCTACAACCAAATTTTCTTTCAGATTCAAGACTTAGGTATTTCCAATCAGTATCTTTAATCAACATATTTGCCAAGGAAAGTTGCAACTTGCTCAAAACAGAAAAAATGCAAAACTTAATAAACACCAAAGAAAAATTCGATTTGATCCTAATCGAAATGTTCAACAGTGATTGTTTTCTGGGTTTCGTCTACAAATTCAACATTCCCTTCATAGGACTATCATCCTGCAACATAATGCCATGGACAGGACCTCGTTTCGCAAATCCAATAAACCCAGCATATATTCCAATAATATTTTCTCAATTTTCGGACAACATGAATCTCTTACAAAAAACTGAAAATACATTGCATGTGTTGTGGAATTCCATTTTTTATAAATACACTATGATGGCAACGAGTGATAAAGTGGCTAGAGAAGTTTTTGGGAAAGATATGCCCCATGTGTCCGAAATAGCCGAAAATGCTAGTTTGTTGTTGGTTAACACTCATTTTAGTTTGAATAGACCTAGACCAAATGTGCCCAGTGTTATTGAAGTAGGAGGGATGTTTTTGAAAAAGGAGCATGGCAAAATTCCACAGGTGAGTTTTTAATTGTAAGCTTAAGGAGCAAATATAAATAGCTAAATACATTCTAAAATTTAAATAAAAAATGTAACTGCCTAAAAAATTCATCTACACTGGTCAACACAATTTTTGCTGACTTACATCTAAGACTTGTTTCTTACTAATTTGGTGCTGCTGAACTCAAATATCACATCAGTTTTTGCGTATCACATCAGATTTTTGCTCTACAACAAATACATATTTTCGGCCAAATAATGCTATCGTTTAATTTTAGACGTCGATACTGTAATTGGTACAAATTTGGCGAACAATAAGGACTAAATAATTAGAAAATATTCTTAAAATTTTATTGATAGTGAAAGAAAGAAAATGAGAACAGTTTTAATTACATTTTAATGCATTGGAGTGTTAAAATAAAAATACAAAATAATTTAAGGATTAAATGGTCCTTTGTAAGATCTTCTGGAGTGCACCATTCCCGATAAGTCTATTTTAATACTCTAACAGTAGTCAGCCATCATGTGAGTATCCAACCTTCCTTGATAACGTCTCTCCATCGCTTTTAAATCCTGATGGAAACGTTCACCCTGTTCATCACTAACATTTCCAAGATTGACAGGAAATTGGTCAAGATGACTGTCTAAAAAATGAAGTTTCACGCTCATGTTGCACCCCAGATGATGATAATTTTCAATTAAATTTTCAACGACCTCCACATAGTTTTCGGCTTTTTTATTCCCAAGAAAATTTTTGATGAGCGCCACGAAAGACTGCCATGCATTTTTCTCCATGTCATCCATAAGTACAGTGAAATGTGGATCATTCACTAATTTTCTAATTTGTGATCCATTAAAAATGCCAGCTTTTAGCTTCTCATTACTGAGACTTTGAAATGTTTCAGATATATATTTGAAATAGTCACCATCTTTGTTCAACGCTTTTACAAACTGCTTCATTAGACCCAGTTTAATATGAAGAGCTCCACCAAAGGTTCGTGTATTATGTTTGGGTCTCCAACATTTAAATCTATTCTCACCGGCCAATTTTTCCAGTCCAGTGCTTATCTCTCGATCTGCTGTCGCACAAACACAAAATACGATAGAACAAAAATTTGACGTAATAGGCAGAAACTGTTAACATTTTTGAAATCAGAACCCCAAAATTAGTTAAAAACAAGTATCAGATCTAAGTCAGCAAAAAAAAAAGTTTAAATTTGTTGACCAATGTTATCGGTGACAATTTTTAAATATTACAGCAATAGTTGCCGACCGGCGTATCGTAGTGGTAACATATACGAGGTGTGTAAATGAAGTAACCGGACTGATTTTTATTTTTATTTATTTTTATTCGAATTGAATTACAATTCAGTACTGTCGAAGCCACACAGCGCTGGAAACGGTTCTGTCAATCCTCGTAGCAGTGCTGGCACTCGGATACTGGAATAGCTTTCAGCTGGTCGGTTACGGGCGTTTGAATGTTTTCGAGTGTCCAAAAATGACGTCCCTTGAGGTGATTTTTCAATCTTGAGTCCTTGGGAAAAATCACAAGGACTCAAGTCAGGAGAATAAGGAGGCAGAGGAGCTATAGGAATATTTTTTTATTTTTTATATTTTTAATTTTTGTCTAAAATTTGGCAATATTAGACATGCAGCCATATGAATAAAGTTGAAGTAAATGCTCACAAGTATAAGGTAGAAGTAAAAGCATTTGCTTCGAGTAAAAGGTCGGAGTAAAAGCATTTGCTTCTTTTTATATGAATAATGATTACCTTTTACTTACAAGTCAATGCTTCTACCGGTGAGTAAAAGGTCAAGAGGATGTGTTTATGTTGAAATCTGAAAATCAGTATTTATCAAAATCGCATTACTTCTTTCTTATTGCTGTCAACTTGAAATTAGTCTATAAACACTATCAAAACTGTACTGAGTTCCATGTTTGACATATCAGTTTATTTTTATTGGTGTAATGTCATATACAGATTCAGAGCACTTTACACCTACACTTGTGAACATTTCACTGGCATCACAAATTGCCTATACATTTAGCATAGGTTTTCCTTTACGATTGACATATTTATCTCTATGGATCTTCGGTTCTTCTATTCCTATATGTGTACAGTCAATGACACCAACTGCGGTTGGAAAACGGTATTTTCTTTGCCACATTTTTTTCGCCTTCACTAATAAATTTTGGGAAGTAAGAAATTTAATCCAGTTACCAGCTTGTGCAACTATTTAATCAACAACACTGCTGACAGTCAGTGATACTGTGGATTGCTACACCCCAAGTTCCTCACCGATACTTCTTTGAAATCCAAGATCAGCTAGATATCTCAACAAAAAAAAAGTTACCTAAAAATTATTAGCTAAACACTCCATGTTCTCCTGTTCAAAACGAAACTAACTTTTATGTCAGTACGACGTGGGGAAGAACGATGCCTATAATGTTTCATATTTCTTAAATGCACAATATCCGCCATGGCAATTAGTTCACTACAACACTTTTTCACAAGTGAGTATATGAATATATAGATGCAAGTTTTTCGAAGCATTTGCTTATAATTTAAAGTAAAAGGTCTGTTTTATTCATAACCATTTACTTCTGTCTTGAGCAAAAGATCAACAAAAAAGCATTTGCTTCTTACTCATAAGTAGAAGGTTTTGCTTGCATTTTTATTCATATAGTTTGGAGGATTTGCTTCATAATTTGCAAGTAAAAGGTTATGCTTATTTTTAATCATACGGCCCATTTTGTTTCAGAAGTAAACCAACAATCAGCTAATAAAAATATATATTTTAAATTACAGTTTGAGTTAAATAATAGTTTTGTTATATAATTTACTATGTGAAATATCTACAAAGTAGAATAGGTTACGTAATCTTTTTGCAGTGAGAGAAACCTATTTACAAACAATAACTTTTTTTGATATTTGCGGTTACGTGATGACACGACAACAGTAATTCAATATTTTTATAAGAGGTTTGATGTTCACCTTGGTTCTCTAAATGCATTCCAGTTAAAGAAGCAATCACTCTTACTACGTTCATTTGCATACTCAATAGTATTCCTTAGTTATTAAAACTAATATACTACGTTCACATGAAAACACATTAGTAGATAATATTACATCAGAGCCGCAGTAAGGAAAACTTGCGCTAGGGGCAGAGCCGTGTTTTTGGCGCCCTTGGCAAATCAAGCCAATAAATAACTAATAAAAACTTATAATAAATGTTCAAAAGTTTCTCCGTTTACTTGCTTACAAAATGTTAAGCGATCATAAAAATGATTCAAAACATTCAGCAATTGCTCTTAAGGTATATTGTTGGATGCTTAAACAATTATGTCTTGCAGTTCAGCAACATCCCTAAGTTCTCCATTATATACTTTGGCCTTTAAATATCCCCAATAAAAAAAATCATTGGGTGCCAAATCCGGAGATCTCGCTGGCCAATTCATCGACCCTCCTCTTCCAATCCAGCTTTTTGGGAAAGTTCTATGTAAATATTCTTTAACTATTCTAGAATAATGGACTGGTGCGCCATCATGTTGAAACCATACTTGTCCATTAATATTCAGGTTTCGCAACGCAGGTAATATTTGGTTTTGCAAAAGGGCTAGATATTTTGCGGCATTAAGGTTATCGTCAATAAAAAAAAGGCCCTATAATATTGGTTCCTATTATCCCTGCCCAAACATTTAATTTTTGCGGATTTTGAGTTCGGGAGGAATGAATCAAATGTAAATTTTCTCGACTCCAGTACTTAAAATTTTGTCTGTGCACTTCACCATTTAGAGTAAATGTTGCTTCGTCTGTAAATAAAATTCTTTGAAGCATTGTTGGGTCGGAATTAATTTTTTCAAACATTTCAAAACAAAAATCCATACGTACTGCTGCGTCCCTTTCTAACAATTCTTGATGATTTTGAAATTTGTATGATCGAAACTTTTCTTTTTTTAAGAAGTTAAAAACAGATCCAGTACTGACACCAACGGTTTGTGCAATTGATCTTAAAGTATTTTGATTATTTTCTTCCACTTGTAATAATATTTCCAACTGCTTCTCTTCTGTAAGCACGTGTGATGTTGTGTTTTTATTATGTTTTGACTTAAGACATCCTTCACGATGAAATTTATTAACTAGTCTTGAAATTGTAGAGGGATTTGGTATTGGCCGATCTGGATAAGTTGCACTAAATACAGCAAAAACTTGTCTTAAACTCATTTGGGAGTTATACCAAGTTACCATCATTATTTTTTCTTCATCTGTATATACATGTTGATTAATTTTTAAATCAGTAATGAGCAAAAGTATACACACTAATTGTCTATGTTGCAAATGAAAATGAACACGATTTATATTGCTGTCAAAAACTGTATCCAATGTAATGACATAGTACATGTTGCATTAAAAAATAAATTCACTGTATATTTTTAAAGTTTTTACTTTCTCTATTAAGTAAAAATGTACGTATTATATATTTCTTGAATCCATATTAAAAATAATAGAAGACGTCGTCTTGCATTAAGTAGGTAGTTTCATGTATCGCAGTAGAAAGTAATAATAGTAATTTGCAAAAACCGTTTTCACTTAATATGGTAATTCCAAAGATAATAACATCTTACCTTTAATTTTTACACCTGCTTGTAATAGTAATAAGCGAAGGTAATATTCCTTAATTATGCGCTCTATCTTTCTTCATATGCACTGTCAGTCGGTTTGAATTTTGGATTAACAGGGGAAGGACACAATCCATATTTTCTTAGAAACAAAAGCTTTTGTTCTAATTATTTTACTTGTGTTTCCTTATTTTTAATTATTACCTTAAAATTAATAATTTTGTTTGTTTGAGTACTGCTGTGAATTTATTTTCGCGCTCTAATTAGTAAAGATATCTACGAATAATGCCGTTTCTTTCTAATGATTTGTTTTTTATTCAAATAATTTTAAAGGTTAGTTGTCAACTTGCGTCACTATACGTTACTATGGGTATGCAAATAATTATAATGATATAGACAGAGAAAGCATATAGTATTGTATATCGATACTTGTAGCAACTAACAGTCACCTATCAGCAATCCAACTTTACTAAGTATATCCATTAAACACATTTATGAACTAGAAAATATGTAATTTAATTCATCAAAGTCGATGTCATTTAAAAATTGTTTTGCTCTTAATTTATAATTATTTCTTTGAAGGGTCAAATCGTTAACATCTAGATATTTTTTAAATTTATTATGAATTTTCGGGGCATAACAAACAAAATACTTTTGTCCAATACTTACAAACTTTATTCACAATTGCGCGTTCTTTATGTCTAATACTGTAACTGTGGTTATTAAAATTAAATTCGTTTGAATTTTTGTATGTATACTTTAATATTGCATATGAATATAATTGCAAAATGTGTGATATGTTTGCTTCTTGGAATAAGCCACTGGAAGGATAATACAAGGTGTCTCAAAAGAAATTTTATATTTAGTGGATCGATTAAAAAAAAAGTAAGCCGTATATAGAAAAAATGTTTATTAATTATTAAAATACACTTTTTGGGGATTTATTTCTTAAAAATAATATCGTCTAAATGTAGACCCTCGCGTTCTCGGCACTCATTTAATCGAACAGTAAAATTACTTATGACGTCTCGGAAGGTGGACTCAGGGATGGCTGCCATTTCGTGACGGATATTTTCTTTCAAATGCGCCAGTGAAGTCGGTTTATTGGCGTAAACTTTAGATTTAAGATAACTCCATAGGAAAAAGTCCATAGGGGTTAAATCTGGACTGCGTGGAGGCCAATTTATGTCACCTCTCCGGGAGATCAATTTGCCTGAGAAAATTTCACGAACACGTGGCAGAGACATATTGGACGTGTGTGAAGTTGCTCCGTCCTGTTGGAACCATGTTCTTTGGTTATAGCCAGGAAAGTTTTGCAGTTCAGGTACCAAGAAGTTGTCTAACATCTCCACATAACGCGCTCTGAATTCACTGTAACTGCACGCCCCCTTTCGTCTTCATAAAAGTAAGGGCCGATAATTCCTCGCGCCGACATCGCAGCCCATACGATCACTTTAGGCGAATGTAGGGGTTTCTGATGTTTGCGTTTCGGATTCGTTGCACTCCAGTAGCGGCAGTTCTGCTTATTTACGTGGCCATTAAGATGAAAATGAGCTTCATCCGAAAACAAAATGTTGGTAAACGTTGAAAATTGCTCAATCACCTGATTTACGAAATTAAGCCTCTGACTGGCATCTTGGGGCTTTAATTCTTGCACCAATTGTATTTTGTAGGGGTGCAGCTTTAGGTCTTTGTGCATAATGCGATGTAATGATGATCTATGCACATTTAAAGCACTTGCGCGCTTCCGAATTGAAAGGTTCGGGTCGTCACGAACAGACTGATTAACATTCTCCACGTTTTCTACCGTTTTTGATGTCCTAGGTCGCCCGGATTTTGATTTATCCAGCGTTGTACCAGTCTCTTTAAACTTTTTAACCCAATGTCGAATGAGAGGAATGCTTGGCGCATCATTTAAGTGGCGAAAACCTCGAATACTGCAGAATTTTCTACGCGCTACAGTCGCCGAATCACCGTTTTTGTAAAACTCCCGCACGCATAACGCGCGGTCTGCTCCCGAGAAACGCTCCATAGCGACTGAATTCCCAAAAGCCAGGCTACCTATTGACATAACCCCCGCGCCCTTCGGATACGTTGCGTTCACGCAGTAAGCTAAATAAATATAAAATTTCTTTTGAGACACTTGTAGATACTTTTACGATGCATTATTTTAACAATTCTTTTCTGCAGTGTAATGACTTTGTTTATGTATATCTTAGCAGCTCCTCCCCATACAATTAAGCCATAAATAATTGAAGATTGTACAAGACCATGATAAAATAATTTTAATTTGCCGTATGGGATAATGTTGGTTAGCTTTTTAATAAAATAAATAAATTGTCTTAATTTAGAACACAAATTTTTAATATGAATATCCCACCTCAATTGCTGATGTATTTGTTATTCCTAGATATTTAATAGAATTTACTTTTATTATCCGATCACTGCAGCCATATTCGCAAGATTTGCCCCCTGCGACTATTATTTATTTCCAAACAAATAAATGGCTCGGTGGTAAGAGATTTTGGTCGAATGAGGTGGTCATCGCTAAAACAGATACCTATGTTGAGGGCTTCCAGAAATCGTATTATTCGGAGGGCATCGAAAAATTGGAGAATCCTTGGACGAAGTGTATTGTTCTAAAAGGAGACTATAATAATGTATGGAGCAGAAGTATGGGGATGGGCGGAACGAGAATATATAGAAAAAGTACAAATAAAATACTTAAAATGGATGTTGGGACTAGACACGAATACACCAACATACATTATACTGGAAGAGACGAAAATGAAGAAAATGAAAAGAGAGGCAGTCAAAAAAGCCATAAAATATGAAGAGAATATAATTAAACACCCGGAAAAAGAAATTCTTTATGAATGCTGGAGGGAAATGGAAAAACGGAATCAACAAGGAAAGCCACTATCAAGATGGGAAAAGGAAAGGAAGGAAATGTACGAATATTGTGGCTACTCAACAACAGCGGTAACACTACAAAGAATGAATGGAGAAGAATTGGGGCACGAAGTAACAGAGCGAATGACCGACATACAACAAACGGAGCAAGATACAAAAATAAGAGAATCAAGATATAATAGCAAATATGAAAAGACCTGGACGGTGAGAAAACCACAGTATTTGACAGAAAAAGGCAGTACAGAGAAGAAAAAAGTAATAGCGAGATTTAGATGTGGAAATGAGGAGAGGGACAATAATTTTTGGATGAAAGAGGAAGAAAGAACATGTAGAATGTGCAGGGAAGGTAAGGAGACAATGGAACATTTGTTGGAAGAATGTGAAGAAATACGACACAGAACGGAAACGAGAAAGGAAATTTTGGATGAAACAGGAAAGGGGTATGAATGGATGAAAGAAGTGAAAAACAGAAGGGAGGAAATTAAGGAAAGGAGTCAACGAAGATATTAACTAGAGGAGAAGGAGAGTAGATTTTAAGCCGAAAGGCGAAAATTACAATTATTATTAAGTGTAAGTTAATTGTTGTAAGATAAAATTTAGTACATAATATTTAATAATAAAAAATATCTATCTATCTAAAAGGAGACTATGTTGAGAATCAAATTGAGTTTTACCGAAAACATTGTGTTTTCTTGCGTAGGCCGATTTCTTTTCAACCGCTCCTCTTATAACAGAATTTTTACAAACGGTATGGTCTAGCATTATCTCTACACTTAAAATTCCAGACACTAAAACGGGTCATAATTTTAAAATAAATAATCTACTCACATTACTAAGTCAGCTAAAAATGAAATTTTATTTTCTAGTTTCGTAAAAAATGATTTACTTTATTCATAAAAGTTAAAAAAGGTAGTAGAAATTGTATAACTGTACTGAAATGATAATTGCGTTTAGTTTCTTACCAACAACAAGTCAAGTGGTTCTAGGTTGTGATAAAAGAAAAAAAATAAATAAATCAAAACAATTGGTTCAAAATTAAGATCAATAAATTTTATTGACAGATTACTAAAGGGATATTAAAAAAGGAGAGATTCGAAATTATAAAAATCAAAAACAAAGAATGAGAAAATATCAAACTGAAGAAAATTTGTGATTTTATACAAATTGAAATACTTAGTAAGTTTTAAGATATTTACAAAACTGTTTAAGATGACTGCATATCTTCATCAACATTATCAATTGAATGCGTAGATGTTGACTGCAGTTTCGGCGTGAATCATTTTCCACGCCACTAAACTATATTGTAGGTTTGAAACTGGTTTACGTACTAATAAAAGTATTAGTGAAACTTTACCAAGTGTTATTTTAGAACCTATATTTGAGTTTCATCTAGTTCAATTGAATCGTTAATTTGAGAAATCACCTATCAATAGTTTACCATCTTTTCAGAAAATCGAAAAACAATCCTACGTTACTAAGAATACAAGATTTTGAAAATTGTAAATACTTTAAATAGAAACGAAGAATTTCAGATTATCTCTCAGGTTCGTGAAAAAAATATTAATCAAAGAAATATTTGTGAAGAATAATTTGAGCAAAATGTTAAAAATATACATTTTTCTTCTTTGCTTGGTCTTGGCATCTGGATTAAACATTTTAGTCCTCTTCCCACATCCAGGTAAAAGCCACTTCAACGCCTTTGCAGAACTAGCCAAAGAACTGGCCAGAAGAGGCCATAATGTAACAATGCTCAGTCATTTTCCACTCAAGAAACCAATGCCAAATTACACAGACATCGACGTTCGAAATGAAGATGACATGTTTATAGAATTCATAAAACTAGAAGAAGTTCCAAGGAACAGATTGAGGTATTACTGGACTATGGAATTAGTCCTTAAAATGAATCCTGGAGGATGTAAGACATTGAAAAGTGAACAAGTTAGTGAACTTATGAAGAGGAAAGGAGAATTTGATTTGGTTGTTTTTGAGATGTTCATTTCGGATTGTTATTTGGGATTGGCGCATTATTTTGATGTACCAATAATTGGACTTAGTTCTTGCCCAGTTATACCATGGACTGCTCCGAATTTTGGAAATCCAGAAAATCCGAGTTATATACCGAATATTTTCTTGCCATTCAGGTGAGGATTAGATCGTAGATCTTTGTTTTAATTAGGGATTGAGAACGGAAAAATTCTGTTGGTTTCTCTTCGAAACGATAACGTAAAAATGCAGTTTACGTACTTTACTTTCTCGCTTATTATATTCCTCTGAAACCGGTTTAAACCAAAACCAAAATTCAAACAATTAGAAATATACAGGGTGTTTGTTTGAAACGGGGCACCCCGAAAATCTCCTTTATTTGTAAAGATACAAAAAATCTTCAGAACAAAATTAAAACTAGACAAAAAGGCCCATCTAAAGGTTACTATAAGCATTCTGAGGCACTTCCGGTTTCACCGGAAATGATGTCAACTTTTGATCTAGCATAGGGAATCGATAATTTTTTATTTTTTTCCTAAAAGTACATTAAATTAGCTTTACAATGACACCAAAAAATCATATTTTGAGAAAAAGAGATATTTTGTTTCTTTTTTTATGGTTTTCAAAGCTTGCTACGTTCAACTTTGTAAAACTTATGTTGATTATTATTTTCTAAATAAATGGTCGCCATTTTGAAATGGTTAACATAAAAATATGACTTTTTGGTGTCATTGTAAAGCTAATTTAATGTACTTTTAGGAAAAAAATATAAAATTATCGATTCCCTATGCTAGATCAAAAGTTGACATCATTTCCGGTGAAACCGGAAGTGCCTCAGAATTCTTATAGTAACCTTTAGCTGGGCCTTTTTGTCTAGTTTAACTTTTGTTCTGATGATTTTTTGTATCTTTACAAATAAAGGAGATTTTCGGGGTGCCCCGTTTCAAACAAACACCCTGTATACTATGTTTATAAAACTATTTATTAAGTAATACGAAGAAAAGTTAGTAATTAAGTCACAAAAGGCTATTCAAAAAAAAAATAGTCAAAGAAATACTTAGCCGAAAACAAGTTTTATTTTTCAACAAAGTCGCCACCAGGATTAATACACTTATCCCATCGCTTTATCAATGCCCCAATTCCTGATGTATACAAGTCTTTGGACTGCAGTCTCAGTCACATGCGTACTTCTCGTTCAACATCGTTACCACTCACGAAACGTTGCCGCCAAGATGCTTTTTTGTAGGCCAAACCATAAGAACATCCAATGCATTTGCTATGCTATGCTGTCTATTAGGGATCAATTGAATCACATCAATTGAATTTGACTAAGTGTCGATTGATAGAAGCATACCTAACCAAAATGACAATCAAAACACATCGTCCACTCATCTATCGGCCACAATATAGTACCATATTTACCTTTTTAGTGACAATATGAATCTAATCGAACGTAGTGAGAATTTTATAATGAATATGTACGTAAAATGGTTTTATGCCAAGTATGTGATACCAGAAGCTCATGGAATCTATAAAGAAGTGTTTGGTAATGATGTACCAGATCCTGATGAAATAACTAGAAGTGCAAGCTTGTTGTTGGTGAACACACATTTTACTTATAATCTTCCGAGACCAATGGTACCAGCAGTTGTTGAAGTTGGGGGGATATCTTTGGGAACTGCTGAAGTTAAAAAATTACCCCAGGTAAGACATTTGTATATTAGCGTCGGCGAATCAATGCAGTTACGTCACACGACGTAACAAACAAATGCATTGTTCCAGACAATACAGTCGTTTGTTACGTCATGTGACATAACTGCGTTGATTCACCGACGCTAGTATATATGCTTATATGCTGGAAAAATCAAGGTATATTAGAAATATTTCAAATACTGAAAATGCTTGAATTGCTCATAAAATATGGTGTTTTAACTACGAAAAGTATTTGAAATACCTAAAATATTTTAAATATCCAAAAAAAGAAAGAAATATTTTAACATACGTAATCTTAAACCGCAATAAATACATTAAGGATTTTAATGACTATATTTGCTTTAAAAAATAAATAATTAAATAAGAAGAAAAATTAAAAAAAATGTACTTAAAAATGTAGTGAGACCGGTACGTTACTTTACAGCGTACCATTTATTGTCCACTAGGTAGCGAGTCTGTGATATTGTATAAAGTCTAATCTCAAACTGAAATGAGATTCCTGAGTAAAGGAGTTCGGGTAGAAGGCGTGAGTGTTATTCAGGGTTCATCATTATGATATGTGCATTAAATGATATGTATATGTACTTACCAACCAACTGATCAGGCATCTTGTAATTAGTCTGGATCTTAGCTGTTCACTTAAGTTCTTAAAGGTGAAGGTTTACACACGTTAAGTAAGACGGTTTAAAATGAATGAATTTGATTTATTAAAAGTAATATTTACAAAAAGATTAAAAGATTAAAATATAGATATTAAAATAATGAAAAGATTAAAACAAATAGAATCGGAAAGATCACCAGAATGCCGACCCAGTGCCTCTAAGAATATAACTAATTAGAAGTTAATGCTAACCGGACCGAACACTGTCTGACCTTGTTTTCAGAGAGATAGGAGTTTATATAAGCAGTCTAGATGCATTTCTAAGAAAAAGGGTTTAAGCATTGTTCAAGGAGATGCTAGTGTTCAAAGATATTTATCTACCATGTAGAGTTTTTAATTCTAAATAACTTTTATCTCTTGCACTTTTTCTCTAAAATAATTAGAGAAGCAGAAAATAGTATATATCAGGTCTACAAGTATGAAATGAGGATTTTTTTCAAACTTGCCGCGCAAACAGTGTGTATAGTTCAAAGTTTCAACACATATGGCGTTTTGTTAAGTTATCATTAAGTGTCAAATGCGTATAGGTTATAATTTGAAAAGTGATCATATAGTTTTGTTTTACTGTGTTAAAAATGTCAAATTTTGTGCCAAATAAAGAGCATTCGCGGACAGTACTACTGTTTTGTTTTAATTTGAAAAAAACTGCTGCTGAATCATACCGACAGCTTCGAGAAGCTTATGGTGAATATGGTCCATCGCAAGATACGTGTGGACGATGGTTTCGGTGTTTCAAAAGTGGTGACTTTGATCTTACAGACAAAGAACATGGAAAACCTCCAAAAAAATATGAAGATACAAAATTGGAAACATTGCTACAGGAAGACAATCTACAGATAGTCAATTACAAAAACAACTAGCAGAGCAGTTAGGCGTTAGTCAACAAGCTGTTTCCAATCGCCTACAAGAGATGGGTAAGATCCAGAAAGTCGGCAGATGGGTTCTACATGCATTGAATGAGAGGCAGATGAAAAAACGCAAAAACACTTGTGAAATTTTACTTGCACGATACAAAAGAAAGTCTGTTTTACATCGTATCATTACTGGCGATGCAAAATGGATTTATTTTGAAAATCCCAAGGCAAAAAAATCATGGGTGAACCATCCACATCAACTGAAAAACCGAAAAAGACAATGCTCTGTACTTGGTGGGACCAAAAGGGTGTGGTCTATTATGAATTGTTAAAACCTGGTGAAACAGTTAATACCCAACGATACCAACAACAACTGATAGAATTGAACCATTCGCTGCTCATAAAACGACCAGAATACGAAAGAAGACAGCACAAGGTAATCTTTCTTCACGATAACGTTTCATCACATAAGGCAAAAGCAGTTTGCAACACATTGAAGGCACTCAAGTGGGAAGTGCTACCCCATGCCGCTTACTCACCAGACTTGGCCCCTTCAGATTACCACTGGTTCGCATCGATGGGTCACGCACTTGCCAAGCAGCACTTTTGTTCATATGAGAATGTGAAAGAATGGCTAGATGAATGGTTTGCGGGGAAAGGGGAAGAGTTCTACTGGCGAGGTATTTACAAATTGCCTCAAAGATGGGAAAAATGTATAACTTCTAATGGGGCATACTTTGAATAAATAAACTTTTACTGTTCTTTTGAGTTTAATGTGAATTATTTAAAAAAAAACCGCATTTCATACTTGTAGACCTGGTATGTTATTTTACATGTTAAATAGCTATGGCAGACAGGTTAATTCACCACCCTGTGTATACGCATTTAAGTCAAATATGTAACAATATTTTGATAGAAAAAAGATAACAACTTATCCAAATATCATCTATTTTAAATGTCCTATTAATTATTTTTTTTGTGAGAAAAAAATAATACATTGTTTTCTTTATAAGCAAGAACCACTCCCCATTTACATAACAAATGAATTAAAAGTTTTTTTATAATTGTCAGCGTCATGCGACGCAAAATATATTTCAAAGATTAAATATAAGTTAATTTCACTTAAATACAGATAGTTATTTTAATTAATATTTACATATATATAAGATCTTGATTTCAGCAAATAGTTTTTGTTTAAGTTGAAACATGCGATAAACAAGTAGTGTTTAAAATATTTGTGCACAAAAATCTAACGTATACAGCAAAAAATTCATAAGTGTAAAAGTTCATTCTCAGTTTGGTTAAAAATTTAGTGTTAAAATTTTCATATAAAAAAGTAAAAGGTTCACTATTTTTAACCAAATCACGTTGTAAATCTTCATTTGTTTATATAGTGTTATTTTTTATGAAATATAACTTTTTCAGTGTTAAAATTAACACTGCTACTGATATAGCGCCTACTGATTATTAGACATTTCGGTTTTCTTAAAAGTAAAAAAATAAATAGTATTGACGAAGTTAAGCGTGTTGTTGATAATGTTTTGCCTCTAAACCTGTCAGTTTTTATCGAGAGGGAATTTTTAAAATTATTGACTGGTGGCAGCAGGTTGTAAACAATACTTATTACACACTATAAAAATAGTATGTTTGTTCAAAAAAAAAAAAAAAAACAATCAAAAACGTCGCATCATTCTGCATCATGACAATGCAAGCTCCCACACAGCACGTCAAACAATTGATTATTTGAAAGAGAAAACATCGAATTGTCTCAAGAAGCTGCTGAAGCCTTCGAAAACCATGTTTTGAGATACCAACTTCGGAGTGGAAAAAATGTTTCGAGAATTGGTTTGAACGCATGTAAAACAATTTAAATCTTAAAGGCGAATATTTTGAAAAGTAATAAAACAGTTTGTTCCAAAAAACATATTTCTTTCTTAAGCCGCATTCAGAGCTCTTAAATCAATAGCTTATGCACTGTAGCTTATGGACTGTTCACTGTCACCAGCAAGTTTGTCATATGATAAGACGTGAAACCGTTCAGACCTCCAAATTTAATACGCTGTTTGTTGTGGATTGTGTATAATTTTCTAAACTTATAGCTGGTGAGATGTTTTAATGAGACAGACATATAAACACATTGGCTATCGCATTCTATCAGAGTCACCGTAGTTATCGAATACCTTTACATAACCTAACATAATGTTATCATTAACAAATCTTGCTCAAAATTACAAAGACGGACAGCAAATATGATTAATTTAGGTAATTAGGTATTAGGTACAGAATTATAAGAACGATAATACATATACAATATTTTACGAAGCTAAATAGTTGGTTTCAAAATTCACAGATGGAGGGCTATTCGTACCATACTAATTTATAACAGATGTTTACGGTACATGGAAGTTAAAAGAATGTAATGGGTGTTTTTTTTAGAGGTATAGAACTTTAAATTGCAATAAAAGAACGATGGATTATTCGATTGACATGAATTTTTTTTTATTCGAAAGATAATCTTGTGGCATTACATTTTAAATATGATTTCTGGCATATGACCGCCACGGCTGGCTCGGATGTAGTCCAATCTGGACGTCCAATTTTCGATGACTTTTTCCAACATTTGTGGCCGTATATCGGCAATAACACGGCGAATGTTGTCTTCCAAATGGTCAAGCGTTTGTGGCTTATCCGCATAGACCAATGACTTTACATAGCCCCACAGAAAGTAGTCCAGCGGTGTTAAATCACAAGATCTTGGAGGCCAATTCACAGGTCCAAAACGTGAAATTAGGCGGTCACCAAACGTGTCTTTCAATAAATCGATTGTGGCACGAGCTGTGTGACATGTTGCGCCGTCTTGTTGGTATGATTTAATGTAATGCCACAAGATTATCTTTCGAATAAAAAAAAATTCATGTCAATCGAATAATCCATCGTTGTTTTATTGCAATTTAAAGTTCTATACCTCTAAAAAAAAACACCCTTTATTAAAGCATTACTCACAACGCACAGTCTATAACTCGTTAATTTAAAGAGGTCTGAATGCGGCTTTAGTTTTTGTAAAAATTTAAAAGGTAGCCTTCATATATAATAGGGGATAGGCATGATTTTTTTAATTTTTTTTATTATATTCCTCTTGTTGCATATAAACATAAAAAACAGTTTTTAATTTTTTTTTTTTTGTAATTTGAAGGCATAAAAAAATCATAAATGTATGTAGCGCGCGAAAACGACGTGTGACGTCATACCCCTTCTAACTGACGCATGACACTACTAGCTTACCGGCGTACATAGTCTGTTGTGAACTTATTTGTTTGTATAACTTTTATAGGTTATGTAAAGTTAGAGTGATTTTAATTAAAATAAAGTTTAATTCTATAAAAACAATTTATATATGTTTACCAAATTAAATTTTATATTAAAATAGATAACTTATATTGCAGTATTTCAATTATGCCTCTAACGTTTTGTAACTTCATGTAAACAATGTAGTAAAATTCTGACATCTAAATTACATAAATATTTACATTTTACAGAGTTACAGCGTTTGTTTACATAAAGTTATAGAATATAAAATAAAAATTACTTACAGGTCTGCTTTGACACCACGTATTTCTTCAGCACTGTAGCATTCATTATTTTTCATATATTCCATGAACATAAATGCATCAATGTTGGGTAAATTATCACTCTGAGCCCTAACAAAATCTTTATCTGCCATTTTAATAATAAATGCGTGAAAAATTGTTTAAAAACAAATACAAAACTCTCGAACAATACAATATACACACGTGTAAAGATTATGTTGTAGCTGTATCTGTGACGTGAAACCCCTATCGTTTGACGTCATACTCAGTCGTTTTTACTCGGCAACCTTCGCTCCGTGGTCGGCTTATTTCAAATTTACAATATTTTAATTCAAAAATTTGGCTATAATATTAATTAAAATGTAATTTTTGTTTTGTTTGGTGACATAATTAACATTAACATATCAAAATAATGTAGTTTTAAGGAAATACAAATTTTATGCGTATGCCCTATTACCCCAATTCTTCATCAGCGGTCACAACATACGATGTCATAAATTTACAACTTGTTCGTAAATCAAATAAAAATGTAGGTGTCTTTGTAGATTAAAAATCGAAAGAAATATTGTTAAAAAATAATGTTACACAATAACATTTTTATTATTCATTAACGTCAAGTCAAATTTTATTACTACCAGCTAAATATTTAGGAGCTTTATCTATGCTATTATTAAATACTTTTTTTTGTGTGTCTACTACTGTGTGTTCAATTGTCGTTGATATAGTATCATTGTTTAATTAACGTTTAAACCGAGATTAAAAACGTTTAAACCGAGATTATAGTTAGAACTATACAAGTTCTAACTCAGTACAGTCAATTTAATTTAAATAAATGTTGATCTTAAATTAATAACTACAGTCCGGACAATTATATTCAATGATCATTTTAAAAACTAATTATTCAGTATATATGACAGAATCATTTAAATTTAAATAGAAACGGAACTTACTGCCCCAATATGCATGGGTAGGCGTTGGGAACCTTGTTTATTTATTCATTGCATATATTTTATTTTAAAAAGTACGCTCATGGATACTGAATAGTTACAGTCAATTCCAAACGGTTAGGTGGAACTAACCGGAATTTTCATTGTTGTAAGTTGTCATTAGCTATTTTTTTATATATTGAAGTAGGCTTTTCCTGAACAAAATGATCAAAAGTTTCAATCAATCGGTAAAAGTAACTAGTTGCACCTAAACCAAAGGAACAAACTTTAGAATTTTAATTGATCATTGCATGTATTTGTCCGGATTTTATTAGTGTCTTAAATCGTCATTTAGTTATCCATATTTAAGTCTAATCACACATTCGTTACGCATTAATTTTCTGAGCTGTACCAGGTCTACAAGTATGAAATGCGGATTTTTTTCAAACTTGCCGCGCAAACAGTGTGTATAGTTCAAAGTTTCAACACATATGGTGTTTTGTTAAGTCATCATGAAGTGTCAAATGTGTATAGGTTACAATTTGAAAAGTGATCATAAAGTTTTGTTTTACTGTGTTAAAAATGTAAAATTTTGTGCCAAATAAAGAGCATTCGTAGACAGTACTACTGTTTTGTTTTCATTTGAAAAAAACTGCTGCTGAATCATACCGACTGCTTCGAGAAACTTATGGTGAATATGCTCCATCGCAAGATACGTGTGAACGATGGTTTCGGCTTTTCAAAAGTGGTGACTTTTGATCTTACAGATGATCTTACAGACAAAGAACATGGAAAACCTCCAAAAAAATATGAAGATACAAAATTGGAAACATTGCTACAGGAAGACGATAGTCAATCACAAAAACAACTAGCAGAGCAGTTAGGCGTTAGTCAACAAGCTGTTTCCAATCGCCTACGAGAGATGGGTAAGATCCAGAAAGTCGCCAGATGGATTCCACATGCATTGAATGAGAGGCAGATGGAAAAACGCAAAAACACTTGTGAAATTTTGCTTGCACGATACAAAAGAAAGTCTTTTTTGCATCGTATCATTACTGGCGATGAAAAATGGATTTATTTTGAAAATCTTAAACGCAAAAAATCATGGGTGAACCCAGGCTCACCATCCACATCAACTGCAAGACCGAATCGCTTTGGCAAAAAGACAATGCTCTGTACTTGGTAGGACCAAAAGGGTGTGGTCTATTATGAATTGTTAAAACCTGGTGAAACAGTTAATACCCAACAGCATGCCGCTTACTCACCAGACTTGGCCCCTTCAGATTACCACTTGTTCGCATCGATGGGTCACGCATTTGCCGAGCAGCACTTTTGTTCATATGAAAATGTGAAAGAATGGCTAGATGAATGGTTTGCGGGGAAAGGGGAAGAGTTCTACTGGCGAGGTATTTACAAATTGCCTGAAAGATGGGAAAAATGTATAACTTCTAATGGAGCATACTTTGAATAAATAAACTTTTACTGTTCTTTGAGTTTAACGTGTTTTAATTAAAAAAAAATCCGCATTCATACTTGTAGACCTGGTAAATGCTTTCTATTAATTTATACATAATGCCAGTCTATAGTCAAATAATTTAAGAGCTGTGAGTGCAGTTTTACATGTAATCTGAAATTAATAAGTCAAATCCAAATCAAATTAACACAAATCCTAGCTACAAGCTATTTTAAATCGTAAAAGTTACTAAAGTTGAAAATCTAGTTCCGCTTAAAGCAAAAAAACCGACTATACGTGGTATTACAGTTTTCAGTGTTCTTGAGTGATGTTTAATCCTTGACTTTTAATCCGAGATTAAATCAAATACAGTTAATTAAACAAAAAATCAAGTTTAATTGATACAGTGACAAAGTGTAGTGTAACAATGAAGATTTTAATCTTAATTCTATCCATTTGTGGATTATCTCACGGATTAAAAATCTTAGTATTTCTTCCATATGCTGGAAAATCTCATTTCTATGCTTTTGAACCACTTCTACAAAAACTCCACAAACGTGGACATCATTTAACGGTAGTAAGTCATTTTCCAATTGAAGAAAAATTGGATAACTACACAGACATTAGTCTTTCCAAAGGAGAGATCCCGAAGGAAATTATACCAATGGATGAATTGCCTACAGGACATATAAAACATTACTTAACATCGTATTTTTTGGAAATGATGATGAAAAAGTCTTGCAATCTTCATAATGAAGAAATGGAAAATTTATTAAAATCTAATGAAAAATACGATTTGATTTTAATGGAGATGTTTGTAGGGGATTGTTATTTTGGTTTTATCCATAAATTCCAAGTTCCATTCATTGGATTAAGTTCTTGTGGACTTCTTCCATGGACTTCTAGATATTTTGCAAACCCTCTTAATCCATCTTTTGTTCCTTCGGTATTTTTCTATCATTCTGATTCGATGAATTTTTTGGAAAGAGTAGAGAATTCTATTGATTACTTGTATGCTTATTGGCAATATGAGAGATTAATTCTTGGTCCTTGTAATAAGATTGCAAGAGAGTTTTTTGGAGAAGGACTTCCTGATTTGGGAAAAATTGCTGAAAATGCAAGTTTGTTGTTGGTGAATACGCATTTTACTTTGCAAAGGCCAAGACCGATGGTACCTGGAATTATTGAAGTGGGTGGATTGTTCTTGCAAAATAGTACTCAAAAATTACCAAAGGTAAGATTTAATATTATGTAGATGAGTTTTAAAAATTAGTTTTAAAGGAACCTACGTAAACCTTTTTACCACAAATTAAATATTTTTAGTTGTATTTCTTGTTCCGATTAAATAGTTTTAGAGAAAATCTGGAAAACCGAACCATAAACGAATCCTGAAACCCCGAGATTCTCACTGAACCGGTACCAGAACGCCGTGAAGAAAAGAAGATTCTGAGGGTTTCGTCGGCTACCGTTCAATCGGCTATCGTCAGTTCGCCGAAGCATTTTAACAATATCTTGTAACTTTCATAGAGACTTTTTTGCCAACTGTATAACACACATTTATAAGAATGTTACTATTACAGTTATGTAATATAGGCCCCTTACACACATATGAATTCGATTCTCAGCTGTTAAATTTTTTTATTGTATTTTTATTTTCAAAAGAACACATATACATCTAAGGTTTCCAATCCGGATATCTGAATATCCGAATATCCGGATTATGCGACCAATTTGAACTATTCGATAATCCGGATATTTTTTGAATAAACAAAATATTTTTTTTTCAACAATTTTTTCAATTTATCTGGTACTTTTTAGGGTTTTGTAGGTATGACCAAAAAGCCCGTCATTTTGTCGTCTGTCTGTCTGTCTGTCTGTCTGTCTGTTCGGTAAAAATTGTAGCCAAAAGTAGAGAGTTAAAATTTGGCATGCTTATACAACTCTTTGAACCGCACATAGGAAAAATACTAAAACATCTAAAAAACACATCCCCCCAAAAATATAAACAAATATGTGCTCATCGAAAAAAATAATATTTTTTTTAAATTCTGAGTAGGGTATCAAATGAAAGCCCTTAGTACGTGGATTAACGATCAAAATTTTATTTTTGCCAAATAAATTATTTTGAAGCGATTTTTGCCAAAATTGTGCAAAAAAAGATTTGTCCCACACCCTGTAGCCCAGATGGTTTAAACTAAAAATCTGAAAAAAATTTAAGTAATATACATTGGTGTGAACCGGAATAGTACAACAGGAATTTTTGATCAGAATATGTTTTCGGAAAATAACGCATTTTTTGTGTTTTTAACTAAAATATTTAATTCGCTATGTAACACAGTAGATAAGTAAGCTCTCGTAGTGTAGTGCGTTTTGTCGTCATTCGTAATTTGCAAACTATTTGAGTTCGATTCCTGTAAACTTAAATTTTTGTTTTTTATTTGCATTTTTATTTTGTTTAAATTATTTTGTCAAAATTCTAGTTATATTTTGTTATATGTTGCATTTAATTTTTAAAAGCGTAAATTTAATAACCAGTGGGAAGTGTTGAAAATATAAATTAATTCTATGTTTGAATGTATACGAAATCAGAGGGCGGGGCTTATGATTTAAGCAACCAATGGAAGCCATAGGCGGAATTTTCAAAATCTTAATGAACCTTGCTATATAAAAAAATACCACACGTATTTAGAAACTTAAATAATGGTATTAGGCATTTGAATTAAAATTCATAATTTTGACATAAAATTTGTTTTGGCATCCCAAATAATCATCATTCAGTTACTAAATACTTGCGAAACCCTGAAATGTGTGAAAGTTCACACTTCACATCAATTTTTTCATACCTATATGTAACGTTTCCATGATCATGATAAATAATATCTCTGTTAGAAATTATTAGGCCAAGTTATTTCTACTCTGCTGCTAGAATGTATTTTATACAAGTACTTTGTGATGGCGGTCGGTTCTGTGGTGGCCACAGCTGATTTTTGTTAATATTTTCAAGTTGAAAACTATTTATTAAAATCCTCAATACGGTGACTATGTTCCGTGCAATTAATCCAGTAATTAGGGTCTTCACAGTTAATTTTAATTGGAATATAAGAGATTAAACTCATTTTGAGCGTATAAAAAATAGATAAAGTACGAGTTTCGGTTTTGACAAGTTCGGCACATGAATAAAGTAAATAGTTTTTGTTAAAAAAAAAAAAAAAAAGCTGCTCGCAAACGACAGTGACGGCTTAGGCCTAGTCCTAATAAGTCCTATTTCCCATGTCCTAGCTCTAATAAGCACCAACTAATATTTTTTCTTTAATATTTAAATTTCAATTAACTGTATCATTTTGACTGTGAGTCGCTGTACATACAATATCCTGAATTATGTAAAAATTACACTTCACACAATTTTTTGATAAACCAAAAAATCCCATCTTTATAATGATAGCTATTGGTAATACCTGTCATTGAAAGCATTAACCGTCTAATATAGCATTACATGAAATTGAATATGAGCTGTTAGGTTGAGGCCGGGCAAGTTAGACTTGGCCGTAACTCGATATTCGCCCTAATGAAGGCTATTGAATTATTTATACGTTTTTAACAATAACTGTATTGTGTAAGAACTGATATTCGATATTATGATTTCGTTAATGGAACATTCTCTGGCAAATCGTAAATGTTATATTGAGATTAAATGTCAACACGAGTCAAAAAAACGAAAGTTTGGACAGTTCTAGGTGGGTTCGTTTATTCCACATAGCAGGCTGCACCCAGGGACTTGTGCCTCCCCCAGTTCTCGAAAAACACGTGTCTTTTTTTTTTGTTCACTTTAAACTGAATATAAGCTTTCTTTGCACTTCTAAGCGCTTAACCGCTTAAGGACTTCGCCCGAATATGCTCGGGCGGTTATTATGTGCGAAAATTCAATGTACGATGTACTCGGGCGAAAATGAATACGATTCATGGTATGTTGAAGCGAGACGAGGCATAATTATTAATTATGATAAATAAAAATGAATATTTTTTTATGAATTTCTTTTATTTCTCGACCCACACTATGCACCATAATATCAACTTTAAATCTCATTTTGGGTCCGAAATAGCTTTTATGAAGGATATATATGAACAGTAAATAAAATTCATTCATAAAAAAAATTTGTTTTTTTTTTTTCATTTTTAAACTTTTTAATGATTACTGAAGGGGTTATAAACTCTGTGGTTGATTCCATATTTTGACCCACAACGATACTTTAAAAAATTGATGTGAAGTGTGAATTTTCACACATTGCAGGGTTTCGCGGATATATAATAAGTGATAGAGAAGGTAGAATTGAGGTCCCTACATAAAGTTTTGACTATTTTTAGCATGATGTCTGTCGGACTGTCGGTCTGTCTGTCTGCCTGTATATCTGTCTGTCTGTCGGTCTGTCTGTCAGACCATGTACACGTGCAGAGCACATTCAGCTGAAAGGATTTTTATGAAACTTCATATTTAAGCTTTTGACATCAATGGCACGAGTTGATCAACTTTTGGTAAATATCGGTTAACTAGAAATGAGAGTTTACTCGTGTCGGTTTTAAGATTTTTGCGAATATTTCACAACAGAGTAATATTTCGAAAAAAAAATATATATATTTAACAAAAGTTGCTATAAAAACAATAACTAACAACTTTTATTTGAGACATTTTTTGATAAAGCAGCATAAATTAAACAAGTACTTTGTGATGGCGGTCGGTCCTGTGGTGACCAAAGCTGATTTTTTTTGTTTAAGGTTTTGCGGCACACTTGAAAAACTAGTGTGCCGTAGCACACCCTTTGGGAAACACTGCTATAAGTTATTAATTTTTAATATTTTTAGTATTCCTACAAAATAATCTGTTTGTAATGAGTTCCATATAATGTTCCATTTTCAAACGTTTTAGATAATACATTTTATTGTCAACCATTATTCAAGTTTTATATTTTAGCGATAAATTATTCCACAAAAATTATACTTAACATTTGTCTAAAGTGATAAAGTTATTACTAACGAGCAAAAAAAAAAAAAAATAACAAATAAATATATTACGTAAATACATTATTTCATAATTTAAAACTGTGCTAAATGTTCCTTGCATAATTTAAAAAAAATACTGACAATGTGGTTTTATAAGTAAATCGGTTACTAAAGGTACCAACACGTAGAAGGATTATTTCCGGCGCTGTTATATCGGCGTCTATCAGTACTTGTACTTGTTCTTGGAGCTTGTTGACGCCGGTTAGTGTCCATGTAAAAAGTTTGTTATCGACGCCGGTTTACTGAAATATAATCATTTAAATTGACCTGTTTTTATTTCAGGCGATCAAGAAAATATTTTCATTGAATCAATTAAAAAAAAAAAATGAATGTGAAGTATGAATTTTCACACATTCAGGGTTTTGTAGGTATTTAATAAGTGTAAAATTTCAACAGAACTCTGGAAGTCTAAAAAAAAAATCTCAATCACATCAAATTCAACAGATTTTTGATTATCATTTTTATTCGATAGTTGATTATCATTTTTATTCGATATTTCGAAATAATTCATTAAAAAAAAAAAACTGCAATATTCTCCAAAACCGAAATCTGATCAAAAATTATTCTCGTACGCTTCCGGCTCAGATCAATATACATTATTTATAATTTTTTAAATTTTTAATTTAACCCCCTTTGGTAAAAAAGGGCAGGACAAGACCTTTTTTGGCATATTTTTGACTAAAATCGTGTTAAAAGAAACGCATTTAAAGATACTAATTTTCGTTCCTTAATTTACGTTTTAAGAGCTTTTTTTTGATACCACAAAAATTTTTTAAATAATAATTTTTTTCAATGATACAATAAAATAATATTTTTCAAATAACTTATCTAATCAAAAATTCCTGCTGAACTATTCCGGTTCCCATCAATGTATATATATACATTATGGAGATTTTTTCAGATTTTTAGATCAACCCCTCACGATAGGGTTGGGGACAAAAACTTTTTTAAAAATATTTCTGGCGAAAATCCCATTAAAAAATTAATTTTTCAAAGATGAAAATTTGCTTGTCCATCTACGTATTAAGAGGTTTTATTACCTTACGCTCCCACTGACATTGAAGCAGTGGTGGAAAATTCCAGATGTCGTATTTACTGGAATTATGCATTTTATACCACTAAGCTTCTCTCAGCCAATAAACCGGACATCGTCCTGCTGGATTTCGAGACAAAAGACATTTTTGTCATCGAATTATCCTGTCCAGCTGAGAAAAATATCACTCTCAAAGAGGACGAGAAGAGAACCAAGTACCTGGACCTCTTGTCCGAGCTAAAAAAAATGTACCCGGGTTATTTTGTAAAGCTCGTAGTCTTGATTTTGGGTGTATTGGGTGGCCTTAAAGCTGTTTTTAAGAGGGAAATCGAGATCATTCCCGTCTGCAGACCATCTGCTACCTCTCTGGTCTGCAGATTGCAAAAAGCAGTGCTGCTCGGATCGCTTCGCATTGTGCGGACGCTGGATCTGGTGTGAGCCCATCGGTCGCATATCGCCAGGGTTTGGGATGCAACCGATTGCTGGGAAAAAGCTCTCTCGACCTTCTAGTGAAGGTTAGAGAAGAGCGTCTCGTCTGTGCCGAACACGTTGCGGGCAAACCTGAACGGTACTGGCGATACTACAAACCTCCCTTCAATCCTATAATATAATACGCCTGTTTGTATGTTCGTATGTTCGACCGGTCGTTTCTTCATTCCCCGATAGAGGCGCGCATATGTTAATTATTTATGTCAAAATTGTTTAAAATATATTGTTGATGCAATAATAGTGAATTTTCTACGAACACTTTTTATAATTATTATAAGATGCAATAATAGTGAATATTCTACGAACACTTTTTATAATGATTGATAGAATTGTAAGAAATTATTGTTTATGTATTGGACAGTAGTGTGCTGTGAATTTTTGTTTTGAGTGTTGACATTAAATTAGTAAAAATGACAGTTGTGTTTTTCATTAAAAAATCACTTCACAATTATTAATTTAGTTGTGAAATACACGGATCGGTTTTTTTACGAAACAAAACACAGAAAAACGTTATCCTTCCGTGATATTCGACATTTTTGATTAAAATTATTATTAGCAGAAAAATAATTATTTTAAAAAATATTTGGTTTTGATGAAAGTAAGAAAAATGTGACTTTTTTTTCTTTATTATTATTTTTTCAATGCTTTATTATTTTTTTATTTCTACGATTTATAGGACAAGATTTACAATATCCCACTGCAAACTCTATACAGATGGCAGCACATAACGACTACACTAAATAATTCAAGAATTATCAGTGGCTCTAAAACAATGGTTTCTGTTTATTTATCACATTAAAATATCATTTACCTTTTAGTTTAGGTTAGATTCACCTTAAAATAGGGTGACCAGATTTCAGTGAAGGGAAACCGGGACACAGGAAAAAAAAGGTCCTCTCACCTCCACAAATTTAAAGTGAAGAGCAAAAAAAAAAAAAGGTCCTCACCACTCAGATTCAAAGTGAAAAGCAAAGAGATTCAAAAACCGGGACAATCGGGCGTCCCGAGAACAGTTTTCGGGACACCGGGACAATTGACCGAAAACCGGGACGGATGGTCACCCTACCTTAAAAGCACTATCTTAGGTTATGGTTGATAACTGTTTATTTTATTTTTTTTTTATAAACCACCTAAAAATAAATTGTATTTTAACTGTTCTGTGCAAGGCTAGGGACAGTGATTCACCTTAAAAGCACTATCTTAGGTTATGGTTGATAACTGTTTTTTTTTTTTTTTATAAATGACCTAAAAATAAATTGTATTTTAACTGTTCTGTGCAGGGCTAGGGACAGTGATTCACCTTAAAAGCACTATCTTAGGTTATGGTTGATAACTGTTTATTTTTTTTTTTATAAGCCACCTAAAAATAAATTGTATTTTAACTGTTCTGTACAGGGCTAGGGACAGTGATTCACCTTAAAAGCACTATCTTAGGTTATGGTTGATAACTGTTTATTTTTTTTTTTATAAACCACCTAAAAATAAATTGTATTTTAACTGTTCTGTGCAGGGCCAGGGACAGTGATTCACCTTAAAAGCACTATCTTAGGTTATGGTTGATAACTGTTTATTTATTTTTTTTTATAAACCACCTAAAAATAAATTGTGTTTTAAAAGTTCTGCACAGTCCCACCTGTTTAGAATCTCTGTATATTCACTAAGCTGAAGCTTGTCGCAATGTCTGGACAGAATAATGAACAAATTAACAGACTCAATGATAATAATTACATGTTATTATATAGTAATATACATATATTGAATAAATAATGCAATGGTTTCACTAGGGCATGTGCACAGGCTTTGATTATATATTAGGAATAAGGTCTTCCCCTATATAGGATCTTGGTTTTAGTGTGTTGCTAGTTAATAAAATATTTGTTTATATTTGGGGATACCTGGGGATGTGTTTGTTTGAACTCTCAGTATTTTACCTATATGTGGGTCAAAGAGTTACATAAGCATACAAAATTTCAACTTTCTATGTTTAACCATTTGGCTATGATCTCTACCGTACAGACCGACAGACAGACAGGCATACAGACAGACAGACAGACAGACGGACAGACTGACAGACAGGAATACACACAGACAGACAGACACATGAGTGACGTTATAAGGGTATTTTGGTGGTCATACGCAGGGATGGGGAGTCGGAGTCGGAGTCGGGAGTCGGGAGTCGAGGAGTCGAAGCTTTTTGGAGGAGTCGGAGTCGGAGTCGGGAGTCGGAAAAAGTTATCGACTCCCGACTCTTTGACTACATATTAATCAAGGATGAGAACAATCCGAAAACGAATGCAAAATACCATACTACCAGAATTTGTTAAAGATTGGGAACAGGAACGACATTTTTTCTCTGTTCATGAACGAAAATGAAATTAAAAATATTCAAGTCCGGTTTCCTTCATGCTTTTCAGTTAAAAATTTAGTTAGTTTTTAGTAATATCATAAGAGTAAGTAATATGTACTACTTACTTTATGGTAATATCTAATTTTCCTTTTTTTGTATACTTTGTTTATTATGTTAAAACAAAACTAAACTGGATTTTTATTTTCTCAAGTTGTAACGGGCTTTGTGATTATTTTATGTTTCATGTTGGCAGCTAGAATATATATGTCAAAAGAAAAAAGTGACATGTTATGAAAAATAAAGTATAGTCTGTTCCAAACGATTAAGCGGAACTAACTGGTATTTTCATTTTTGTAAGTTGTCATTAGCTATTTTTTTATATATTGAAGTTGGCTTTTCCTGAACAAAATGATCAAAAGCTTCAATCAAACGGTAAAAGTAACTAGTATTGAAAATCTAGTTCCGCCTAAACCAAAGGAACAGACTTTATATAAAATACAAAACAATTTTTTTTTTAAACTAATATATTTGAAAATTTGTATTAAAAATGACTCAATAGTCAAGATGAAATGAAAATTACATTTTATAAAAACAGCTCGCCCCAACCCAAGATATTTAATGTAAGTATAGTCTATTTGCTTGGTTTAAGCGGAATTAGATATCGAAATCTACTAACTTTTAAGGATTGAATGAAGCTTTGTATCATTTTGTTTAACAAAAACCCACTTTGATAGTTAAAAAGTAAACTCGTGATAATTTGAGAAAATAAAAATTCTATTTAGTTCCGCTTAAACATTTGGAATAGACTTTACCATTTACCAGTGAAAGGAGTCGGGAGTCGGAGCCGGAGTCGGAGTCGATTTTCAAAAATACCGACTCCGGAGTCGAGAGTCGGAAGTCGATAATTTTTCTGTCGACTCCCCATCCCTGGTCATACGTACAAATCCCTAAAAAAGGCAGACAAAAATTTCAGATTACCAGGCTGATTCGATAGTCCCAACCAGCTCCTGGGTTTGTGCCTTGAGTACCTATTAATTTTGTATAATTTCTAGTTCTATGAACCTAACGGGTGTTTTTTTTAGAGGTATAGAACTTTAAATTGCAATAAAACAACGATGGATTATTCGATTGACATGAATTTTTTTTTATTCGAAAGATAATCTTGTGGCATTACATTAAATCATACCAACAAGACGGCGCAACATGTCACACAGCTCGTGCCACAATCGATTTATTGAAAGACACGTTTGGTGACCGCCTAATTTCACGTTTTGGACCTGTGAATTGGCCTCCAAGATCTTGTGATTTAACACCGCTGGACTACTTTCTGTGGGGCTATGTAAAGTCATTGGTCTATGCGGATAAGCCACAAACGCTTGACCATTTGGAAGACAACATTCGCCGTGTTATTGCCGATATACGGCCACAAATGTTGGAAAAAGTCATCGAAAATTGGACGTCCAGATTGGACTACATCCGAGCCAGCCGTGGCGGTCATATGCCAGAAATCATATTTAAAATGTAATGCCACAAGATTATCTTTCGAATAAAAAAAAATTCATGTCAATCGAATAATCCATCGTTGTTTTATTGCAATTTAAAGTTCTATACCTCTAAAAAAAACACCCATTATATTAAGATTAATGTTTTGTTTCAGCATATTGAAAAATGGATCAACGAATCTACTCATGGAGTAATTTATTTCTCAATGGGATCCATGATCAAAGGTCATTCATTTCCACCAGAAATCCGTAGAGCATTCGTAAAGGCATTTGCCAGACTTCCACAACGTGTTCTTTGGAAATGGGAGAATGAATCTCTTCCTGAACAACCATCAAATGTTATGATCCAAAAATGGATGCCACAGTTCGATATACTATGTGAGTAACTAAATTTAATATACAGTGAATTTATTTTTTAATGCAACATGTACTATGTCATTACCATGGATACACTTTTTGACAGTAATATAAATCGTGTTCATTTTCATTTGCAATATAGACAATTAGTGTGTATACTTTTGCTAATTGCTGATTTAAAAATTAATCAACATGTATACAGATGAAGAAAAAATAATGATGGTAACTTGGTATAACTCCCAAATGAGTTTAAGAGAAGTTTCTGCTGTATTTAGTGCAACTTATCCAGATCACCCAATACCAAATCCCTCTACAATTTCAAGACTAGTTAATAAATTTTATCGCGAAGGATGTCTTAAGTCAAAACATAATAAAAAAGAACAACCCACGTGCTTACAGAAGAGAAGCAGTTGGAAATATTATTACAAGTGGAAGAAAACAATCAAAATATTTTAAGATCAATTGCACAAACCGTTGGTGTCAGTATTTGATCTGTTTTTAACTTCTTAAAAAAAGAAAAGTTTCGATCATACAAATTTCAAAATCATCAAGAAATGTTAGAAAAGGACCCAGCAGTACGTATGGATTTTTGTTTTGAAATGTTTGAAAAAATTAATTCCTACCCAACAATGCTTCAAAGAATTTTATTTACTGACGAAGCAACGTTTACTCTAAATGGTGAAATGCACAGACAAAATTTTATGTACTGGAGTCGAGAAAATTTACATTTGTTTCATTCCTCCCAAACTCAAAGGCCGCAAAAATTTAATGTTTGGGCAGGGATAATAGGAACCAATATTATAGGGCCTTTTTTTATTGACGGTAACCTTAATGCCGCAAAATATCTAGACCTTTTGCAAAACCAAATATTAACTGCGTTGCGAAACCTGAATATTAATGGACAAGTACGATATCAACATGATGGCGCATAAGTCCATTATTCTAGAATAGTTAAAGAATATTTACATAGAACTTTCCTAAATAACTGGATTGGAAGAGGAGGGTCGATGAATTGGCCAGCGTGATCTCCGGATTTGGCACCCAATGATTTTTTTTATTGGGGATATTTAAAGGCCAAATTATATAATGGAGAACTTAGGGATGTTGCTGAACTGCAAGACAAAATTGTTCAAGCATCCAACAATATACCTCAAGAGCAATTGCTGAATGTTTTGAATCATTTTTATGATTGCTTAACATTTTGTATGCAAGTAAACGGAGAAACTTTTGAACATTAATTATAAGTTTTTATTAGTTATTTATTTATTATTATTATTTTTTTAATTTGTATTTTCAATAAAAAATATTGATTTTGCTAGTAAATATGGTTTTTTCTATGTTGCAAATGAAAATGAACACGATTTATATTACTGTCAAAAAGTGTATCCATGGTAATGACAGTACATGTTGCATTAAAAAATAAATTCACTGTATATCTAGCAATTCCCAAAGATGTGGAGGATCAGTACAATTCATTAGAAAACAAGTGATCGTAGAAAGTACTCAGCACGCTGCGCTAATGCAATTTTGCTTTGCTCTTGAACATAAATTAATTAACAGTAAATTAAAACATTGAAAAGAAAATATAACAAAATTAATTAAGGCGTTGACAATAATATTAACCGAAGAGTAAGCTTTAATAATTCAGTTGACTAGAATATTTTATTTAAATATCTGCTTTAGGTCACCCGAATGTAAAAGCTTACATCTCCCACGGAGGTCTGCTGGGTACAACGGAAGCTGTCCATTGTGGTGTTCCTATGGTGGTGATGCCACAATATGGTGACCAGTTTGTCAACGCTGCCGCTTTGGAAGCAGGAGGTGGTGGTGTTGTTCTTGACTTCAAAGAAGCTACAGAAGAAAAAGTTTACAATGCCCTCAAGAAAATACTCGAAACCAGGTTAGTACATAAATAATATATAACACAATTTGCGAAAAACTTGTAATGTGCAACCAGGTGTAACAGCGAAACGGTACACTGCCGTTGAATAAAAAGTTGTAGGAGACCAAGGGTGACTGCTTTCAGAAGAAAATATTTTTTTAAACCAGTGCTCAGAATAGAGCACAAAGTTATATTTTTTAAAGCTAGGTTACACGTATTTTTTAGATCGATTCGATAGTTTTTTTTTTAATTGGTTGGCATTAGCTCACTGATCGGTTTTATATCGTTGTCGGCTTCTGATTTAGAAGAAGAAAATGTCACTCAAGTTCTCCTGCGAAGATTGTATCAAATATTTCCCTTTCGTTGGTGAATCACTTCATAACAAGTTCGGCGATTAGCCTCGTTGCAGAAATAGGCCGATATAAAATTTTAATATATATATATATATATAAACAAGTCGCTGTAGGTTATCTTCATCTTATAATATTAAAATCATGTCATCGACATAATACCGATGTTTGTGTTAATAGAAAAAAGTGTTTACGTTTAATGGAAAAAATAACTTGTCTCCAGCAGGATGAATGTACTATTTGTGAAAATTCATTAAACAAAAATGTATAAAAATATGTTTTAACAGAATTTCCACGTTCACGTTATTAAATTTCGCTGAAACAAACTGATTTTTAATGTTTTTTATCTGACAAACATTGACGGATAATCCTAATTATTATCACATTTGTCTCTTAGATTAATTTCAGGCTACAGTTGAAAAAGTTACATTAAATTCAGTTCCCAAAAAGTAAAAACATGTCACAGAGCGTCACATCATGAGATTTATCTCTGCTGCTAGAATTAAAAAATTTAATTCAGAATTTATTACTACATATTAATGCGTTGTTTGGATACCAGCTTATATTATATACCTACTAGCTGGAGTACCCGCACTTCGTACGGTTTTTGCAAGGTAAATTTTTGCTGTAACGATTATGATAAGTGAGATATTTCAGTTTCAAATAAAGATGGAAACATACGAGGTGTGTAAATTAATAACCGGACTGATTTTTTAATTGTTTTCATTCGAATAGAATTACAATTCAGTATTGTCTCCCTCAAAATAACTTCCTTGGAAAGTCACTCAGCGCTTGAGGCGGTTCTTCCAATCCTCATAACAGTGCTGAAACTCGGATACTGGAATAGCTTTCAGCTGGTCGTTTAAGGGCGTTTGAATGTTTTCGAGTGTCCCAAAATGACGTCCCTTGAAGTGATTTTTCAATCTTGGGAAGAAGAAAAAGTCACAATGACTCAAGTCAGGACAATAAGGAGACTGAGGAGCCACTGGAATGTTTTTACTGGCCCAAAACTCGTTTATTGAAATTGCTGTGTGACAAGGCGCATTGTCATCCCCAATTCATTGGTCAAAATTTGATGAACGGTAGTGTGAGTCAAATTCAACTCGTCCCCGATCATTCTGACTGTCAATCGACGATCTGAACGCACAAGATCCCGAATTCTGTCGACATTTTCATCGGTTCTAGAAGATGAAAGTCTTCCTTCATCTTCAATCAACTTTCTTCCTTCTGAAAATGTCTTAAACCACCAAAAAATCTGGGCCCTTGACAAAACTCTATCACCGTAGGCCTGCTGAGTTTTATAAAAGTTTACGTTGCACTGTGCCCAAGTCTGAAGCAAAACTTGATAGCGCACCGTTGCTCGAAATGAATGTCACTCATTTTTAGAACGCACTAGAAAAAACTGATTTACGAAAAAAATCGCTATGGACAACAAAATTACTCTAGCGAGTTCAAACTCGTACTGAAGGCGTATCACATGTTCACATGCCGCCCCTCCAAGTCCCGCGTCTCAAATGTTGCTAGATCAAACGCTTTATCTACATTTCTTCACTCTATTTATGACTCCATCCTTTCTTGCTTATTACCATGTATGTTGATTCATCTAGATTTAACTTTAGTCCTATTTCCTTACTTAGTTCTTTAACTTTATTTACTATTATTCTTAAGTCTTCTTGGCTTTCTGCGCTTAGCAATGTCTCATCGGCGTAACTTAAATTATTAAACCTTTTTCCACCTATTTTAACTCCACCCATATTTCCCGAAAAATTCTTTCTGTGTAAATATTGAATAGGTCAGGTGACATGAACAACCTTGCTTAACTCCCTTTTCTATTTTTATGTAATTAGACTTTGTATTTTATATTCTGGTAGCAGCTTCTTGCATCCAATAAACATTGGAGATTATTCTAATATCTTTGTCATCAACATTGAACTGTTGCAATTTTTTTATTAGTTTCACATGCTATCGAAAGCTTTACTATAGTCAATGAAGCAGACATGTATTTCTTTGCTGATTTCTAAATTTCTTTCTATTAACGTTTTAAAGATAAATAGAGCATTTCGACGAAACATAATATGGCACCATCTAGCACTAAATAGGCACTAAATTATAGGCACATCTCTTTTTGCCACCGTCAGATAGACGGACTTCAAAATCTTCAATCCTAAAAACGTATTTAATAGAGGTTTAATATGAAATGATTTATTTTTCATAAATGTGAAATTCCCAGTAGAGAATATTAAAAATTACTTTTTAATTTTAGTTTTTATCCAGTGTTTATTTAAAATTGAAACGATGTATGATATGCGGTGTTGATATTCCGAATATATTTAAATATTTACGAATTGAAATATGCTTTTGTACGTATGACGTATTAGTTATTCATAAATTTTCAGTAGTCATTCTTGAACCTCTTTGCTGTTTTGTCCTCTTCCAATCACAAACGAACCCTGGAAAAATAATAATTCCAAAACCGAGGACAAAAAAAAAAAAAAAATTAAGCAAATAGAATTTTTTTTTTGTAATATAATAATGCGAAAATTGTATAATGCGTCGCCTAGCATGAAATATAACCAGATAGGTATAGTGCCCAGAGAGAGGTACAGTCTATTCTAAACGATTAGGCGGAACTAACCGGAATTTTCATTTTTGTTGTTAGCTATTTTTAGGGTTTTGTAGGTATGACAAAAAAACCCTTATGCCGTCATTTTGTCGTCTGTCTGTATGTATGTCTGCCTGTCTGTCTGTAGGTCTGCCTGTCTGTCTGTCTGTATGTCTGTCTGTCTGTCTGTCTGTCTGTCTGTCTGTTTGTTCGGTAAAAATTGTAGCCAAACGGCTAATCCTAGAGAGTTGAAATTTGGCATGCTTATACAACTCTTTGACCCGCACATAGGAAAAATACTAAAACATCTAAAAAACTTATCCCCCTAAAAATATAAACAAATATGGGCTCATCGAAAAAAAAATAATTATTTTAAAATTTTGAGTAGGGTATCAAATGAAAGCCCTTAGTACGTGGATTTTTGCAAAATAAATTATTTTGATGCGATTTTTGCCAAAATTGTGCAAAAAAAAAATTTGTCCCACACCCTGCAGCCCAGATGGTTTAAACTAAAAATCTGAAAAAATTCTAAGTAATGTACATTGGTGTGAACCGGAATAGTACAACAGGAATTTTTTATCAGATTATGTTTTCGGAAAATAACGCATTTTTTGTGTTTTTAACTAAAATATTTAATCCGCTATTTAACACACTAAACGAGTGAACATCCATAGTCCAGTGGTAACGTTATCGCTTCGTAAGTTACAAACTACTGTTCGAATCCCGTCAGTTTTTATTTTTTCTGTTTTTTTTTGAATTTTTATTTTGTTTAAATTATTTTGTATAATTTCTATATTTTGGCAAATGTTGCATTTAATTTTTAAAAGCGCAAATTTAATAACCAGTGGGAAGTGTTGAAATTATAATTTAATTCTATGTTTGAATGTAGACGAAATCAGAGGGGCAGAGTTTATGACTTAAACAACCAATGGAAACCGTAGGCACAATTTTCAAAATATTAATGAACCTTGCTATATAAAAAAAATACTGCAAATATTTAGAAACCCAAATAATTGTATTAAGCGTGTTCTACATTATACAATTCTCATCAAATTTTCATACTTATTTCTTTGACTAGGACTTGTACTAGAAATAAATCAGTGAAATTGTACAGTGTAGAACACGGTAAGTAGTCAAGGTCAACTTTATTCAAAACTAGATTTGATCCAACTATTCTTGAAAACACATCCAACTTGGAACTCGGTGCATGCGCAGTAGACAGTTTTAACAATTGTACCAACATTAAAATTACGCTTGTAAATATTTTGTATTACCACGTGTTTAATAGTGTTTTGTTGATCATTGGTTTGAATAAGCGAATATATAAATTGTGTTTTGTATGTAAATCAGTAATTTTACAAATCTAATAGCTAGGTTATAAACACTTGACAAGATATGAATAATATTTTTATGTTGGTACTTTAAATGAACTGAAACACGTGTAAGAATTTCATTCTCTACCAAAAAATTGAAAAATAAATTGTATTAAAACTTTGACAACTTCTAGTTCAAAGAAAAAAGTTTAGAAAATTGATGAATGAACTATAATGTAGAACACGCTTTAGGCATTCGAATTAAAATTAATAAAAAAATATTTTAACACAAAATTTGTTTTGGCATACCAAATAATCATTCACTTACCAAATACCTGCGAAATCCTAAAATGTGTGAAAATTCACACTTCACATAAATTTTTTTATATATTGAATTATTACGTCACTGGTCTGTTCTTGTGGAAAGAGCCCTATTAGCAACTTCTTTTCATTTCTCACGACATATTTTGAAATCAATGTTGAGATATTTTCGATCTTTCAACCTATTTTCCATTGAATTCGATATGACAAAAGTTTCGACGTAGTACTTTATTTTCCAGAAAGTATATAAGTGATGTAAAAGTAAAGTGGAGCTGTTTAACATAATATATATCTAAAACATATCGTTAAGATGTCGTGTGTGTACACAATAAAGTTATTTAAAAGAAAACACTAAGAAAAACATAATTTTAAAATTCATAGTTTGTAAGGTCAAGTTGAAATTATTATATATAATCACGATGAGAGACATGCAATGTTTCCACACACATTTCAACTAGTTTCTCTTCAAATACTCACGTACCTACGTACTTACCAGAGTTATACATCAGAAAATTTGTTAATTGCGCTAATAACGCGGTTTTAAATTGATTTTCTAAAGTTAGATTACACACACAACACGCCGGTTATGTGGTAAGTCTGTTTCTTGGAATAACTTTTACATTTTGTTAGTTAAAATTTTATTTAATTGAGGCCCGGTCTTTCCACCTTCAGTTAGAGTTCCAGGTAACTATCTGACAGATAAGGTTATTTGTAACTTCATCTGCTGAGTAAATGTCATCCCTTCTTTCTATACAAATGTATCTATCGGATAGTTATCTAACGGATAATGAGACTGACGTATTGGATTCACTGACTGGTATTGACATTTATTCAGCAGATGAAGTTACAAATAACCTTATCTGTCAGATAGTTACCTGGAACTTTATCTGAAGGTGGTTCTAGGGTAAATTCAAATATGACGTTCAAAATTAATGTTTTTAAAAAAGTCATAATTTAAATGCATAAAATTGCTATTATTCTTAATTTCTAAACAAATTGTAAAATATAGATAAATGAACAGTTCAATAATTAAAATTAATTAAAAATAAGTTCAATAATTCTATTTATTTATTACAAACCTTATTGTAAAAAAAAAAAAATTAAGAAAAATATATAAAATAATATTGGAAATCAGTTGGAATCATCAATGGATTCTTCTTCACTTCGAGTTAAGTCGTGACTAGTTCGCATACTGCACTAATAATAAAAACGAAAAAACTTTCCGGTACAACTAATATATTATTTAACTATACCTAATTATTTCAAAATATACGGTAACTGCAGCGAATTTCGACTACCAAATTTATTTATTTTTTAATTTACGTACTATTCAATATTTTGGTAGGAAAATGGTCCCAATCGATACCTCATTCACTTATCTTCAGGTGCTAAATATTTTCACGATGAAACAAGCTGTTATTACAACTTAAGTTCGACATAAAAAAAATATGAAAAAAACGTTGATATCAAAAAAGTGATGATAATATCGACTACCCTAAAATTTTAAGATAATCAACGTTTATTGTCTCTTTTACATTTTATTTAGGTAAAAAAATATAATAAAAAAGACTTTTAGTAAGACGTGATTTTAATTGTCGTCAAATTAGGTAAGTGAAACATGCATGTAATATCGACTAGTCGGTATTAGCTTCATTCCTCTAGTCGATATTACCTGCAATCAAATCTGTTTTATTTAGCCTGTGATATTGTAACAAAATATTATGAAAATCAAATTTTACCAGCTAATATATATGTATTTGGATCAGTTCTTATCAGTTTATTCAATGCAAAATATTTTGTTCAACTTTCCTTTGATAAACAACTGCTGATCAAAACCAATAAAAAATATTTTAACACTTAAAAAATATAAATATCTACAATGTTCGTCTAACGACATTCACACGTGGCTTAAAATAAAGTGAGGTTAGTTTTTCACATAAACATAGTGTTACGTTATACCACCGCTATAAAGCAGCACTTATTTAGAGAAATAATGGGATGGTCGAAATTACCTTCGTAGTCGAAATTCGCTGCAGTTACCCTATATTAATAAAATTGAAACGGGTTTGAGTTCAATTGGGTTTATTCGGGTGTATTGGTGATATAGTTTTGTTATTGGGCAATAGATCAATCACTGTTTTCTATTTTTCCCGTTACACTGAATTAAACCTCTCTATATAATGTACTCTGTGATCCTATTTACAAATTTAATAGTTAATAACTGATTTTCGTTGCAGTTTCAATAAGCAAGCTAAGGATCTGTCAGCAGCGTTTAAAGATCGTCCAATGCCTCCACTAGACACGGCAGTTTACTGGGTCGAATATGTCGCCAGGCACAATGGAGCACACCACATGCGCACTAAAGCCGTTGGAATGCCTTGGTACCAATATCTGCTACTAGATGTCATTGCATTCTTACTAGTAATATTCCTTACCTTCATGGCAATCTTGTTCTATACCCTTAGAGCTATATTCAGACTATTCAGTGGTAAAACAGAAAAAATTAAAACCAATTAAGGTGTTAGAAGTGGACGAGTAAAGTCCATGGTCTGAATATTTGTGAAAAATAGGAACCAATTTTAAAGTTGAATATTGTTGAATATTTTTAGTAAACCGAATGTAATTACTTAAGTTTTATTACGAAATACCTATAGATAGATGTATTTTAAAAATAAAGATTGAAAAACTAAAAATGTTTATTGTCATATTTTATAGAGTGACATTTTTTACCCTGGAAAAGAGGAGAATAACAATGTATAGGCTATTCCAAACGTTTAGGCGAAACTATGCTCTATGTCAGCTTAGAAAAATGTGTGCAAGAAGCTAGGAGCTGTTTGTCATTGTTTCTAATTGGTTTAGAACACCATCCTATTACAATCTTAAAATATTGTTTATAGTCCAAGTTGACAGATGTTCATTATGGTACATTGGAAATATATATTATTTTATTTTATTGGTATAATTTGTTATTATTTATATATATATATATATTGATACAACCGACGTGGTCAGACCAATGATATCCAACAGGCGACCTAAGACCTACCGTTATTTAAAGGATTTCGCGTGTATATATGCCAGATATAGAATCTACCAGTTATAACTCTCAGGGCACACTGAGAGGGGTAAGAAAATCTCAAAAAAAAAATTCGCTATGTTTAATAAACATTATTAGACCCAGTATATGGAACCGCTTTTTCAGTATCACCTGTATAAAATAGTGTTGTTCAATCGACATTGTCAGGCCTTGCGACGTTGCCAATTTTATCATAGTGTATAATATGATTTGTAAAGTTGAAAACATTCAAACCGACTCATTCAGTCCTACTGTTCAGGAGTATGTTTACACTCAAGAGTGCATTTTAAATAAATAATAATAATATTATATGTGAAAAAACACTTGTTGATAATTCATATACGTATTTGCAATGTAACATGTGGATCAAAATGTCCTTTCTTCGAGCGGCTATGTTTTATATAAGAAAATCTCCTTTTTTTTCGACAAATGACACGTGCATTATGAATACTCAATTAACAAAAGAAGATCTGCGATTTATAATACATAAGCCATCTGAGACTGAAAGACTTTTTGATCATAAGTTAGTAATTACATTTAATATATGCCAATTATTATTTTATACATAAAATATATTCGGGGGATCCTCCTGTGCTGTTTTTTTCACGCGTTTTTGAAAATGATTACACTTCAAATTAAATAATTTTGTTTCTCAATAAAATGAAGAAATATTAGTCAATACTGTCGCATACCTGACCCGAAAAGCACAGCCACTAGGTTGTACTGCGCATTAAAATATATTTTTACAAATTGTATCTTGGTTTTAATTATATTGTCGTATTATTTACGTATTTTGTTATTAAGGACATTTATTACTGTATAAATTCAGTAAACTATTACTGTCGTGATAATAAAAGGTAATATTTACAATTATATTTCTCATATGAAAAATAAAGAGAAGTCATCATCATCATTGACGCGACAGCGCGAGATGAGTCTAGATCTCTTGATTTCAAGTTTTGTGACCACATTTTCAATCTGTGTACATGTAGGAGTAATATAGACAGGATTACGTCTATTTTTTAGCGCACACAGAAATGCCCGTACAGCTTATAGCCGGTTGCTAAGCAGAGCCCGTAATTTGTCTAAATATTTTTTACACAAATTATTTTATCAATTGCCAGCGGTCAACGGCAAGCACAAACGATTTATTGCTGGCTGCCACAGGCTTGCTTGTGATAAGTAAAATTAAGCAAGATCCTTAGAATCACCGATAAACGAAATTCTATACACCAAAAAGAAGTATGTGTGTCAGGTGGATCATAAACGAGAAAAACATAATATTTGTAAAAGGTTGTTTAATTAGACCTTTTTGTTATATCTCACTATTTTTTTTTTTTTTTTTATTGCAGTTTCGGCTCTGGCAATTCTCAAATTTACGGTGAGCCGAAACTACAGTCAGTGAACTAATCTGTGAAACGTAACAACAAGCATCATTTAACAACCTTTTATCTTCTAAGTGAAATTTACAAAGTTGTGGAAAATTTACATATATAAATAAAATTGGAGGTGAAATCTGTTCTTTTTTAGGGTTTTGTAAAACCCTTATACCGTCATTTTGTCGTCGGTCTGTCTGTCTGTCTGTTCGGTAAAAATTGTAGCCAAACGGCTAAACGCACATAGGAAAAATACTAAAACATCTAAAAAACATATTCCCCTAAAAATATAAGCAAATATATGCTCATCGAAAAAAAAAAAAAATTTACAATTCTGTGTATGGTATCAAATGAAAGCCCTTGAAACCTGAATTAACGATCAAAATTTTATTTTTGCAAAATAAATTATTTTGACGCGATTTTTGCGAAATTTGTGCAAAATTTTGTCCTGCACCCTGTAGCCCAGATGGTTTAAACTAAAAATCTGAAAAAATTCTAAGTAATGTAAATTGGTGTGAACCGGAATAGTAAAACAGGAATTTTTGATCAGATTATGTTTTCGGAAAATAACGCATTTTTTGTGTTTTTAACTAAAATATGTAAAATATTTAATCCGCTATTTAACACAGTAAAGGAGTGAACGTTCGTAGATCAGTGGTAACGTTCTCGCTTCGTAAGTTGCAAACTACTGTTCAACTCCCGTCAATTTTTATTTTTTCTGTTTTTTTTTGCATTTTTATTTTGTTTAAATTATTTTGTCAAAATTCTAGTTATATTTTGGCAAATGTTGCATTTAATTTTTAAAAGCGTAAATTTAATAACCAGTGGGAAGTGTTGATATTATAATTTAATTCTCTGTTGAATGTATACGAAATCAGAGGGGCGGAGTTTATGACTTAAACAACCAATGGAAGCCGTAGGCGCAATTTTCAAAATATTAATGAACCTTGCTATATAAAAAAAAAATACTGCAAATTTTTATAAACCCAAATAATGGTATTAGGCATTCGAATTAAAATTAATAAAAAAATATTTTAACATAAAATTTGTTTTGGCTTCCCAAATAATCATCATTCACTAAATACCTGTGAAACCCTGAAACGTGTGAAAATTCACACTTCACATAATTTTTTCTTGGTACCCATTTTTCGTTTCTACATGTTCCAAGTGAATGTAAGACAAAATTCACAAAAAAAATCTCTCTGTCTGTCTGATATGCTTTTTTTCTATGGGTTTATTTATCTGACATTCAAAAAACAAGAGCTATATATATTTTCTCGTAATTTAATGTCATGACAGAGTGAAACCGGGTTTCGAGCCTATGATATGGCATCTTAAAATTTGAAGTTAAGAGGCGAATGTAGCCACCTCCAAAGTCCATCGTTGCACGCGGGGTGCGGTGGCGAGAAGTCGTGTTACGTCATTGGGGGAGTGACCAAAGTGGAAGTAGCTTACAGGGAGAGGGAAAACTGCTAATATTTATAAATCAACCTGTATTTTTGGGAATCATAAATCATAGATTAAATATATTCGAATCAATTTGATTTTTTTTTTTTAATTTCAAGATATGAAAGAAAATATCAAAATTTTAATAAGTAAATAAGTAAATAAATTTTAATAAAAAATAAAGTAAATAAATTAAATATTTTAATAAGTTTAAATTTGTATTTTGATTTATTTTTAATTTTCAATTTTGCAATGCTATACGTTTTTCAATTTCACATGACTGTTACTCAGTAAATGAATAAAAATTACAAATGTTAACACTTAACCACTCTATATTGTAATTTTATCTTTAAAATAAGCTCTTGTATGTGAAAAGTGATTAATATTTATTACCAATTCTGATTTTACAGATAATTTTGTAGAAATAATAGTTTTTTTTTTATCATCAAAAAATTATGTTAATAATCATAGATTCACCCCTTTAGGGGTTGATTTAACCTTTTGGTTAAACTCGATTACAGTATAACAATCCCATACGTTACCATAACAACCATGTTCTGACCATTTGGTTATAATTAACTAAGCTTTCAGAAGCCGGCCGTAATTATTTAACTTAATTTTTGGGACCATTTTTTGTGTCAATATGAATTTGTATTCTACCACGGAAAGTCTAAAATAAAACAGGTAAATTTGACGTCACAAACTGTTTTATTCCAAAGATCTTCTGTTACCCAATTCAACCGAATTCAAAGATATGTGTAGGAAACGAAGGCGGAGCTTAAGACTCCCTCTACTATGATTAGATTAGTTTAAAACCACGCTACCAGATGGATACATATCTCGATGCTTGTAAATGCCAGTATTTCATATAAATAGTGTTTCGGTGTGGGCCAAAGAATTGGTGCTAAATATTAATTAATTTTCATAAATAAGGGCTCATTTTAAAGATAAAAGTACAATCTATAGGATTCTAGCTATGGAATTTGCAATTGTTATTGATTTACGGAGGAACAGTGATGTGAAGTTAGACAAAGTTTAGGACATTGTAAAACTGAAAATTAAAAATAAAACCAAATTTTAACTCTTAAATCCAACGGAGCCAATCTTTATCTTCAAATTAAAAAAAAATCAAATTGATCCGACAACATTTGGTTCAAATTCTTTGGCCCTTTCAAATGCACGTATCCGTTGAGCGTAACCCAGGTACAGTACGCTCTTAAACGTACACATAAATGTTCAATACTCAAAATGAAATGGGAACTTTTGTTGTTTACAATTATTTTTATTTTTTACAATTAAGAAAAGTAATTGTTCAAACGAGTTATTTGTAATTTGAAACCTTTTGTGTTCTTCTTTGGAATTAAGAATAAATTATGGACATTGATGTCCGTATTAGAATAATTTTCTGTGAAATATATGAACAAAGTTCAAACTTATTAAAATGTACATTTATTTGGGATTCTAATAAAAATATTAAATAAATTTAACGTCTCATTTGAAACAGTAACATTCAGCACGCTTTAAAAAATCTATAAACTATAAAAATGTAATTATTGCTAAATTGGAAAAAAAAGAAGAATTTCATGGCGCAAATACCAAGATTTTAATTTGAACAAATTTGATACAAATCGGTTATATGCATTGTTTTCAAGTATCTACGAGTCTGCCAAAACTAAATTTGAGTTTAAAGTTTTTCTGTAAGTCAAATTGAAAAAAAATATTTAAGTTCTTACAATGAACTAAAATTATCATGACTGGAATGTTTATCTAGCTCATTCTATACAGTGTTGCCAGATTTAAGGCTTGACAACGTCGACTGAATTGTGCTGGTCTGACAAAGTCGGAATCGTACATTTTTTGTATAAAAAGTTATACACAAAAACTACTGGCGCGCGCTCTTCACGACAAATCAGTGAACTAAATTTGTATATAAATATACGATCTACCCTCGTATTCAGACCATTTGTGAAATTTTCTCTGTCATCGCTGCTATATAATCAGGATGCAAGAGCTCCAAAAAACATGAAAAACGTTTTCAGACCATTCCCCTGGTCTGAAAACGTCAATTTTGGTTTGACACCGTCCATTGAGTACATAGAATTGGCTTGCATAAGCGGTAAAACAAATATATATATATATATATATATATAGATTTTTATTTATATTCTTGGCGTAGATTTTATGGAAAACATTCTCCATGTAATTGGTGTTTACGCAGTTATATATTTTTTAAGTTATCAGACATGTATTTTTGGATAGCCTTTGCGAAAAATCCCCACTCAAATCTTTATTTATTTATCATCTTCATGTGATCAAATTTAAAATAGCCCTTATAAAAATTGTCTTTGTTAATTATGTTAAATTTTTTTATTAATTTTCTTTCAAATTAAGTGTATAAGACATCGCTGGGCCTGGATATTTCAAAAATTCCAATCGCTGAAAGCATGTTCTTGTTCTTGCGCACATCGGCAATATTTTGTTACGTCACGGCGTCATTGTGTTATGGCTCCCAACTAAGGAACACGCATTTTTTTGCGGTGAATATTTTTCCAAAAAGTAATTGGAAAATAGTGCAAAAATAGTGAATTTTGAACTGAAGATGATAAATAAATAATTTAAAAGGGCACTGAAATAAAAATTTAAATTATATTATTGAGAAAGTCGAGGAAAATGTTGGAGTCCTTGAGCGTCTACTTGTTGCCTGACTTCGGAAATAAAGAAAAATAGGTGAGTGTTCATTTATTTTAAAATATTAGGGCCTTAATATTAAAAATTTAGATTTTTCTATAGTATTTTTGCTATTTTTTATAATATTTCTTTGTTATATTTTATTAATTTTTTGCGTCGCATAAATCGAGGTCATTAATTGGCACATTCTTGTAGGATTATAGAGATAAGGTACTCAGGTCATTAGTGAAGTTAACATTGTAATAATCAGATCAATAAATGCAGGTGTTTATTTACCAATTTTAAGTTTGAAATTTTAAAGATAAATAATGTATTGAACAATTATTGCAACAAATTTTATATATTTTTGTTTTTATTTAGTAAAACTGTGGATATAATAGATGTATGTGTTTTTTTAATTTATAATTTATTTCCAGTCTCATTTTCTGGAAGTGATTTTACCGGAGATTGTACACGATATCGGCAAGTGTCCGGCCGGTTTCCGCCAACATATCGGACGCTCGGACCCAACTTACAATGCAGTTTTCAAAAGGAAGGATAATTTTCGGTAAGTTTTAAGATTTTTCAATTCAGTATTGTTATTCATTCAATTACAGTAGGAGCTCGGTTATGTGAACTAACATCAATCATGGCTACAAGGAACATTTTAATTTAATTTGATTTAAGAACAACTCCACGTTTCAAAATCCAGTACCGCCTTGTAAAATAAATTATTATTATTTATTTAATGTATGGTATTTGTTTCAGGAGTAATTGGGCGCAAATTTCAGCACCCAGTAAGGAGGCTTTTGCTGTCCCCAAGTGGAAACTGCGGAAACCAGGATTGGAAACATAGTCACAAGCCTCTTTATATGACCAGAGGAAACGGTCGTCCTCATAACCTACCTCAGCCCTTCCAGTTGGGCCCGAAGCATTCCTTTGTTGCAGCATTCCCCGGTTCTTCACACTACCTGTGCGGGTGACCTGGCAATCTTATCCGGCCTGGTTCTCTGGGTTCCGGAGTGTTCTGGGTTCTGCGATATCACCGGTCCTCCATCTCACCTTTTGTACTGTGACCACAAACTCCATCTCACCTTTTGTACTGTGACCACAAACTCCTCGTTTAGAGGCTAAGCAACCTTAAACATGACAAGAATTACTAATAATTCACACTCGGTGGGATTTGAATGCACACTACAAAGATTGTTTCCGCAGTCTCTATGACAACGGGAGGAAGTTTTTCCAGTACGGCCAGAAGCAGATGTCCGGATTGATGGAGTTAACAGAAAAGAATTCGGCCAAAATTTCCACACATGATGATGCTGGATAAGAATTCTATATATGTGCACCAGAATAAAAGTGTATTAACTCGTAACAAATTTACAAAAGAGCAAATTGAACATCGTATCTTTAGTACCATCAATGGATTTAATAATATTAATGCAATATTTCTAATACCAAGAAAAATAGAAATAAAAAATTGCATTTGAAAGATGATACCAAATACATTAAAAAAAAAAATATATATATAATTTTATGAAAAAATATAGTTAATACACTTTTATTCTGGGGTACATACAAGTATTTAAAGTAATGAAATATAATATTTTAGGGAGATTATTTCAAATTTTAACTCAAAATATTTTCAGTTTGTTTTTAAATAAGATTTATCAAACATGGATATTTTTGATTTAATCGGAAAGTAATCAATACTGTCTAATTATTTTAAATTTGTTCCGAGACCATTCGATAAAGCCCAATCCGATTGGACATTTAATATTGGTCCAAAAAGTGAATAATAACCATTTTTTTAAATTAAAGAATTGTTTGGAAAAAAATCAATTATATTTTTAAGAAACTAAATATTAATAAATCAAACATATAGAAATTTAGGTACAATATTTATAGCAACGTTTGCTATTAGCGAATTAAATACTTTTTAAATTTTTTTTGTAAACTAGTTAAGTAAATTTTTAGCGTTCAGTAATGATAGCTATTTGCATTATTTTAGCAATTTAGAATTAGTTTGAAAACTAATTAGTATTTTGGTTTTTGAAATTAAATACCAATTTAGAAACAAATTAATAATATTAAATTTTTTAGAAATTAAGTTAGATACAATTTTTACTGCTTAGCAAAAATAGTTATTTGCGCTTTTCTACAAATTTAAAATAAATTGGTAAACTCATCAATATTAATTTTTTTAATAATTTTATATTTGTAAACTAATCAGTATTTTTTTTAAGGTTTAGATAATTTGGAAACTAATCATTAATAAATAATCAATTTTTTTAAATTATAAATTGTTTTCAAAATCACACGATAACTTCCAAACTGTTTGGTTGTGTCTGATTTGTCTAGAAACTGATCTACGATGTCCATTTTTTTTTTAAATTTAATATTAGGAAATAATTGCATAATATACTGATGCACCGACAAAATTTAAATTATTGCACGATTTACAATGTTTCACTTTTGATTAATTTTATATATTTTATTTAATTAACTCGAGGTACGGTGGCTCCGTAAGACTGAGACTGGGATTCAGTTCCCGGACACCACTACGGAACTAACATTCCACACCCCTGTGCACTCAGCCCGGGGTTGGACTCAGCCCTCATTTCATAATTAGAATGAGTGTGCAAAAATAATAGGAGCAGTAGAATCGCCAGATCGTTGGGGGATGTATTATTTGTTTATTATTTATTTAATTAATTGATAATTTAATATTTTTATTTAATATTTCAATATTGAACAGTATAGTAGTTGAATATATTTCCTGTGTAGGGCGTAAGGGCCCCATTTACCTGGTTTGGGCCCGCCTGGTAAATGTTTACAACTTACGTGGGAAATTATAAAGATAAAATAAATAAATAATAAATATTTGGGGTTGAATATTTGTACGAAAATATAGATGATCTTGAAATATTGTAAAGCAATGAAATTATTTTATATGGACAGTAAATTAGTTAAAAAAAAATTGAAAAAATTAAAATTAATTGACAAATTAAATTAATGATTTGGAAAAATAAATTATTTTGATAATAAATTAGTTAGTAAATTTTTTGTGAAGTAAATGCAAGTTATGATTAGTTCACAAATTAAATTAATATATTTAAAAAAACTAAAATTAAATAGACAGTAAATTAGTTGATAAATTTTTTGAAAAATAAAGTCAATTTATCTTTCGATTACAAATTTAAATATTTTGAAAATATATAATTATTTTGATATAAAATGAAAAATAAATTCAAGTTATGGTTCGTTGACAGATTTAATTAAAATATTTTCAAAAAATAAAATAATTTTGACAGTAAATTAGGTGGTAAATTATTTTAAAAATAAATTCAAGTTATGATTAGTTGGCAAATTAATTTAAAATATTTTCAAAAAAAAAGAAATTATTATAAATTTTAAATTTTAAACGTAAATTAATTGGTAATTTTTTTGATAAACAAATTAAAATAAAATTTTTTCGTAATAGAAAATTAATTAGACAGTAAATTAGTTGGTAAATTTTTTGAAAAATAAATTCAAGTTTTGATTAGTTGCCAAATTAAAATATTTTCAAAATATAAAATTATTTCAACAGTAAATTAGTATGTAAATTTTTAAAAAAATATATTCAAGCTATGATTATTTGATAAATTAATTTTACTTATTTTGTAAAATTAATAACTTGTAAAACACGATATTTAAAAGGAATAATATATAATAGAACAATATTTGTGAATATTTTGAGTTGGAATATTTGAAATCATCTCCCTTATTATTATAAGACATTGTATTGATTTGTATTTTGTATCATATTTTGTATAAATTATTGTTTAGATAAAAAATAAAAATGTGTTTGTTGGTGTGGAGAGGCACCAAATAAAGATTGTAACAAATATATTGAGAAAGAATGAATGTGGAAAAATAGATGGATGAAATAAATAAAAAAAGCAAGTGAAAATAAATGGAATTGAGTTGAATGTGGAGAAGAATGGTTGGAAGTGACTGGAGAATGAAAGACTTTGATGAACGTGGATAGGAATGAATGGAAGAATATTGTTTATTTTCTTATGCATTCTTATCCAAATCTGAGATTGATTGTGGAATGGGAAACTGTGATGAATTCTGAAAGAAATGTATGGAAGAATATAATTTTCCCATGCATTCCTATTCAAATCTGAGATAGATTGTAGAATGAGTAACTGCGTTGAATGTGGAAAGAAATGCATGGAAGAATATTATTTATTTTCCCATACATTCCTACCCGAACCAAAATAATTGTGAAACGAGAGACTGCGTTGAATGTGGAAAGAAATGCATGGAAGAAAATTATTTATTTTCCCATGCATTCCTTCCCGAATCAGAATAATTGTGAAACGAGAGACCGTTGAATATGGGACCAAATGCATGGAAGAATATTATTTATTTTCCCATGCATTCCATCCCGAATCCGAATAATTGTGGAACGAGAGACCGTTGATTTTGGAACGAAATGCATGGAAGAATATTATTTATTTTCCCATGCATTCCTACCCGAACCAGAATAATTGTGGAACGAAATGCATGGAAGAATATTATTTTCCCATGCATTTCTATCCGAACCAGAATAATTGTGGAACGAAAGACCGCGTTGAATGTGGAAACAAATGCTTGGTAGAGAGAATGACCTTGAAATGAAAGACTGAACTCTTATTTCTTTGTTAAAAACCTCTGTATTTGCATTATTTTTAATAAATAAATAAAAAATAAACAGCATTATTATTTCGATAAATACCCACCTAATAAATCCTCTCTGGGGTTGGTTTTTATCTTTCAGATGACGAGAAAGTAAAGAGTAAGTATTAATGTATATATTTAGTTGAGCAAAGGGAGTAGCCCTTGAGGTGGTGAGTATATCATGTAGACTTTCTTCGAATTCATTTTATATGATTTGTCAACCCTCTACCGACATCTGTCGGAAACAATCTGTGGAAATTAAATTAAAGCACCAATTATTAAGGACTAATTCACCAAAACTACCCTTATTTTGTGGCCTTATACCGTCGCTGAACAACAATTTTTTATCGACAAATTAATTTGAAGGGTTGAAATTATAAAGCTCTTTTTATATCTCACGACCCTTACAAGTTAGAGGGTTGGTTTTCGATACGTAGGTACAGAAGGGTATAAGTACTCTACAACCACAAAGGGAACCCTGTAACTTTTCTAGTTTTCGAGATATTAAATAAATAAAATTCACTATTCCTCAAAACATCCCCCATTCTGTGGCCGTATACCGTCGATGGCTAAAATTTCTTTATCATTAAATAAATTTTACGGGTTGAAATTAGGGGATGAAACTTATAACGGTATGTTCTGTGTGTTCCACTACTCCCTCAACCACCAATATCATCCACCTAATTTTTATCTGTTAGAAACACTGCTCTCACACAATATCAACACCCTTGATTTTTTTTTAAGATAAATAAAAATTGATAATCGACGGTTTAAGGGCGCAAAATTCGAGGTAAATTACGACATAGTGAATTTTATTTTATTAATATCTCAGAACCTATAAGGGTTGTAGAGCATCCATTGCAGTAGTAGATACCCTATACCTTGAAATAGGTACCTGCCAAAAAGCAACCCTCTATCTTTTAAGGGAGGCGTGTTATTAAGTGTTTTTTATATCTCGCAACCCTTAAGAGTTAGGTAGTTGATTTTTGGTACATACGTACTATAGGACCTTAGGACCCTACAGTCTAAATGGAAGCACTACAACCCTTCTAGCTGTCGAGATATTAATAAAATAAAACAATTATTTTGTTCTAATATGTGACGTCACTGAAAATTAAAAATTAAATATCTCAAAAACCGTAAGGGTTGTAGGGAACCCTTGAAGGATAGAGGGTCTATAGGTCATGAAGTACCTACCTACCGAATACCAACCACCTAACTCTTAAGGGTTGTGAGATATAAAAAACACTTAATAACTTTCTACCCTTAAAGGCTAGAGGGTTGAAACTCTAATAGATAATAGAATGAAACCTAATGAAGGTGCCTTTCAAATCTAGACGTCCTACCCCTTGTAGTTCACGAGATAATCTTTAAAAACCAATCGGTATCTTCTTGATTTGCTGCGAGCCTGATACCTAAAATAAAAATTTTTAAATTTTGAACAAAACCGTGCTTTTAGACGTGAAATGTTCTCCGATACATGGGGATAGTGTTATGGCACATAGGGCCACTAGAGCACATAATCAATGTCATCCCTTAGTTTCATCCCTTAATATCAACCCCTTGAATTTTTTTTAAGATAAATAAAAATTGATAATCGACGGTTTAAGGGCGCAAAATTCGGGGTAAATTACGACATAGTGAATTTTATTTTATTAATATCTCAGAACCTATAAGGGTTGTAGAGCACCCATTGCAGTAGTAGATACCCTATACCTTGAAATAGGTACCTGCCAAAAAGCAACCCTCTATCTTTTAAGGGAGGCGTGTTATTAAGTGTTTTTTATATCTCGCAACCCTTAAGAGTTAGGTAGTTGATTTTTGGTACATACGTACTATAGGACCTTAGGACCCGACAGTCTAAATGGAAGCCCTACAACCCTTCTAGCTGTCGAGATATTAATAAAATAAAACAATTATTTTGTTCTAATATGTGACGTCACTGAAAATTAAAAATTAAATATCTCAAAAACCGTAAGGGTTGTAGGGAACCCTTGAAGGATAGAGGGTCTATAGATCATGAAGTACCTACCTACCGAATACCAACCACCTAACTCTTAAGGGTTGTGAGATATAAAAAACAATTAATAACTTCCTACCCTTAAGGGAAATATTTTAGTTTTTTGCCTCTAGCGCCTCAGGGCTTCAGAATTTGGGGTTTTTAACGTGTTTTTTATCCCGGTTTCATCCCTCATCAAATCCAAGACTCCGCATATTTTGCGGTGTGTAACACCCCCCCCCACACTCACATTTATGATTCGTTTTTTTTTACGTGAAACCGTGTTTCTTAGTTTTACGTGAAAACGTGTTTTTAAACGTGAAATGTTCCCCGATACATGGGGATAGTGTTATGGCATATAGGGCCACTAGAGCACATAATCAATGTCATTCCTTAGTTTCATCCCTTAATATCAACCCCTTGAATTTTTTTTAAGATAAATAAAAATTGATAATCGACGGTTTAAGGGTGCAAAATTCGGGATGTATTACGACATAGTGAATTTTATTTTATTAATATCTCAGAACCTATAGGGGTTGTAGAGCACCCATTGCAGTAGTAGATACCCTATACCTTGAAATAGGTACCTGCCAAAAAGCAACCCTCTATCTTTTAAGGGAGGCGTGTTATTAAGTGTTTGTTATATCTCGCAACCCTTAAGAGTTAGGTAGTTGATTTTTGGTACATACATACTATAGGACCTTAGGACCCTACAGCCTAAATGGGAGCCCTACAACCCTTCTAGTTGTCAAGATATTAATAAAATAAAACAATTATTTTAGTCTAATATGTGACGTCACTGAAAATTAAAAATTAAATATCTCGAAAACCGTAAAGGTTGTAGGGAACCCTTGAAGGATAGAGGGTCTATAGGTCATGAAGTACCTACCTACCGAATACCAACCACCGAACTCTTAAGGGTTGTGAGATATAAAAAACACTTAATAACTTCCTACCCTTACAGGCTAGAGGAGTGAAACTCTAATAGATAATAGAATAGATCCTAATGAAGGTGCCTTCCAAATCTGGACGTCCTACCCCTTGTAGTTCACGAGATAATCCTTAAAAACCAATCGGTATCTTCTTGATTTGCTGCGAGCCTGATACCTAAAATAAATTTTTTTAAATTTTGAACAAAACCGTGCTTTTAGACGTGAAATGTTCCCCGATACATGAGGATACTGCTATGGCATATAGGGCCACTAGAGCACATCATCAATGTCATCCCTTAGTTTCATCCCTTAATATCAACCCCTTGAATTTTTTTTAAGATAAATAAAAATTGATAATCGACGGTTTAAGGGCGCAAAATTCGGGGTGTATTACGACATAGTGAATTTTATTTTATTAATATCTCAGAACCTATAAGGGTTGAAGAGCACCCATTGCAGTAGTAGATACCCTATACCTTGAAATAGGTACCTGCCAAAAAACAACCCTCTAATTCTTAACTTTCATCTATGCACATAATATACTCATCGTATCAAGGGCTACTCCCTTTGCTCAGCTAAATATATACATTAATACTTACTCTCTTTACTTTCTCGTCATCTGAAAGATAAATAAACAACCCCAGGAAGGATTTATTAGGTGGGTAGTTATTGAAATAATAATGCGGTTTATTTTATATATATATATATTTATTAAAAATAATCCAAATACATAGGTTGTTAACAAAGAAATAAGAGTTCAGTCTTTCATTTCAAGGTCATTCTCTCATCCACGCATTCCTAACCACATTCATTCTTTCACGTAGTCTATATATATAATATACATACTCACTACTCAAGGGCTACTCCCTTTGCTCAACTAATTATATACATTAATACTTACTCTTTACTTTCTCGTCATCTGAAAGATAAAAACCAACCCCAGAGAGGATTTATTAGGTGGGTATTTATCGAAATAATAATGATGTTTATTTTATATTTATTTATTAAAAATGATGCAAATACAGAGGTTGTTAGCAAAGAAATAAGGGTTCAGTCTTTCATTTCAAGGTCATTCGCTCATCCATGCATTTCTTTCCACATTCAGCGCAGTCTTTTGTTCCACAATTATTCTGGTTCGGGTAGGAATGCATGGGAAATAAATAATATTCTTCCATGCATTACTTTCCACATACAACGCAGTCTCTCGTTCCACAATTATTCTGGTTCGGGTAGGAATGCATGGGGAAATAAACAATATTCTTCCATACATTCCTATCTACGTTCATCAAAATCTTTCATTCTCCAGTCACTTCCAACCATTTTTCTCCACATTCAACTGATTCCATTTATTTGCACTTGATTTTTTTTTCTTTATTCCATCCATTTATTTTTCCACATTCATTCTTTCTCAATATATTTTTTTCAATCTTTATTTAGTGCCTCTCCACACCGACAAACACATTTTTATTTTTTACATAAACAATAATTTTTACAAAATATGATACAGAATACAAATCAATACAATTTTTTTTTTTTTTTTTGTATGTTATCTAATTGCAATATGATAAATGTAATTAATTAAATGTATGTTATTGTACAAATGACGTATGTATGTATATATGTATGGGCACAAACAAGGACAAATTGTCTGTGGTGTTCCTTAATAAATAAATAACTAAATAATTATAAATAATTACAATGTTTTATAATAATAAGAGAGATCATTTCAATTATTTCAACTCAAAATATTCACAAATATTGTTCTTTTATATATTATTCCATTTAAATATCGTGTTTCACAAATTATTAATTTTACAAAATAAGTAAAATTAATTTATCAAATAATCATAGCTTGAATTTATTTTTAAAAAAATTACCAACTAATTTACTGTTAAAATAATTTTATGTTTTGAAAATATTTTAATTTAATTTGTCAACTGATTTGTCAATCGAAACTAGAATTTATTTTTCAAAAAATTTACCTTATTTACTGTCTAATTAATTTTCTAGTATGAAAATTTTTTATTTTAATTTGTTTTTCCATACAATTACCAATTAATTGAAGAGAATCAGGCCGGATAAGATTGCCAGGTCACCCGCACAGGTAGTGTGAAGAACCGGGGAATGCTGCAACAAAGGAATGCTTCCGGCCCAACTGGAAGGGCTGATAGGTAGGTTATGAGGACGACCGTTTCCTCTGGTCATATAAAGAGGCTGGTGACTATGTTTCCAATCCTCCCCCCCCCCCCTCCCAACGAGGAAGTTCCGCACATGGTTGAAGAAAGGTTCAAGCACTTCCGGCGCCAGACAGAAATAAAGCTATCCACTGGCGGCGATAATGCCGGTTATTCGGGTTAATCCCCTAAGGGCGCTCCTCCGAAGGGTTGATGGATAGCCAGAACCCAGGTACGTTAGTGAACCAGCTCTGAATGTGGGAAAGTACGATCTGACACAGGGCATGCGAGTCCAACACCTTCAGGTCTCCAGGCCCAGAGGCTCCGGGTCGCGACCCCAACCTGTCCCTCTACCGCACCAACTCTATCCGCGACCAAACTCCAAAACTCCACGAGAGAAAAAGCAACCCCATGACAAGAATATTTTTAATTTATCACCGAATGCCACCATGGAGATGGTTTCCGCAGTTTCCACTTGGGGACAGCAAAAGCCTCCTTACTGGGCGCTGAAATTTGTGCCCAATTACTCCTGAAACAAATACCATACATTAAAAAAATAATAATTTATTTTACAAGGCGGTACTGGATTTTGAAACGTGGAGTTGTTCTTAAATCAAATTAAATTAAAATGTTCCTTGTAGCCATGAATAATATTAGTTCACATAACTCTCTGCTCCTACTGTAATTGAATGAATAACAATACTGAATTGAAAAATCTTAAAACTTACCGAAAATTATCCTTCCTTTTGAAAACTGCATTGTAAGTTGGGTCCGAGCGTCCGATATGTTGGCGGAAACCGGCCGGACACTTGCCGATATCGTGTACAATCTCCGGTAAAATCACTTCCAGAAAATGAGACTGGAAATAAATTATAAATTAAAAAAACACATATATTAAATCCACGGTTTGACTAAATAAAAACAAAAATATATAAAATTTGTTGCAATAATTTTGTCCAATACATTATTTATCTTTAAAATTTCCAAGTTAAAATTATTAAATAAACACCTGCATTTATTGAGCTGAATTTTCAATATTAAGGCCCTAATATTTTAACATAAATGAACACTCACCTATTTTTCTTTATATCCGAAGCAAATCAACAAGTAGACGCTCAAGAACTCCAACATTTTCCTCAAATTTCTCAATAATATAATTTAAATTTTTATTTCAGTGCCCTTTTAAATTATTTATTTATCATCTTCAGTTTAAAATTCACTATTTTTGCACTATTTACCAATTACTTTTTGGAAAAATATTCACCGCAAAAAAATGTGTGCTCCTTAGTTGGGAGCCATAACACAATGACGCCGTGACTTAACAAAATATAGCCGATGTGCGCAAGAACATTATTTCAGCGATTGGAAATTTGAAATATCCAGGCTCAGCAATGTCTTATACATTTTACTTATTTTAAAAGAAAATTGATAAAACATTTTAACATAATTAACAAAGACAATTTTTATAAGGGCTATTTTAAATTTGATCACATGAAGATGATAAATAAATAAAGATTTGAGTGGAGATTTTTTACAAAATCAGAAAAATATACAGAAAAATATTTAAAAAGTTTCCCTCAGCAGTCTAAACCAACATTTTTTAATAATAAATAGTTTAAATCATTTATAACATTTCAATTTATTATAATATTTACTTACATTAATTATTTAAAATATGTACATATGTTTATTGTATGTTTATTAAAGGTTAAAAAATAAATGACATATTATCTGTCTCATTTTGCAATACGAAACTAACAGGGAAAGTTAATTTTTTATGTTGTATATTGACAATACATTTGTCATATTATCATAGTATTGGTTCACACGGATACGCCAAAGTCTGTTTACACCACAACAGCCACCAAAGTAAACAGATCTAGTTTCGTATTACAAATTGAGACAGATTATATCAAAATTTTACTAGTATAATCTGTCTCAATTTGTAATAAGAAACTAGATCTGGTTACTTTAGTGACTCTTGTGGTGTAAATAGACTTTTGTAGAATCATGTGAACTTGTAAATCTGGCTTTTTAAAGTATGGTTAAGTTTCATCATATTGAGGTTATTACTAAATTGACATGTCAAAATTGTGATTGACATTAATTACATATATTAATAATTGACATATTTATTTCATCAAACTTTCGATTATTACTCGTATAATATTAAAAAATATTACGATTATCAATATCGTGATAAAATATAAAAAACAAAAATACATATTATATAATAATAACTTATCATTTTATTCTGCTACCCTTAAAATCTAATTCTTGTTTTGCAAAATTTAATAACATATTTAAACAAAAATATTCATTTTTTGAATGTAAATCTCAAATTTTTCTCTGCAAATCTTTCCGAAACATGTAGTCTGTGGTAATATCTGTTTTCTTATTATTACCTCTTCCCATGTTCGTTGGTCTTAAATTTTCTACACCTTCATTTAAAATTTATCTTACTTCTCCTTCAGAAATCTAAAGAAATTAAAAAGGGTAAATTATTTTATATTTCACAACAAAAAGGAGACCAAGATTTACTGAAAACATATCTGCTCAAGGTCTATAATTTCGCTTCTTTTTAATTTTGTTCCATTTTTTCCAAAAAGTTTTCCATAAGCGTTATATATGTGTTTTTTTGTATATATATCTAATTGTTGTCTCTTATGCATATTTTCTGATGTTATGTTCTTATTTTGGTTGTATATATTCGTTATCACTATACCCGTTTTGACCAATATGTCTATCATAATAATTTTTTGTTATAGGTACCCCAAATTAATTCAGTGGGGTTAAACTGGCAGTGATAAGGAGGTAATCTTAGTACTTCATGACCATACGTTTGTGCTAATGTATCAATAAAATAAACTGGTTCAGATTTTAATTTCCTTCGTTTTCTCGTGATTTTGTTAGTGAGAAGTTCATATTTATTACATTTTATAATTCTACGAATTGGTGATCCCGAAATCTTTAAGGCAGCTGATACTCTTTGATGGACACAAGATAGAGAAATAAGTGGCCCATTGTTCTCTTTTTCGGGATTAAAATATTCCAGCAGTTATAAAATTAAAGTTTGTGAATTTAATAATGGGCCGCAAGGTCTATTAATTAATATTATTAACAGACACTGACAGCTAAGAAAATAACAAAAAATATTTTTAAAATCACTGAAAATGGTAACTAGATTATTATATGAATGCATTACTTGATACATACATGTAACAGTCACCTATCAGCAATCCGACTATAGTGTAGATATTATTGGAAACCAGGAATTATTGTTTTAGTGGAGCCCGGTTTCGCTTGCCCCTGCTTTTGCCTACGCCATTGGTCGAAAGTTTTTCCCATTCCTTCCTTGTTCCAAGTCTAGTATATTTAAAACTTATTCTGTCCCTCTTGGCTTAAATAAACAATAAAAATACACGTGGAAACGGAGCAGGATTTAAAATAAACATTAAACCGTAGTTAATATATAATTCTTTCAATTTAAACTATTTCATTATTAATTAACATTCTAAAAGAGTGAGCTTTAATTTCATAGGACGTAAGAAAAACTAGTTAATTGAGACTGAACAGTGTTAGAGTTTTTCTCGATTTTCTTCCATGGAGAAAACTTCTGCAAAATAAAACTTTACGACTTTGTTAAAAATTTTAATGGAAATTACTTCCTTTTTGTACATTACTAAATAACTTTTAATTTTACTTTTAAAATGAACTCGTATCATAATGTTAAGTAATGCTTTGAGAAACTTCTTTAATAGTTAAATTCGCATAACATTTTCACTTAATTTCTCTAATGGTTATTAGCACGAACCACCTAATTGATTTATACAAGAATTTACACGGCTTTACCATTAGGACCACTGACGAGGACGTGTTACAACAAGTTCACGCATTACCTCTAATGTTTATTACTTTCACATTTGTATATAGCGTCTATAAAGCAGAAGTTCTTCACCTTTTTGGGACATGAACTCTTTTGGTAAGTTAGCGGTAGTTTTGTATTTATTCTTATTCCACCAAACCGATTTTTATCGGATAATATTGAGAAATGTATCATCTGGTGAGTGATCATGGAGAAGCAACAGATAGAGTTGGCTTAAAAATGGCCAACATATCGTCATAACACAACATCGGAAGTGCGAATTAATAACAAAGAAATTGAGATAGTAGATGCATATATGGACCGTTTATTTTGAAAGTGGTGTAAGTCCATTTTTGAAAAAAATGAGATATCACGTAATTCATGCTTAATTTAATGTAAATTTTTTAAGTATAACTAGTCCATGTTGAATTTCTTAAAAAATTCCCATGTTTTGTACAACTTAAAATCGGTCGGTAAATGAAACTGCATTATCATCGATTATGAAAGTGGTGTAAGTTCAATTGACAGAGGTAGGTGGCTTCGCAGATGGTTGCCGATCAGTAATACAATGTAGAAAACATGACAAATTCATTTTACATGAAATGAAACGAGAGAATTTCTTTTCAATAAAAAATCTTCAAAATGCGATTAAAAAACAGCTAAGAAAAAATACTAATGGAGAACAGGTAAATTGGTTGCAAATATGTTGGATGAGGTTTCTTAGAAGTGCACCATACACTATTTTATATAAAACATCGATGAAGGACAAAGAATTTAAAACTGTAAATTTATTACCTACACGTCCTGGAAGACCGCTAAAATTTGAGAAAATAGCCCTGACGCCTTTGTACCAAAATGCCAGGCCTATTACTTATGAAAAATATAAAGACATCAAGCAGTTATTACCTTATATACCTCCGGTGCATCATGCATATTTCGAAACACTGCCACATGCAGAGCATAAGTAAATACTAGTATCAAGATCTTGTAATTTTGACGATGTAATTTTCGTCTAAAATTAAAAATACTACTATTTTATGTCATGTCATGCGTATTTATAAACAAAATTGGTATTAAAATGAAGTATATTTTAAGTGATATTTCATTTTTCAAAATTTAAATTAAACGATTTTTACAATTGTCTAATTTTGAAAGTGGTGTAAGTCCATTTACAGCCTATAAATACATATTATTATAGTCTAATTCGCCTAAAACAAATTTATATAATCAAATTCAATATTGATAAAACAGTAGAAACATGGCCAGACTTCATATAATTTGCCTAAATTTTTTAATTAACAGATATGCTAACCTTTAATTTTCTCGAAACAAGAGAAAATGGACTTACACCACTTTCAAAATAAACGGTCTTTATCTTTAGGTCAACTTTTAAGCTTCAAAAAAGATTTTAAATCCAAAGAGACTAATATGAGGGCTACCTTTTAAATTTTGACAAAAACTAAGAAAGAAATTTTTTTTTACAAACTGTTTTATTCTTTTTCAAAATATTCGCCTTTTAGATTTATATACGAGGGATGTTTCTTAAATTTTGGGAATTGTGCTATAATTAAATTACGCAGAACTTATAGGCAATGTTATTGGTGCCAGACAAGTCTTGACATGTTTATGCAACTATCTAGTGCAATATTGTTCAGTCTGATTTAGGTGTTCGACTGATATAGACGCGTTTTCATAGCACTGTTTTTGTAACCATGGAAGACGCAGCAAAATCTCAAAAAGCAATAATTTTCTTTTTGTGGAAAGAAGGTGTGAAAACATCAGAAATTATTCAGCGTCGGCAAGGAGTATTTGGTGAGTCTGCAGAATCCAAAAGTACTGTTTATCGGTGGATCGATCGTTTTAAAACCGCTAGAACATCACTAGAAGACGATCCACGCAGTGGGCGCCCAAGCACGTCGGTAAATGAAAGAAACATTACTGCCGTCGAAGTCCTACTGAAAGAGGACAGGCGTCTATTCGTCAAATTAGTGTACGCCTAGGGATAGGTACACGACAAGTTCATGACATCTTGCATGATTGTTTGGGCGTTAGTAAGGTTTCGCCGCGCTGGGTGCCAAGGCTGTTGGAATAGGTGGATTAAATGTATTGCATTTTTTGGGTTTTGTAGGTATGACCAAAAAAAAAAACCTTATACCGTCGTTTTGTCGTCTGTCTATCTGTTCGGTAAAAATTGTAGCCAAACGGCAAATCTAAAGAGTTGAAATTTGACATGCTTACACAACTCTTTGACCCGCACGTAGGAAAAATACTAAAACAACTAAAAAACATATCTCCCTAAAAATATAAACAAATACGTGCTCATCGAAAAAAAAAGGGTATACAGAGTAGGGTATCAAATGAAAGCCCTTAGTACGTGGATTAAAGATCAAATTTTTATTTTCGCAAAATAAATTATTTTGAGGCGATATTTGCCAAAATTGTGTAAAAAAAATTTGTGCCACACCCTGTAGCCCAGATAGTTCAAACTAAAAATCTGAAAAAATTCTAAGTAATGTACATTGGTGTGAACCGGAATAGTACAACAGGAATTTTTGATCAGATTATGTTTTCGGAAAATAACGCATTTTTTGTGTTTTTTTTTTGTTGACGGTGTACAAAAGTTATAGTTATGTAACACACTATACTATATACTAGAACAGTGTTTCTCAACCTATGCAGATGGTCTACTGCAGCAGAAAGTTAATTATTTTATTTTTTGTACCAGTACAACAAATATTTTTAAGAGCAGGTTCTAACTTATAAATTGTTTTGCTATACCAATATATATGTTGCTATAGTCAATAATCAGGATTTATGAAAATGGTTTAAAAAATTGTTTTGTTTCTCTAGTTATAGCCGATAGTGTATGCATGTATGTGTTTCTATATTGTCTATAGAAGCACATTCTACATAACAATAACCTACATTATAAAATTAACAAAAAATTCTACAAATACCTTTCCAGTCGCTCCAATTTTGGTCTGCATGGAGTCCAAACACCAAAGTCTACACTATAACACACTATTTCAAGTATTTTCTGCACTTTTATCACTTAAAAATAATTAAAAACGTCAAAAAAATGAAGACGCCACTTGCAAAAATCACGTATCACTACATATCAAGATGGTTAATCGTGATAAAGCTCATTAAGGAATATAGTCATTAACAATTAATACATAAGGAACAGAATTGCTTAAAATAATTCTTTATGAGAATAAACACATATATTAATATTTTATCAATAGTATACAGGTGGTTGAAATTGAACTACCGGGCCCAATACACTATTTTTTTATTATTGAAGATGAGGTATAACGTTAAATTTGGAAGTTACTTGGTACTACATGATCTAAAATAGTTAATATTTTGTTACTTTGTATCTTTATATAAATAGTTATACATTTTGATTGAGGATTTATTAAAATTTCAGAGCTATAGCGTTGGAGACACGGCCTATATGGTCAAATTGGAGGACAGAGGTGATAATAGGATGACTTATGGGCTATCAATGATAATTCTGAGATCTCAGAAAAGGATGAAAATTATTATTGCAAGTATAATGGAGTTATCTCTCGAAAATTTTATACAGGTTAATTTTTTTATTTACGGGTTCATTTGGAGGGCTAAGGTCCCCCCCCCCGGGCATTATGACCTTAAGGCCCAGGTCTTTCCACTTTCATTTAAACTACTAGGTAACTATCCGACAGATAATGTTATCTGGAACTTTATCTTTTGAATAAATATCATTACCAAGCAGTGAATTCAATACATCAGTCTCATTATCCGTTAGATAACTATCCGATAGATACATTTGTATTGAAAGACGGGATGACATTTATTCAGCACAGAAAGTATCATATAACCTTATCTGTCAGATAGTTACCTGAAGCAGTGTTTCCCAACCGCCGGTCCTGTAGATATATATATATATAGAGAGAGAGAGAGAGAGAGGGGGGAGCGAGGGAGGGATCTCAGGGTGTATCAAGATAGAGGAAACACGATTTTTCTCGAAAAGACGATGTGTGAGCAAGTTGGGAAAAAAATTTGGTGACCAGAGTTTACCCAAATAATTGGATGGTAGTATTTAAATTTTCGGAATAAACCGGAAGTACAGGATATCAAGGATAACTTCGATTTTTTATATAGGAACGTATTGGGCGTGTTGGGTATAATTGGATAAAACTTTTGAAAAAAAAAAACAACTTTTACATAAACATGTTTTTAATATCTCTTACGATTACCTATAATGGCTTGCAAGTATTTTTATTTACAAGTGTTCCATTGTTCCAAGTTGCTAAGAACAATTAGTAAATGTTTTTTCAAGGCTAAAGAGAAGACTCAATAAATGTGTAAAGAGTAATGGAGGGCATTTTGAACATTTGTTATACTTTTAACATACTTTTATTCTTTTTCTCTTAACTTCGAAATTTTAAAAAATAATAACAAAATTTGGACGAAATTGGACAAAGATGGACGAATGATGTGTAAAAGGATATTAGGATTTGTAATCAAGGTATTTACAACTTTGTAGGCTGTTTATTTTGGTAATAATTTTTATTGATAAATTATGGAATGGGAAATTATTTGATGATGAAATAAAACAATTTTTACACAAAATATCAGTAAGCTTTATTAGACAATTGAAAAATCAGAAATTTCATACATAGTATACAAGTAATAACGACAAGAAGCCAACATATTATAATTTATATTATTTATACTAAATTAATTAGCCCTACAACAAATATCATACAAACATGTTAAACACCATTATCTTAAAAATCTATACAACACCCACCTTACAAAATCCTTTTATACTTTATTAATACTGTTCCTTATTTCAATCTCTCAATCGATTACCGTGCAAGAGGTTCTGATCTCCCCCTTAATTCACCACTCTACGCCACAGGTTCAAGTACAGTACAAGAAATGAAAGAATTACAGAAGAATTCGGTTCCCATCTCACCAATGGATAGGAAGCATACAATAATATTCAAAGTATCCGTTAACAGAAGATTACAAAGAAATCTGAAAATGTAGTTACTAAGACAGACACATTAGAAAGGAGCATAACAACAAACAGAGAAACTCTCCAAATTTGTATCGTACAACCTTCATTCAATATGGCTAGATCACAGAGAGTTTGCCTTTGACTAGGGTGACCATTTTCTTAAGAGGGCAATGCGGGACGGAGCAAACAAAAAAGGTCCTCATCTCCCAAATTCAAGTGAAGAGCAAAAAAAAGGTCTTCACCTCCAAAATCCAAGTGAAAAGCAAAAAAAAGGTCTTCACCTCCAAAATCCAAGTGAAGAGCAAAAAAAAGGTCCTCACCTCCCAAATCCAAAATACGAGACTAAATGTTAAAATGCGGGACGCATCTTAATGCGGGACAAAATGTTAAAATGCGGGACGAATGGTCACCCTACCTTTGAACCCATATGGGCGAAATTTTGGTAAGAAAATCTTCTTAAAGGAGACATGTAATAGTATATTCTGTAACAAGGTTGGAATGAGAAAATTCGATGCGAGTGGAACATTCCGAGCGCAATTGGATTGTTTTTCTTTCGTTTCTAGCATTGTACTTATTACCTTATTTTTGCTTCTAGTGACTGTATCCGCCACTAATTTCTTCAATTGACATTCACGTGTTATTTTTAAACACTTTTGTGCCATTTTTCAAAAATTCTTTACAAAAAATGAGTAATATTTTTTAGTTGTATGATACTTGTTGTATAATATACAATATTGTACATATGTACGTCTTTATGACGACATATAAAGCTTGTATTTGACTTTTCAGACCTAAATGAAAATGTTCAAATGTCAGATACAAGCTTTATTTACATTTTTTATTAATCTATAGATGATTTAAATGATATGTTAAATATAATATTATATTTTTTTCGAATATTAACAGCAGATGATTCGAGAAATGGTTGGACCTCAAATATTGAAAATTATGTGTTCTATGTCAATAGATTTCAAATTTTGATGTAGTAATTACTAACTTAATACTAAACGATAGTGCAATGATGTATTAGTTATAATAAGACAAAAAGGTTAGTTAAACTTTTTGGTGCACAGTAACAAAAGCTATTTGCCCCTTAAGCCAAAAAGTATACATAAAAAACTAAAGCGACAATTACCCCAAGAAATTCTTCTGTTTCAGTATAATTAAAAGATTTGAAATATTGCTCCTATTAAAGTAACAAAAAATCGTTTGTAAAATTTCTGACACAAATAAAATTTAAAAAAATGATTTGCTGACACTATTCCGCCGATATAAAGAAGAGGATGATTTCAAATGATTAGCTCTAAATCAGGCGTTCCAAAAGTAGTCGATATACACCTTCAAGGGTCAATAGGATATTAGTTAGGGATCGATTCAGACTCGGAGGCCCATTGGGGTCAAAGGTGGGACTTTCTTTTCCGAGGGCCAGTGGGCTGTTGTTAAGGTCGTGGTCGAAATATTTGGTATAGTTTTTGATTTGTCCTCTCTAGTCATCATTTAAAAATTTTGGTCTTCTGCATTTTGTTCATTATTTGAAAATTTTGGTTCAGCTCTCGTTTACCACTTGAAAAATTTTGATTCCTCAAGGCCATCTCTAAAATTTGGATTTCTCTCTGTCCCTCTTTGTTGCCACTTCCCAGCAAACATTCAACCATCGTCCGAATGCCGACAAATTGCTTTTTCTGTTAAAAAGTGATAAATAGAGATAGTTAAAAAGTCGCAGGTACCAAAATGTCTGTTGGGCTGTGATAATAATAAGTTTCCAACGTCTAGATAGACGTATTGGGGCCGAGAAGGTAAGTTCTCCGTTATGACCAGTATTTCCAATTTTCGAAAGTAATTCGAAAGGTAAATACGAACTAGTAGTCAACAGTCGTATCTCCAAAATAACTAATACTGATCCACATACGTTTTTTCCTGGACTCCCCGGTAAAATACTGATGTCAGCTACCACAGCTGCTGACAATTACCCAAATAATTAATTCCCCGTGAGTTATTTTTTGTTGAAACAATATATTCAAACACATTTCACATGTTTTAGACACGAGGAAATTCCCGGATATGTACTATTGGAAAACTAATTCATCATTGAAGAAAAAAAGCATAACAAAATTGAAATGTTTGACAATAGAACACACAAAACATAATATTGATTCATGATTAATCGCAAACATGGCGCTTAACCATAGAGGTAACACTCTATTGAGACAACACAAAAGTTACTAACCAGTTACATTGTCATTTTTTTGTACACAAAATTTTAAAACATGAAAATTATAAATCAAACTGTCAAAACTTTTGTTACATGAATAACTGAAAAATTAGAACATTCAAAATTAACTAAAAACAGTTTGACATATTTAAATTTTTTTGTATTGGACAGCTTTGTCAAATAACCGAACTGAAAAACATAGATGGACGCCATCGTTAGTAAAATTGACAGTACTGATACTGTTGTAGTTATTTATGGCATTAGCTAATATGCATATAGCCGGTTTCTTTGATTTAAGCGGAACTAGATTTTCAAATTAAGCAACTTTTACCGATTGATTCAAGCTTTTGATGATTTTGTTTGGGAAAATCCCACTTCAATATATAAAATATTAGCTAGTGACTTAAGAAATTTTAAATTCCATTCAGTTCCTCTTAAAGGTTTGGAATAGCCTTTGCCAGTGGTTTTCAAACTTTTTTTACTGCTCCACCCAAACGGAAAATAATCGAATTTGTGACACTCATAAATAAAAATAATTATTTTTAAAACAACTGTGGTTAAAAACATAGGAATATATGAGAATATTTTGTTTGAAATATATAAATATATATTTTTTTGTAGTTGTGATAACTTTTTTTTTAAGAACAAAATGCACACATCGGAAAAGTCTAGGGAAATTGAAAAATATATATTGCTTATTGTACATTTAGGCCCGGTCTTTCCACCTTCAGATAAAGTCCCAGGTAACTATCTGACAGATAAGGTTATTTTTAACTTCTTCTGCTGAGTAAATGTCATCCCTTCTTTCTATACAAATGTATCTATCAGATAGTTATCTAACGGATAATGAGACTGACGTATTGAATTCAATGACTGGTATTGACATTTAATCAGCAGATGAAGTTATAAATAACCTTATCTGTCAGATAGTTACCTGGGAATTTATCTGAAGGTGGAAAGACCGGGCCTTAATGTGGTAATTTTTCAATTAAAGTAGGCAATTATGAGGAGTCTGATCACATGTTTCATTTTAATTCGATTTAAAACGTTTATATTAAGAATTGCAGTGTTTTTAAATAGTGGTTTTCTTTTTACTTGCCCGACCTTAATATATAAGGGGCAAGTATTGTAATCGCGAAAATTTTCGATGTCGAGATTTTGACGGATGACCACGTTTCATGGTCCAGGGAATCCAAAAAACCTATTTTCGAAGTGCCGTCCGTATGTGTGTGTGTGTGTGTGTGTGTGTGTGTGTGTGTGTGTGTGTGTGTGTGTGTGTGTGTGTGTGTGTGTGTGTGTGTGTGTGTGTGTGTGTGTGTGTGTGTGTGTGTGTGTGTGTGTGTGTGTGTGTGTGTGTGTGTGTGTGTGTGTGTGTGTGTGTGTGTGTGTGTGTGTGTGTGTGTGTGTGTGTGTGTGTGTGTGTGTGTGTGTGTGTGTGTGTGTGTGTGTGTGTGTGTGTGTGTGTGTGTGTGTGTGTGTGTGTGTGTGTGTGTGTGTGTGTGTGTGTGTGTGTGTGTGTGTGTGTGTGTGTGTGTGTGTGTGTGTGTGTGTGTGTGTGTGTGTGTGTGTGTGTGTGTGTGTGTGTGTGTGTGTGTGTGTGTGTGTGTGTGTGTGTGTGTGTGTGTGTGTGTGTGTGTGTGTGTGTGTGTGTGTGTGTGTGTGTGTGTGTGTGTGTGTGTGTGTGTGTGTGTGTGTGTGTGTGTGTGTGTGTGTGTGTGTGTGTGTGTGTGTGTGTGTGTGTGTGTGTGTGTGTGTGTGTGTGTGTGTGTGTGTGTGTGTGTGTGTGTGTGTGTGTGTGTGTGTGTGTGTGTGTGTGTGTGTGTGTGTGTGTGTGTGTGTGTGTGTGTGTGTGTGTGTGTGTGTGTGTGTGTGTGTGTGTGTGTGTGTGTGTGTGTGTGTGTGTGTGTGTGTGTGTGTGTGTGTGTGTGTGTGTGTGTGTGTGTGTGTGTGTGTGTGTGTGTGTGTGTGTGTGTGTGTGTGTGTGTGTGTGTGTGTGTGTGTGTGTGTGTGTGTGTGTGTGTGTGTGTGTGTGTGTGTGTGTGTGTGTGTGTGTGTGTGTGTGTGTGTGTGTGTGTGTGTGTGTGTGTGTGTGTGTGTGTGTGTGTGTGTGTGTGTGTGTGTGTGTGTGTGTGTGTGTGTGTGTGTGTGTGTGTGTGTGTGTGTCTGTCTGTGTGTATACACGATAACTCAAAAACGGTTTAACTTAAAGAGTTCGTTCTGGTACTAAAAAATTCTCCTATTAAATAGGAAGAACCCTATTGTTTTTTATGAAAATCGGTTGACTAGAAATGGGAGTTTACTCGTGTCGATTTTAATATTTTTGCGAATATTTAGCAACAGAAAAATATTTCGAAAAAATTTATTGAACAAAAGTTACTATAAATGCAATAACTAATAACTTTTATTTGAGACGTTTTTTGATAAAACGAAAAATTTCCAAAATTTTTTGTAAAATTATTTAAAATTTTTCCAAGTCTCAATTTTTTCATACTTATATGTAACGTTTCCATGGTCATGATAATTAATTCGTAACTAGTAAAGCAAGCCTTGGACAAAAATTTGTATAGAACATAATTTGATGTATTTTTGAAGATTTATCTAAATATATAAATTTTTTTTTTTTTTAGTTTATTTTTTTTTAATATTTTTTTTATGGGAGGGCAAGTCTAGCGGAGGTTTCCTTTCGCCACTGGTTTAATAATGGAGCGACAGCATTTAACTATCCACGAGATGAATCGTGAGGATTTCTCCAAGGCAAGTTGATGTAGCCGAGAGGATAGGAGTTTCTGAAAATGTCATCAGTCGGTTATGGAGGCGTTACAGGGAGTCCGGCTAAACAACATCCTGGACGTGGTCGCTGTAAAAGAGCAGGTCAAGACAGATTTTAGGTCATAAATGTTAGAAGACATCCTACTATTTACAGGACCCGAATTGGTAAGGGTGTTACAGCGCATAACTTAACCGTTAGTCGAGATACTGTAAGAAATCGTCTCCACGAAGCTAATATTCTATCTCGACGACCAATCAGATGTCAACCCCTCTCTAGAGGCAATCGCAGAGCAAGATTAGACTGGTGTCACAATTTTCAATATTGGTGTGAAAATGATTGGGCTACAGTTTTGTTTAATAATGAGTCCAGATTTGGAATTCATCCAGATTCTCGTCGAACAAGGGTATGGAGAAGATCCGGTAATTTGGAACGTTTGAGGCACGTCCAGGAAGTTCACAGTTACAGAGGTACTGTTATGGTATGGGTTGGGATAATCATTGGCGGAAGAATTGACCTCGTTTTTCCCAATGGATTTTTAACAGCACAACAATATTTGGATAATATTCTTCAACGTATTGTGCGTCCATTTCGTGGTGCTGTTGGTGATCAGTTTCATCTTGCCCAGGATAATGCTCGGCCATATGTTGCGCGAATTGTAACGAATTGGTTGGATAACGAAGGTATTGATGCGATACCATGACCAGCACAGTCACCGGGTCTAAATCCGATTGAACATGTGTGGGACAAGCTTAAGAGAAGAATTATTCCACATATGGATGACATCCACGATAATTTTAAATTCAGAGAGCTTCTAAAAGCAAAATGGGCACAGTTACCTCAAGAAGACATCGATAATGTTATTTTGTCCATGAATCGCAGATGTAAGGCTGTGATCAACCAACGTGAAAGTTTGTTTCTTTTTTGTTTTTTTCGTTTTTTACAATTCTGTACATAGATCTACAGATCTTACAATTCTGTACATTAAAATGTACAGATTCGAAGTCGGTGGTTACAAAAATTTCGGAGTCAAAGTTGGAGACGGTGGTAACAAATACTTCAGACTCGAAATTGAAATCGGATTGGTTTCGAAATTGGAAGCAGATTCGGAATCGAAGTCGGTTGACAGTTTGACCAACTCTACAGCCCTTCTTGCGATAGAGAAAACAGACTGTAGAGTTACAAAAATAAATAAATAACAAAAATAAAAAGCAAGGAGTATACGCTTGTAGATCCACCATTCAAAGGTTTGAACCTTTGAATAAAAAGATACGAAGGATGGTTTTGTCAATAATTACAATTCTACCGTTCGACCAAACCCCCCACTCCTAAGAGCTACAATATGAACGTCCTATTAGCGGTAAAGACATTTGTTTTTATATTGAAAGAGTGTACACCCGAGTACCTCAAAATCGAAAGTAATGGAGCAAAAAAGTAGGTAATAGCAAGATTTAGGTGTGGAAATGAGGAAAGAGAAAATGAGTATTGGAGGACGGATGAACAAAGAATGTGCAGGATGTGTGGAGAGGAAAGAGATACCTTGAAGCATATAATGAAGAATTGTGGAGAAGTGAAATTTAAAGAATGAACAAGAGAAGGTGCTATGTGAATCAGGGCAAGGATGGAAATCGATGGAGGACCTCTTAGACAGAAGAGTAGATTTGAGACGATGATTCAACAATAATAACGCATTTGAAAATAAATTAAATAAAACTGTATTTAAATAATATGAAGATTTTAACCAAAAGATATAAAGAAAATAACTATCTATCCCTCTATATCTATTGAACGAGTGCGTCAGATATTTTCAAATGATTGGTTGTTGTTCAAATTTCCCCCACTACCAAGAGCTCTCTAGTTCCCTACAAGCAGAGTTGGGCATTATTTAACTAAACTTTCAATCAACTAAAAATTTGAATGAAAATGTAATCAAACTAAATTAATCATTCTTTCTTCAATCAATAATAGATGTAATCATAAATCCTTAACTAAATGATAATCATTAGTGTCAAATCATTAGTTTTCAATCATATTGTGATATTTTGTCAGAAAAATTTGAATCGCTTGGTTCAATTTATATATTACATATATAATATCCCTATACCCAAATTTTCAATAATTTTCGGTCGTCTTGCAGCTTTCGAAAGATCATTAAATTTTGCCACTCTACCGACCAGTGGCGCGCCCAAGGAGGGGGGTCCCTTCTAAGAAGGAAGGAAATGAAAATAAAAAGACACAAACATACTAGAAAATTTTAAAAATAGAGATGAGCTTTTTTTTAAGTATTTTGTATTTTAGAAGTGAGGACCTAAAAAAAAGGTCCTCACTTCTATTTATATTTCTTTATATTTACATAATTTAAATAATTTTGTCTTTCGGGCACCCTCCAACAAAAATTCCTGGGTGCGCCACTGCTACCGACCTTAGAGGAATAACATATTTGGTAATGTCTTCTTCAAATTTTTGTTGTGACAATGTTCCGGCTCTAATAGTGATTAATTATTGAGAAACAACTGTTTGTCTACCTTTAGAATCAATATTTTTCTACTTTGCGTTCATAAGACGCTCATTTCCACATTCATTTGAGTGCTATAAGAAGGTCCATTTCAACACCCGAATTTTAGTTATTGGAGGTTGGTAACATTGAATGAAATGTCAAATTCTGATGCTGTCAAGTTAACCTAATATATTCGTGGACTTATGATTTTTTGTTAAATTTTTTTGCAAAGTTTTTCTTGAAAAGACTGAAAAGTTTTAGTTTTTTGCCTCTAGCGCCTCAGGGCTTCAGAATTTGAGGTTTTTAACGTGTTTTTTATCCCCCCTTTATAAAACCTCTCGGGGGTGTATAACCCCCCCCCCCCACTCATATTTATGATTCGTTTTTTTTAACTATCTCTCTTGCGGAAATTCCTTCTGAAATTGGGTTGTAGATCCTTCAATGCCAGGAGGACGTCCCTTCTTTTCCTTTTTTGGTATATGAGGTAACTTCCCCTCCCCCCAATATTATAGTGGTGTTCAATGAACTTTCCCCAAATAAGTTATATTCTCTGTCGTATGCCTCTTTTGACTTCCGGGGAAGTAAATTTTGCAAGGTATTTACTGCAATATGGTGGGGTACTGACAGCTGACAGCACAACAAAACAACAAATCAGTGATACCAACATATAACAAATATTGCATAAAATGATACTGTTTGCTATTAATACAAATTTATCAAATTAAAGAATAAATGGCAAAGTAGAAAAAATAGTGAAAAAAACTCGTTTCATAAGGCCTTATGTCGACTTGTCTATTAGAAAACTCGCGAAAAAATTAAATCTCAATCCTGAATTTAGTTTCAATCATAACTAAAAATTTAATCATAATAATGAGTAAATATTTAATTTAGTTACCAGTGTGAATAACTGCATTATGAGTGATGTACCTTACTCATTAATTAAGTCTTGAAATTAAATTTTTAATCTCAATCGTCAATCATTAGTTTGATTGCAATTTGCCCAACTCTGCCTACAAGTCACTTTCAGGATCCTTCCTGTATCTTTATATTAAAATGTTTGAACATTCTTTTCAATACTTTCTGATACAGTCCAGGCTTCTGCACTGTGGAGAAAAGTGGAAAGATGTTATATCTATATAAAAAAATAATACGAATAAAAAGTTTTTCTTTAAACTGTACGTCTCTTTTGTGTTACCTCTATGATATGTACAAATAGGGCTTTGTAAACAATAGCCATGTTTAACAATATTTTAGTTTACAGTTGAAACATTTTATTCAGATGGCTAGCATAATATATTGCTATTAAATTTATATTTGAGAGTTGTCAAATTCTATGTCCAATATGTCATGTACAGTATGACATAAAATGACATAAAATTTAATATTAAACATGATTTACAGTAAAATTACCTGATCTGTTAATACCTCTATGAAATATTTATAAATTGAAACCTGCAAACTCGCATATTGCAACAAAAATATGAAAAATCATTTTATGTATAATTAAATTTTATTACAAAATTTACCGAAAACATATTTTTAAAATTGAATTGTATATTTTTGTTTAATATTGGTGTGTTTTTAAATTTCATAATTGAAGTGATGCAAAGTGTTTAGGCGATATGGTTTTTAAATTGATGATTTAGCGATATCGCCTCTATACAAAATCTTGCACGTTGTTTCGTGTACTGCGATGCCCGTATGGAAGATACTGCATTTAACTAATCCAAATGGAAGTGTTCATACGCATGCACCTTGAAGATAAAAAGAAGACTGCGTTAACGACTGGTAAAGGGCTATGGTAGTTTACTGTAATGCCTTTTGGGTTATGTAAACGCGCCGGCGACCTTTGAAAGATTGATGGAACTATTTCTTGGAGGATTATCTTGGAAGATATGTCTAGTATATCATGACGGACATTTTATTGAGGATTGTGTAATGTCAAAAAAATTGCGGTAATTATTTTGAGTAGACTGGATAAATCGGCAACCTGCTTATTAACCGCCACAGGCTTTTAGTGCAGTAGCAGTTTTCAAGAGGTTCCTTTCTACGCAAGGATAAGTTACGTTTCGACATTCTTGCCCCTATTTAAGCCCATTTTACCCGAAATAGCACAGCTCTTAATACGGTCTACACTATAAGTCAATTGTCCTGACGTTACTATTAGGATTGACGCAACACATGGAGATAACAGATGTTTGTGACAATGATAATGAACTGTGTACAGGCATTCCGTACCTCCTAGGTACATACCTAATGGGAGGAGGGGGTCATGGACTTGACCCAGCATTCAAAAAACACTTTTAAGCGACTTTTTTCTTCAAATTGAGCGTAAGCCCGTCGCAAGAAAAAAAAAAATGATTCTGAGCACTTGTCAAAAAAGAGCCGCTCCTCTTACTCAAGAATATATTTTAAGTGCGGGTCTGACTGTGTATACCAGTGGTTCTCAACCTTTTTTAGGTGAAGGCACCCCTATGCAAAATGTGAGATCTTCGCGGCACTCTACTATTAATTATGTCACAATAGAGAGAGAGCGAGCGAGCGAACCGTTCAATGTCGGGCGTTTTTGACGTCCAATAAACTCGCAAGGGTTTTATGACGATTGAGAGAGAACACATTTCCCGCGTATTTTCTGTAAGACACGGGTCTTCGATTCCGAGAATAGCGGCGAATTTATTTTGAAAAGCTCGCGGCACCCTTTTCATGTGCTTGCGGCACCCCAGGGTGCCGCGGCACCCTGGTTGAGAACCACTGGTGTATACTGTCAAGAACTATTTAAATAAAGTGAGATATGAAAGTAATTAAATAATTTATTGGGATCACCTTCAAGTTTATCCATTTCTCCCAAATTGAGCTTGGTTTAACGTGTGTTTCAAACAAAACAATATTTTCGAATGACTGCCATACTAGAGGCGGATATGATATCCCATGTTTTTATTCCCGGCTATGTAAAATGCATACTCTTACCGAAATTCACAAATCTTCGAGGGAAACCGTCGTAATGCTAGAAATTAGCGAATTTTGACGTAGGACCGCTTGAGACAAACATAGGTCTCAATTGAAACTGTTAAGGCGTTAAAACTACGTGTCGCACAATAATCGTGTTAGCATATTCGTAAACAGCATGGAGTCTAATTCGCGTACTGAGTAATAAATTGTGTATGCAGCTGTTTATTCAGTCTATCTCGGCAACCGTGAGTGCAAAGCAGTATATGGTAGCAGTGTATGGTATGCGGACACTTTTATTTTGGACGTTTGCCATTGCTGATAGTACTAGGTTAGAATAGTACAATATAATGAGTATTAGTATCCAAAAGATATAATACTTCAAGAGTATATAAAAAAAAAAAATAATAATAAATTCGGACGTTTCGGAAACTGCTCAACAATCTATTTCCGTCTTCAACGATCACGAGAAGTCTAAAAAGACAATCTGGTCGTTAATCCTCCGCAGGTAGACCCGTCCCTACCCATACCTGATCCCAACCACCCAACCAATAGCAACGCACCTATAACCTGCTCCCACTCTTACAATACTCGGTATAAAAACTCGAAGAAAACTGAAATGTTTATCACTTCTTCGCTGAAGACGGAAACAAATTGTTGAGCAGTTTCCGAAACGTCCGAATTTATTATTATTTTTTTTTATATACTCTTGAAGTATTATATCTTTTTGATACTAATACTCATTATATTGTACTATTCTAGCCTAGTACTATCAGCAATGGTAAACGTCCAAAATAAAGGTATCCGCATTAATATTGGACCATTGCAAAATAATTTCAAAGATATAAGTGTATGGTATCATTTTAAAGTTCTCGATGAGAACTATTCAATTTTATGAAAAACATTTTCCAATGGTTGAAATGAACATTTGAAAAATAAATTTCTAGTGAACCGGAAAACACTTTTGACAATATCGTAGTTTATCTCGACAATCGTGAGTGCAAAAGATACCCAACACAATAGTTTTGCGCTCACGGTTGCCAAGTAATTCAAACGTGACGGCACAGTATCGCGCACACCGTTTGTAGCTAACTCATATCAACTCTTCTACGCCTTAACCTGATAGAAATCAAGCAGAAATTAGTATACTCCATTTTTTTTTTTTTTTTTTTTTATGGATGGGCAAATTGTGTTTCAGGTAATTTTATCCGTAAATCTTGTTTATAAATAAAACAGAATTGCTTAAATTATATATTACAAAATATAAAGATACTTATATACAATTTTAACTCTGACTGTTTAAGCAATTCTGTATAAAAATATTTCAAGCCAAGAACAACAAATACAGGACTATAAATTACTCTATTTGCTCTTAAACTGATGTCGGGTATGTGAAGGAACTTTTTTTTTTGGTTTTGCCAAGAAACCCATATACCACCACACATTTTTGTCTGTCTGTTTGTACAGTTCAACTTCTTTATTATAAGAGATAAGAAGGAGGTTAAATTATGAAAGATGACGTGTTTTACTCTACAAACAAGAATATTGTAAAAACAATAGAACATCAAATAAGCGAGTTATTTAAAAAACATATTTTATTTTAAAATGGAGCATCTTATATTTTTTAGTCTAGCACAGAGGTTTTAAAACTTAATAACAAAAATTTTATTAAGACTTGATTAAACAAGTATATCCCACGTAAAAGAAGTATAATCTCGCAAGTAAAATGTGTCATAGCCACTTATATTATTAAGATATATTAAGTGTTAAAAATTTAGTCTAAATTACTTATTCATTATTTTTATTTAGTTTTAATAACTTAATAAAAAAAATTAATATTTATTTAATCATAATGAAAGAGGTGGCTATGAAACATCGAGATTTTATTTATCTTGGGATAAAGTTGTTTAACCCTTTTGATCCTAGTGGTTTTACCAAGAAACCACTTAAAAAAATACTTCATGATATCCAGTGGCGACGCCATAAAACCTTACGCTATGCTTTTTTGACGAAAACATTTACTTTGGGCCTTTACGCTACGTACAACCCCCAGAGATTATTAGTTTCTTGTACAAAACTAACAATCTGAAATAAAATTAGTGACAATCTATACATCAAATTATACACAGAATTTTTGTTTATCTAATAGGATATTTTTGATTGTAGAAGAAATGTTATTGTTCAATAACTTAATAATAAGCATCACACAACAATGTTCTGTAAATTTTTTGGGTTTCAAATAATTTTTATATTTATATAGTCTTGTATAGAAATGTTCAAATAATACGTCAACATTTTGTTCAACATGATTGTTTATAGTTCAGAACCTTCGTCGAAAAATATTATACAGATGATTCCGCTTAATTGGACCACCGCTTAATTGGGGCAGCCGCTTATTTGGGACAAATCTCAAAGAACAGAAACCAAACCAAGGAACCAACAGTAAATTTACATGTTTAATTGGGACAACATTCCGCTTAATTGGGACAGTTAAGATCACAGTACATATTATGTTACACATATTCTCAAGAAAATGTACAAAGAATTTAATATTACAGCGTTATTTTATGCAGGAAGAAAATGAAGGGAGCCCTACATCCACACTGAATACCTGTGCTGATTTTGTAGAAGTGAAATGTTACAAAAACAAAAGACAGACTACACTTGACGCATTTTTGCATTGAATTAAATTGTATGTACCTATTTATTATTTTATTTTGGAATTTACTATTATTTTTTCTTAAAAGTTTATATTTTTTGGTTATATGTAATTTATAGTTTTGTCCAAGAGTTTATAAAATAAAATTATTGAAAGAAAAATATGCATAGTTTAATTTTATGTAAAATTCGCTTAATTGGGGCAGCCGCTTAATTGGGCCAAAATGCCTAAGTCCCGATGTGTCCCAATTAAGCGGTTCCCCAATTATCGGCTGTACTTGATGATAATGAAATGCCACTTGGTACAAGTATTGTTTACATAAAATAAATCATTTTTATCCGCAGCACGTAAATTGAGAACCGCGACAGATTTGAGATGGCGGCAAAAGTAGATTGCCAAGTACAATAACTATAAGTAATTTTACGCACAATAGAACAAAATATCTCCAAACATATTTATAGAATGAAGTTTTAGCTACAATTTGCTGCATGGTACACAAATATGCGTCGAATAGTTTACAAGATGGTGTCAATAACGCAATTTGTTTATTTACAAATACATGACAGTTCTTTTTACAATAAAAAACATCCTATTAGATTGATAAAAAATTGCTGAAAATGTGTATGTATAGCTTGTTACTAATTTTATTTCAGATTGTTAGTCTTGTATAAGAAACTATACGGTTGTACGCACCCTTTAAGGGTTAATAAAATCTGAATAAGACTTGATTAAGACTAAATAACTTTCTTAGTATTGGGCTTGGACCCATAATGCCCTGATAATTTATTTAAGAAAAATATATTTTTTATGTGGTATAGGTCAGTGTTTCTCAACCGAAAACGTACCACGGACCAGTAAAATATTTGATTTTCTACCGCGGACCACAAAAAATAAATGTACTATTAAACAAATCATCAAACCATCAAAATGGGAGATAAAAAGAAGTAAAATGTATGAATACGGAGGCTTTTCAACAGAAGAAGTACGGAGGAAAAGAGAAAATGGACATAGAATGCAGGAGATGGTAGAAATAATGAAGGACATACAGCAACAAGAATTAAGCGAGAGAATGCATGAAACAAGGTACAATAATAAGTACAAAAAAAATTGGAACATGTTGTACCTAAAAGAAACGAAAAAAAAAGAATAATTGCAAGGTTTAGATGTGGGAATGAGGAAAAGGTGAACAAATTTTTGTTAAAAGAGGAGGATAAACGATGTAGAATGTGCAGAGAAGAAAGGGAGACGATTGAACATATGCTGGAAGGATGTGAAGAAATGAGAAGCAAAAGAGGAACAAGAGAAGATATTTTAAACTCAAATGGCTGCGGATACACATGGATGAAAGAGGTAATGGAGAGAAGAAAAAGAAAATAATAGGAAAATTGTTGATTCCAAAACAAAGCAAATCCGACAGGTACAAATTAGATTTATATTTTAGTTAAGACTTGTTATGTAGGGAATAAACAGATATATAATAAAATGTAAAAATCACTGAAAAATGTACAAAAATCACAGAAAACGAACAAAAGATCATAAAAAAATTAACAAAAAATCTCAAAAATAATTATTCCTAAGCCTTTCGCGGACCACTAAAATTTTGCCGAGGACCACCAGTGGTCCGCGGAACACCGGTTGAGAAACACTGGTATAGGTTATATGAAGTAAATTGCGATAGAGTAGTGGACCCATAATTGCACCACTACCCCTTGTGCTCCAAGTACTGTAATGCTGATTTAGGCTATGGAATGCTCTTAAATACATTATTTTTCACAGGCCCTTTAATTGTTGCAAAATAGAGTAATCTAAGTCATCTATATTTTAAAGGCGTTTATTTGCAAATAATAAAATATCACTATAATAATCAATAATATTGTCATCTTTTCAAACCTTTATTCTTCCAAGTAACCGCCGATTGAATGCCACTGGAATGGTCCCCCTAAATCAAACATTTTTGAAATATTTCGGCGAATTTAGCACATAGATTTAAATATACATTTTTCGTTGATATAAACCTTGCCAATTAATTTTATTGGTTACAATTTTGAACAAGAATATTGTACAGTTTACAAAGGCTGCTTATGTCACGACATAACTGTGTACAGTTTGTGCAGATTTGTTAATGTTGTTACGTCATCAGGCTGCAACCTTAGGGCTTCCCTGTAACTGTCCGCTGCCTGGGAGTACTTTCCGTTTAGGTGCAGGATCGCACCTAGGTTCGTGTGACCTCGCGGGTCCTGCAACAAAAGATATACATTAGAAATGGAAAGTTTTGTAAAGCGTCAAATGCATTATGAAAAACAGTAAGATTTTTTATGAAGAGAATAAAATCACTGAACAATCAAAGATTTATGTATTAAAAATGGTAGATTACAATCAGATGGTTCGGTAGCCATCTTTCGCTGCAGAGCCGCAGTAAGGGGGGGGGGGGCTAGCGCACTAAGGAAAAGGGCGCCGATGAGCTTGACTAAGGGGTGCGAAAGTGAGGACCTTTTTTTTGCTCTTCATTTGGATTTTGGGAGGTGAGGACCTTTTTTTTTGCTCTTCACTTGGAATTTGCGAGGTGAGGACCTTTTTTTTTGCTCATCACTTGGAATTTGGGAGGTGAGGATCTTTTTTTTTGCTCTTTACTTGGATTTTGGGAGGTGAGGACCCTTTTTTTTGTTGCTCATCATCTAGATTTTGGGCGGTGAGAATCTTGTTTTTGCTTATCACTTACATTTATTTGCCGCAGTTTTGCAGTTTTGCCCCTAGCGCAAGTTTTCCTTACTTCGGCTCTGTTTCGATGTCAGTTCTGAAGTCTGACACTCAGAATTCTGTGTTTTTAAATTAAATTTACTAATTTTTAGGGTTTTGTAGGTATGACCAAAAAACCCTTATAAAGTCACTCATGAGTCTGTCTATCTGTCTGTCTGTACATTAAAAATTGTAGCCAAACGGCTTAACATATAATGTTGAAATTTGGCATGCTTATACAACTCTTTGACCCACATATAGGAAAAATATTGTGAGTTCAAAACATATCCCGATATAAATATAAACAATTATGTATTTAATAAAAAAAATGTTTTTAAAATTTTCAGTGGCGTACCAAATGAAACTTCTTAATGTCTGGATCAACAAACTTTTTATTTTAGAAAAATATTTCTTTTTTATTGGATTTTTGCTAAAAATGTGTATTTTTTTTTCTATATGTGGGTTAAAAAGTTGTGTAAGGATGCCAAATTTCAACTTTCTATGTTAAGCCGTTTGTCTACAATAATATAATATATATAAAATATTTTATTGCCAGGCAATTAAAGTACAAATTTAAAAAATAAAATTACATAGTGGTTATACATATGCCTAATTGTATTTCTATGTATTCAAGTATAAATATTTTATTATTTTTTAACAATAGTGTTTAATACTATGTTACCACACACAATTAGTTACGCCGGAAAAAAGGGCAAAACCCAGCACTTTGATTTGTCTACAATTTCTACCGTACAGACAGACAGACTTTGGCAGTTTTTGGTGGTCATACATACAAAATCCTAAAAACTGTTGATGTTGATGTGATTATAGAATAGTATCTATATTCTGTAACAAAGTTGGAATGAGAAATTTCGATGCGAGTGGAACATTTCGAGCACGAGCCGCAGGCGAGCGTGAGGAACCACGAGCAACGAATTTTCTCTTCCAATCGAGTCACAGACCTTACTTTCTCCACGACCACCAGATCGAAAAAAAAAAAAAAACAAATAATTATTTTAACAAACGTTTTATCTTAACAAATAATTTATATATTACTTAACAAATTAATCAATTAATTAGACTTATTTTTTTATTTATTATTTGTTTAATTTTAATTTGATTTGCCGCACTTCGTCATTGTTTAAGTACTTTTTAAGAAGTTATGTTGCATTTATTTAATGTAAACATTGCATATATTTTAATGTAACCCTACAAAAACAAATGACAACAAGTATGGAATAGTTACATAACAAGTGATGGAATGAAATATACGCAAAATGCATAAGAAGATAAGTGATTTAGAATAAAATTCCAAATCTTGTGTTAGAATATTACCTTTCTGTAGTCAAAATTGGTTTTAGAATTGGTAAATTCTATAGTGGTCGTGGAGAAAAAATATTCTTAGACATCCAGCATTATGTTGGCTTGTTATACTTATTAAATACCTACAAAACTCTGAAATGTGTGAAAATTCACACTTCACTTAAATTTTTTTACTAGTATTTTTGACTAATAAAATAGTCGATACCACGTAGTATCGATACCTTTTTCTCTGATACAAATATTGTATTTGTATAGATACTACAAAATAATACCGATAACAATACAAAGTATCGATACCCGCGATAAATATTTAGGTACATTCCAATTTATTTCCATTCAAATGTCTATGAAATATATATTTTCTTTATTGGAATAATATAAAACGTGCTTTAAACGTCTGGTTCATATATTTTTTTGTGAAAAATCCTCCCGTAATTACGTGTTCTTTGATAAAAACTGTATCAAAGATCAAAAATAACAATTTTGTCTGATTACTTTATAAATTCTTGTGTTTTGACCTTCTTTACTAACTTTTCCCTTCCACTTGAGTAGGAAAATCAATTTAAAATTCTGTTTCAAATTAAAATAATAATAGGCGGAAAACTTTTCGGCTGTAAGAAGAGATGTTTTTTGCAAATTTTTCAGGCGAGAAAACTGTCTAGACATATTTTTTTGTTTTTTATGCTCAAAGAGGATCTCTTTATCTAATATTAAACTGAGAAGAGTTAGTTTATATATAATTGTATATTCCAGCGTTTCCCAAAGTGTGGGTCGCGACCCGGCACCGGGTCGGAGAAAAATTTTGCCGGGTCGCGAAATAAATTGTAAAAACACAAAAGATTTTTTTTTGTACATATTATTTTTTTTACGTCAGTTAATCACTAGAATAGTGTGTATTTGTGCTCTTTATTACTATACTATATTCTTTATTACTATACTATACTCTTTATTACTATACTATATTCTTTACTACTATTTATTACTCTTTATTACTATAAAGCTACTGCTTTAAAATTAAATTTGTTTTGTAAATAAATGTTTTTTTTCATAAGGTGGGTCGCGAAAAATTTTAAAACCTCGTACCGGGTTGCGGTCAAAAAAGTTTGGGAAACGCTGGTATATTCTATAATATTTACACAAAACTTTAGTCTGTTTTCATTCGGGGCATAACGTAAATAAATATAAATGTATTCTAATATGTTTTTCAAACAAAAATTAATGTGAAGTTTGAGTTTTCACACATTTCAGGGTTTTGTAGGTATTTAATAAGTCTAAGAATATTGGTTCTATAAACACATCAAAAACAAAAGTTTTTGATAATCACTTTTATTCGTTATTTGAGAACTAAGAAAGTCCATTTAATTTCTTTAAACAAAATTTAAATAACTTGTCAAAAGTCCCAGCATTTTATTCTGCATTTGTTTCGTATTCAAGTCTTCATTAGATTAATAAGAAATATATTAATAAATGGCTTAATTTTTTTCAAGTTCAGAAACGTAGGTATTTTTCACTATTAACAATGTGTTATTTGTTTTATAAGTATTTCATTACTATAAATGATTTACTCCTATAAATGATTTCGTTGCTCAATCTTCATGTTAAGAGATTTATTTTCGTACCACAATTACCACCAATTATATCTAGCAAAAGTTGAAGATAGAAAAAATATTTAAATACAAAAGTTGTAGCCCTTGAAATTCTCTACATTTTTCCTGTACACGCCTACTCTCTAGGTTAATTACCTCTGGAGTTATTCAAGTAAAACCATTTTTTAAAACACTCACGGCCGATTTGCGCCAAATCGGTTGAAGATAGGAAAAAAAAAATGGTGTATTTTGGTCCTGAGAGCCGCTCGGGAGTTTTGGATGGTGGATTTAACTTCCTGACGACGACCGCCCCGTAGCAACATGGTTTATTTCGTTAAAAAATGATGTATTTCGGTCCTGAGAGCCGCCCGGGAGTTTTGGATGGTGGATTTAGCTGATATGATAAGATGATGATATTTTTCGAAATAATAATCTGATCAAAAATTCATGAGGTTGTCCTCCACCCTGCTCCTAAGCTTTTTTGCAAATATTTGGAAAATTCTATAAAGATATCGGATTTTTTTAAAAATTATTTATGCTTCAAGATGCTTCATTTGATACTCCACTCAAATATTTAAAAAATATATTTATTTTGACGTTAAGTATTTATTTGTTTATATTTTTTCCATAAAGTTTTTCAAAGAGTTGTTGCCAAAGCATGCCAGATTTCAAACAGACAGACAGACATATGAGTGACACTATAAAGCTTTTAGGTCAAAAAACCTTAATAATCCTTCCAATTTTTGTAGATTACTAGATACCTACGAAATCCTGAAAAGTGTGAGAAATCACACTTCACATTACTTTTTTTTATTGTTGGATAGAAACCTACCGTAGGCCTTAAGGCGACTGCTTTCTTGTACCATCTCTCAGCGTCATTGCGTCGTTCAGCCTGTCTTAACGCCGTAGCGGCGGCCACCACTAACTCGTAGTCCTGGGGCTTGAGTTCTGCCGCTCTCACGTACTGCACTGCTGCCTCCTTATGCCGCCCCACGCCTGCCAGAAATTCACCTGGAACAATTAAAAACATTAGAAAATATGCACTATTGTAGTTTTCTTTTTTTTTGTAGGTTTTAGAAGATTATAATTTTAAGTACAGTGTCTCAATAAAAACCAAAATTGCTCTTCAATACTCCATTTACTTCATTTCTATACAATTTCTTATACTTGCATCTGGTAACTCAAAAGGATTACAAATATGACGAATGACTAGTAATATAAAGTCTGAATTTTGTCTTATAATAATAATTATATTCTTACCATCTTGTATTTTATTCAATTTCTTTAAATAACATGACAATAACTAAAATAGGATCACCCATTTTTGCAAACTTAACACCAGCGTTAACTTTTTAAACCACCGTTTTGGTAGGCGCTTATTGTATAACGTTAACTGGCTATTTTAACGCCGCCGAGTTAAATTTTATCACAAATATGTTTAACGATTAGCATTTACGTTTAAAATGGTAATCGTTAAACATATTCAAACAAATCCTAACGCCAGTTTTTGACGCTAAGATTTTAACATCTTGCTTAAAGAATACGAGGTGTGTTAATTAAGTAACCGGACTGATTTTTATTTATTGATTTTTCTATTCGAATAAAGTTACAATTCAATATTGTCTCTCTCAAAATAACTTCCTTGGGAAGCCACACAGCACTGGAGACAGTTCTTCCAATCCTCATAGCAGTGCTGGAACTTGGATACTGGAATAGCTTTCAGCTGGTCGGTTATGGACGTTTGAATGTTTTCGAGTGTCCCAAAATAACGTCCTTTGAGGTGATTTTTCAATGTTGGAAACAGGAAAAAGTCACTAGGACTCAAGTCGAATAAGGAAACTGAGGAGCCACAGGAATGTTTTTACTGGCCAAAAATTCGTTTATTGAAATTTCTGTGTGGCTAGGCGTATTGTCGTGATTCAACGCCCCGTTGTTCTTGATGTTTGGTCTCACACGCATGACCCTTGTTCGAAGTTTTTCAAGAATCTCTCAGTAAAAGTGTTGATTTTGAGGACGATTCTGTCAACATTTTCATCGGTTCTTGAAGATGAAGGCCTTCCGCTGCGTGATTCATCTTCAATCAACTCTCTTCCTTCTGAAAATGCCTTAAACCATCATAAATCTTGGGTCCTTGACAAAACACTGTCTCCGTAGGCCTGCTGAAAATTTTTTTTTTTGCAAAATTTTCCATTACACTGTGCCCAAGTCTGAAGCAAAACCTGACAGCACACCGTTGCTCGAAATTACACTCATATTTAGAACGCACTAGAAAAAACTATTTCACTAAAAAAAAATCGTATGGACAACAAAATTACTCTAGCGACTTCAAACTCGTACTGAAGGTGTATCACATGTTACCTACCGCCTCTACAAGTCTCGCGTCCCAAATATTGCCAGATCAAACGCTATGTTGCCAGCCCGGTTACTTAATTTACACACCTCGTATAACGTTTACTGGCTATTTTAACGAATAGCATTTACGTTTAAAATGATGTTAAAATAATAAACGTCATTTTTAGGGTTTTGTAGGTATGACCAAAAAACCCTTATACCGTCATTTTGTCGTCTGTCTGTCTGTCTGTCTGTCTGTCTGTCTGTCTGTTCGGTAAAAATTGTAGCCAAACGGCTAAACCTAGAGAGTTGAAATTTGGCATGCTTATACAACTCTTTGACCCGCACATAGGAAAAATACTAAAACATCTAAAAAACATACCCCCCTAAAAATATAAACAAATATGTGCTCATCGAAAACAAAAATATTTTTTTAAAATTTTGAGTAGGGTATCAAATGAAAGCCCTTACGTGGATTAACGATCAAAATTTTATTTTTGCAAAATAAATTATTTTGAGGCGATTTTTGCCAAAATTGTGCAAAAAAAATTTTGTCCCACACCCTGTAGTCCAGATGGTTTAAACTAAAAATGTGAAAAAATTCTAAGTAATGTATATTGGTGTGAACCGGAATAGTACAACAGGAATTTTTGATCAGATTATGTTTTCGGAAAATAACGCATTTTTTGTGTTTTTTGGTTGACGATGCATATAGCTTATACTCATATAACACGCTGAGTTGTTAAGCGTGTGGTGGTCTAGAGGCTATGTTGCGCGCCAACTACACAGATTTGTTATACACCACGCAGGTTCGTTCCTGGCTTGTGGAGTCATTTTTTTTTTTTAATTTTTATTTTGTTTAAATTAATTTGTTAAAATTCTAGTTATATTTTAGCAAATTTTGAATTTAATTTTCAAGAGCGTAAATTTAATAACCAATTGGAATTATATTTTCATTCTATGTGTCATTTATACGAAACCAGAGGGGCGGAGCGTATGATTTAAGACAACCAATGAAAGCCATAGGCGCAATTTTCAAAATCTTAATGAACCTTGTTATATAAAAAAAATACTGCACTTATTTAGAAACCTAAATAATGATATTAGAGCTTTAAAAACATAAAATTTGTTTTTAAAGCTCTGAGATTAACAGACGATAAATTATTTTAAAAAGATCGTTCATTTTGCCGTGGTTACTACAAAGCAAAATTTGTCCTACACACTCAGCATGCCGCCTTCACTTATTATATACCTGCAAAACCCTGCAATGTGTGAAAATTCACACTTCACATCAATTTTTTAACGTTAACATTTAAAATCTTGCTTAGAGAATAGACCCGTTGATCAACTGCAATAAAAGTACCATTATTTTCCACGTCCGTTACAATGCATTATTTGTCGTATTTTTTGTTAAAAAATATTCCAAGTCCAACCCTGTGAGTTATTAGGGAAGAAGATTTTCTTGTCGGTTTCATAATAAATAAGGCTTGAATTTCTCGCGTACTAAACAGAAGAGACAACGTAACAGAGCACTGTGGATTAAGCATTCATAAATCCAATATTAATATTCATAAATATGTTCGGTGTCTAAAGAAATAGATCCGGCAAATTTGCATCTGTTTGCATAAAAAATACTCAATTTGCATGATACAGGATTAATGTATAAAAGATAGCTCGTTCGCCTACTGAACTGCAGCGCCTCTTGCGCCATCAAGAAAAACTGTAATGATCCTTGTACAGCATTCTTACTTTACATGCTAAATATCATAAACTCCTGCTCTGAACTATTAAATATTTAAAACCTTCCTTGACATTTTCATATTTATAATAGTTGCTTGCGACACTCTCGCATTTACGTACAACTTAAGAATAATGTAAATTCAGGACATTAATATTTGAAATGGTCATTTTTTAAAATATTATTCGGGGTAGTAAACAGTAGGGATGGGAATTTATTTTTGAATTTCGATATATGCGCGATTCGATACATCGTAAGTGTGATATCGATATTCGATATATATCGAAGTAAAAATATCGATATTTTCGATATATCGAAATAACTAACACGTAACATGTAAGATATATAAATTACATATTTTTTGGTTGGCTTGGCGGGAAAAGAAGTCGCCAATTGACAGACAATCACTTTACAGTTGGTACTCACCCAGATACCAACCAACTTTCTAATATTATCCTTGTTAACTGCTCTCTTAATTAAATATAATGGGTGTTTTTTTTAGAGGTATAGAACTTTAAATTGCAATAAAACAACGATGGATTATTCGATTGACATGAATTTTTTTTTTATTCGAAAGATAATCTTTTGGCATTACATTTTAAATATGATTTCTGGCATATGACCGCCACGGCTGGCTCGGATGTAGTCCAATCTGGACGTCCAATTTTCGATGACTTTTTCCAACATTTGTGGCCGTATATCGGCAATAACACGGCGAATGTTGTCTTCCAAATGGTCAAGCGTTTGTGGCTTATCCGCATAGACCAATGACTTTACATAGCCCCACAGAAAGTAGTCCAGCGGTGTTAAATCACAAGATCTTGGAGGCCAATTCACAGGTCCAAAACGTGAAATTAGGCGGTCACCAAACGTGTCTTTCAATAAATCGATTGTGGCACGAGCTGTGTGACATGTTGCGCCGTCTTGTTGGTATGATTTAATGTAATGCCACAAGATTATCTCATGTTTCAGGTTTGGTATGTGAAAAATTAAAATTCTAACAGTGAAACCATGGAAACAAATGACATATGTCAAATATTTTAATACATTTTTCCATATTTTGAAGACAAAAAAATTAATACATGGGAAATTTTTATTAAGAATGACAAAAAACTAAAATGTAATGAAAAGGACATTTTATAATAACAATCAATTTAATCTAGAATTTGCAATGTGACCATGATTTTCAAAGCCTAAACCAAAATGACCAAAAGTCCGAATTAATTGATAAAAATTACTAGATTTCAAAAATTAGTTCCGCCTAAACGTTTGGAATAGCCTATAGTTTGTTTCTATAAAAGTGAACAGCATATATTTAAATGTAAAAAATATACAAGAATACCGATATTTTGAGCGAATATCGATATTTTGCGCGATATATCGCATTTCAAATATCGATATAAAAATATCGATATATTTTTCTAAAGTATCGATATTTTCGATATATCGATATATCGTTCCCATCCCTAGTAAACAGTGATATAGCATCAGGTATGCAGATGACACGTTACTCCTGGCGGAAAGTGAAACAGATTTAGTCAACTGATGGAAATTGTACAGAGAAAGAATGAAGAATGGGGGAAAAATCAGCTGTGGCCACCACAGGACCGACCGCCATCACAAATTTCTTGTATAAAATACATTCTAGCAGCAGAGTAGAAATAACTTGGCCCATTATTTTCTAACAGAGATATTATTTATCATAACCATGGAAACGTTACATATAAGTATGAAAAAAAAAATCAGCTGTTGCCACCACAGGACCGACCACCATTACAAAGTACTTGTAGAAAATACATTCTAGCAGCAGAGTAGGAATAATTTGGCCTAATATTTTCTAACAGAGATATTATTTATGATGACCATGGAAACGTTACATATAAGTATGAAAAAATAAATACTTTTTTCAATTTTTTTTCGTTTTATCAAAAAATGTCTCAAATAAAAGTTATTAGTTATTGCTTTTATAGCAACTTTTGTTAAATAATTTTTTTCGAAATATTTTTCTGTTGTGTAATATAAATAATAAATTCTAATTAAATTTTAAAATATTTCTTACCTTTTTACAACTTTTCAGCACAAATTTTCAATTTAATTTCCTTAAAAAATATCAAATGTCATCATTAGACAAAAATAGGTAGCCATCTTCGGATTCTTACCGTCAGTTGGCGACACGTACCTAGGGCCAATCAAAAGGCCTAATTAAAAAGTCCTTGATCAAATTTTATCTGCATAAATTACAATTAAAACATACGTTTTTCCAGTAAATTACATTGTAATCCTAATGACGTATATTTATATCTTGATTTGATTCAGAACTGTATGGCAAGTGCTGCTAACCCGGGAATACACCTAAACTAAACCAAATATCTGAACTAATTACTGAGTTAGACCAAATAATTAGAGCGGATTAATGGAAACTAGTTCAAATGACTGTAGCTCGCTTATTTATGAACGGATTTTGAAATACTTACAGTTTTAGAATTAGAAGTGCATGAGGCTTTTGACTATGTAGTCAAAAACATCAAACTCGCAAGTTGGTAAAAAAATTTGCTCCAGTTTTGACCAAAAATAGAGCACGGCCATAACTCGCTTACTTATGGACCGATTTAGATGGGATTTGAAACAGAATATTAGAATTAGTGTCTCCTGGTATGTAGATGTTCAAAATTCATGTATCTGTACAAAAAAGGCCTAAATGGGGGTCTAATTTTTTTAAAATTACAATATTTTTAATGTTTATGGGCCAATTTTGATAAAATGTTATACATGGAGATAGAATTAGTTTCTGCTCCTTATATGAGAGACAAAGTTAATATATCTATACAAAAAAAGCCTAACGGGGGCCCTATTTCAAAAAATTAAATAAATGTTATATTATATTTTTTCGTTTTATCAAAAAATGTCTGAAATAGGTTGTTAGTTATTGCTTTTATAGCAACTTTTGTTAAATAATTTTTTTCGAAATATTTTTCTGTTATGAAATATTCGCAAAAATCTTAAAATCGACACGAGTAAACACCCATTTCTAGTTAACCGATTTTTACCAAAAGTTGATCAACTCGTGCCATTGATCTCAAAAGCTTAAATATGAAGTTTCATAAAAATCCTTTTAGCCGAATTTGCTCTGCACATGTACACAGACAGACGGACGGACAGACAGACAGACAGACAGACAGACGGACGAACGGACAGACGGACAGACGGACAGACAGACCGACAGACATCATGCTAAAAATAGTCAAAACGTTATGTAGGGACCTCAATTCGTGGAGATCCATCAAAATCTCGAAATGTCAAAATCGGTATGATCACAATACCTCCCTTATATAAATATGTTGGCGGTCGGTAAACGATACTTCGAAAATATTTCGAAAAATTTTTCAAAATTTTTTCATTTTATCAAAAATGTCTCAAATAAAAGTTGTTAGTTATTGCTTTTATAGCAACTTTTGTTGATCAACTCGTGCCATTGATGTCAAAAGCTTAAATATGAAGTTTCATAAAAATCCTTTTAGCCGAATTTGCTCTGCACATGTACACAGATAGACGGACGGACAGACAGACAGACAGACGGACGGACGGACAGACAGACCGACAGACATCATGCTAAAAATAGTCAAAACGTTATGTAGGGACCTCAATTAGTGGAGATCCATCAAAATCTCGAAATGTCAAAATCGGTATGATCACAATACCTCCCTTATATAAATATGTTGGCGGTCGGTAATAGATACTTTATTTCGAAAAAATTTTCAAACATTTTTCATTTTATTAAAAATGTATCAAATAAAAGTTGTTAGTTATTGCTTTTATAGCAACTTTTGTTGATCAACTCGTGCCATTGATGTCAAAAGCTTAAATATGAAGTTTCATAAAAATCCTTTTAGCCGAATTTGCTCTGCACGTGTACACAGACAGACAGACGGACAGAAAGACCGACAGATTTTGATAGTCATACCTACAAAACATTTATCATGCAAAAGCATGCAATTCAAATAAAGTAACATAATTTAATAAATATGCTGGTTTCAGTCTGTACTAGGGTGTAACAGACTATTCGAATATATAGACAAAAAATTAAATTGTACGATAATCGAAGAAGTTGGTACCTGAAAAAATCATGTTATAACGGTACAGTTCTGAACGTTGTGACGTTAATCAGGGTCTTATTATAATATTCCTATAGATATTTGTGAAATCTGTTTGTTTGAATAACGTTAGAATCGTTCTTTTCAGATGTTCTCTTTATTCAGACATTATATATATGTTGAACCTTATTTCCTATTCCACATTCATCGTTGTTCCCCTCTGTACTTATGTTCTTCTCCCCCATTCCCTGTTGGCGTGGCCTTAGTCGCTCCTCTCAGGAGGCTATGCACATGTTCCCTGTAAATCCTGCGGGGTTACAACAGGAAAGGGAAACATTCTGGCAAATAAAGGTGAACAAACACCTTATTGTAATGCCACTGTGTCGAGGTGTTAGTGTGTTCTATATGTGTCTTTGTGTATGTGTGTAGGTAGTCAAAGTAAAAGGTATGTTTCTTGTGTGTATTGTATACAACATACCGCTACTTTGTGTTTAAATATTTTTGTTTCCATTTACTGAGGTTACTGGACGAAAAATAAACTACAAAAGAATTATGGGGCAGTGAGCATTGACATTGAGCATTATCAATATATAAGGGGGACCGAAAAGAAACCCATTATTTTAGAGTACAATTTTTTTTTCCACAATTTTTTTTCTAGGTGTGTTAATTAAATAACCGGACTGGCAACATAACATTTGATCTGGAAATATTTGGGAAGCGCGACTTGGAGGGGTGATAGGTGAACATGTGATACGTCTTCAGTACGAGTTTGAACTCGATAGAGTAATTTTGTTGTCCGTAACGATTTTTTTCGTGAAAGAGTTTTTTCTAGTACGTTACATTGTAATTCTATTCGAATAAATAAATTTTTTAGGGTTTTGTAGGTATGACCAAAAAACCCTTATACCGTCATTTTGTCGTCTGTCTGTCTGTCTGTCTGTCTGTCTGTCTGTCTGTCTGTCTGTCTGTCTGTCTGTCTGTCTGTCTGTTCAGTAAAAATTGTAGCCAAACGGCTAAACCTAGAGAGTTGAAATTTGGCATGCTTATACAACTCTTTGACCCGCACATAGGAAAAATACTAAAACATCTAAAAAACATATCCCCCTAAAAATATAAATAAATATGTGCTCATTGAAAAACAAATATTTTTTTATAATTCTGAGTAGAGTATCAAATGAAAGCCCTTGGTACGTGGATTAACGATCAAATTTTTATTTTTGCAAAATAAATTATTTTGAAGCGATTTTTGCCAAAATTGTGCAAAAAATTTTTTGTCCCACACCCTGTAGCCCAGATGGTTTAAACTAAAAATCTGAAAAAATTCTAAGTAATGTACATTGGTGTGAACCGGAATAGTTCAACAGGAATTTTTGATCAGATTAGGTTTTTGGAAAAAAACGCATTTTTTGTGATTTTTGGCTAATAATGTACACAAGTTATAGCTTTGTAACAAGCAACACTCTAACGTGTGTGCTGGTCTAGTGGTATTTGACGCTGACTTTTCACCCATGTAACCCGATCCGATAGGGATCGAACCCTGGAGAAGAGACTATATATATATATTTTTTTTTTTTTTTAATTTCTATATTGTTTAAATTATTTTTTCAAAATTCTAATTATATTTTGGCAAATGTTGCATTTAATTTTTAAAAGCGTAAATTTAATAGCCAGTGGAAATTGTTTAAATTATAATTTAATTCTGTTTCAATGTACACGAAATCAGAGGGGCGGAACTTATAACAACCAATGGAAGCCATAGGCGCAATTTTTAAAATTCTTAATGAACCTTGCTATATAAAAAAAATACTGCACATATTTAGAAACCTAAATAAAGGTATTAGGCGTTCGAATTAAAATTAACAAAAAAAATATTTTAATATAAAATTTGTTTTCGCATCCAAAATAATCATCATTCACTTACTAAATACCTGCAAAACCCTGAAATGTGTGAAAATTTACACTTCACATCAATTTTTTTTATAGGTGTGTAAATTAAATAACCGGACTGGCAACATAGCGTTTGATCTGGAAACATTTGAGACGCGCGACTTGGAAGGGCGGTAGGTGAACATGTGATACGTCTTCAGTACGAGTTTGAACTCGCTAGAGTAATTTTGTTGTCCGTAGCGATTTTATTCGTGAAACAGTTTTTTCTATTGCGTTCTATAAATGAGTGACATTCATTTCGAGCAACAGTGTGGTATCAGGTTTTGCTTCAGACTTGGGCGCAGTGCAACGGAAACTTTTGCAAAACTTCAGCAGGCTTACGGAGACAGTGTTTTGTCAAGGACCCAGGTTTTTTGGTGGTTTAAGGCATTTTCAGAAGGAAGAGAGTTGATTGAAGATGAATCCCGAAGAGGAAGGTCTTCATCTTCAAAAACTAATAAAACTGTCGACAAAATCCGGGATCTTGTGCATTCAGATCATCGGTTGACAGTCAGAACGATCGGGGAAGATTATAATTTGACTCACACTACCGCTCATCAGATTTTGACCAATGAATTGAGGATGACAATGCGCCTTGTCACACAGCAATTTCAATAAACGAGTTTTTGGCCAGTAAACATTTTCCTCATCCCAAGATTGAGTTCCAGCACTGCTATGAGGATTGGAAGAACCGTCTCCAGCACTGTGTGGCTTCCAATGAAGTTATTTTGAGGGAGACAATATTAAATTGTAATTCTATTCGAATAAATAATTTTTTTAGGGTTTTGTAGGTATGACCAAAAAACCCTTATACCGTCATTTTGTCGTCTGCCTGTCTGTCTGTCTGTCTGTCTGTCTGTCTGTCTGTCTGTCTGTCTGTCTGTCTGTCTGTTCGGTAAAAATTATAGCCAAACGACTAAACCTAGAGAGTTGAAATTTGGCATGCTTATACAACTCTTTGACCCGCACATAGGAAAAATACTAAAACATCTAAAAAATATATCCCCCTAAAAATATAAACAAATATGTGCTCATCGAAAAAACAAATATTTTTTTATAATTCTGAGTAGGGTATCAAATGAAAGCCCTTGGTACGTGGATTAACGATCAAATTTTTATTTGAATTTATATTTTAATTTATATTCTAAGTAATGTACATTGGTGTGAACCGGAATAGTACAACAGGAATTTTTGATCAGATTATGTTTTTGGAGAAAAACGCATTTTTTGTGATTTTTGGCTAATAATGTACACAAGTTATAGCTTTGTAACACGCCACACTGGAACGTGTGTGCTGGTGTAGCGGTATTAGCCGCTGATTATTCAACCAAGTAACCCGATCCGAAAGGGTTCGAACCCTGGAGAAGAGACAATATTATTTTTTGTTTTTTTTTTTTAATTTTTATATTGTTTAAATTATTTTTTCAAAATTCTAGTTATATTTTGGCTAATGTTGCATTTTATTTTTAAAAGCGTAAATTTAATAATCAGTGGAAATTGTTTAAATTATAATTTAATTCTATTTCAATGTACACGAAATCAGAGGGACGGAACTTTTAACAACCAATGGAAGCCATAGGCGCAATTTTTAAAATTCTTAATGAACATTGCTATATAAAAAAAAAAAAAAATACTGCACATATTTAGAAACTTAAATAATGGTATTAGGCGTTCGAATTAAAATTAACAAAAAAAATATTATAATATAAAATTTGTTTTCGCATCCAAAATAATCATCATTCACTTACTAAATACCTGCAAAACCCTGAAATGTGTGAAAATTCACACTTCACATCAATTTTTTAAATCAGTCTGGTTACTTAATTTACACACCTCGTAAGTTAATGTAAGTAAAAATAATCTTAATGTTATTTTTAGTTGCTTTGATCGTCGCTAATATATAAAAAAAAATAGCTGCTAAATGCCGTTGTGTAAAATAACCTAAACTAAAAAAAAAAAAAAAAATAAGGGATTGGTGCGGGTATTGAAGATATTTACTCATAATTGAAAAGTCTAATCAAAGGGTACGTGAGAGCAAAAAGGTTGGGAACCGCTGCTGTAGAGAGATCAGCATTGCGGTTCGTTGAAAATACTGTGGCATGTTTATAGTCTAATAATAATAATGTTACCATACAATACAAACAAGTTGAAAAAGCATAAAAAAAAATCTAAAATACGTAAATTAAATTTTTTGCGACTTTCATCCCTGGTTTTAAGAGAGGTAATAAGTTTTTGCACATATATGATATAAAATGCCCAGAAAATATAGCGAGAGTCTAAAAACTCGTGAACTATATATATGAATATGAGTTTTTTTCAGTAAAAAATATAGTTTTTCATAATGAATTCATGAAAATGTGCCAGTGTGTCTAGACGAAACAATTTTCTCTTCAACATTATTAAACATCAACAAATATTCCACTTACAATTAAAGAACATAGTTGATCGATTAGAAATAAATAATTAGTTTAAAAAACTGAGAACTAGCATTCAACAATACTTCCAACATTTGTCAGAAAAAGTTGGACTCATTACAATTTGTTTTGCATTGAAAGGAATTCACGTAACATAAATATTTGCTGAAGTCGAATTTTATGCACAAATTAACGATACGTATTTCCTCCACGGATTAGGTTTCTTATATTTAAAACCAGTGGCGCAGGGAAACCTCCGCTAGACTTGCCCTCCCATAAAAAAAAATGTAAATTAAAAAAAAAAAAAATTAAATATTTAGATAAATCTTCAAAAATACATCAAATTATGTTCTATACAAATTTTTGTCCAAGGCTTGCTTTACTAGTTACGAATTAATTATCATGACCATGGAAACGTTACACATAAGTATGAAAAAATTGAGACTTGGAAAAATTTTAAATAATTTTACAAAATTTTTTCGAAATTTTTCGTTTTATCAAAACACGTCTCAAATAAAAGTTATTAGTTATTGCATTTATAGTAACTTTTGTTCAATACATTTTTTCGAAATATTTTTCTGTTGCTAAATATTCGCAAAAATCTTAAAATCGACACGAGTACACTCCCATTTCTAGTCAACCGATTTTCATAAAAAACAATAGGGTTCTTCCCATTTAATAGGAGAATTTTTTAGTACCAGAACGAACTCTTTAAGTTAAACCGTTTTTGAGTTATCGTGTATACACACAGACACACAGACAGACAGACACACACACACACACACATACGGACTGCACTTCGAAAATAGGTTTTTTGGATTCCCTGGACCATGAAACGTGGTCATCCGTCAAAATCTCGACATCGAAAATTTTCGCGATTACAATACTTGCCCCTTATATATTAAGGTCGGGCAAGTAAAAATTGAGACTTGGAAAAATTTTAAATAATTTTACAAAAATTTTTCGAAATTTTTCGTTTTATGAAAAAACGTCTCAAATAAAAGTTATTAGTTATTGCATTTATAGTAACTTTTGTTCAATAAATTTTTTCGAAATATTTTTCTGTTGCTAAATATTCGCAAAAATCTTAAAATCGACACGAGTAAACTCCCATTTCTAGTCAACCGATTTTCATAAAAAACAATAGGGTTCTTCCCATTTAATAGGAGAATTTTTTAGTACCAGAACGAACTCTTTAAGTTAAACCGTTTTTGAGTTATCGTGTATACACACAGACAGACAGACAGACACACACACACACACACACACACACACACACACACACACACACACACACACATACGGACGGCACTTCGAAAATAGGTTTTTTGGATTCCCTGGACCATGAAACGTGGTCATCCGTCAAAATCTCGACATCGAAAATTTTCGCGATTACAATACTTGCCCCTTATATATTAAGGTCGGGCAAGTAAAAAAGGAAACCATACGCTCTCTTTCCAGATCTACGGTCAGCATTTGACATGGTTGCCCAAGTGTGGTTAAAAAGAAGCTAATTTTCCATTTAAAATCCGGAGTGTTTTGCGATCCACTTTAAATCTGTCAGTTGAGTTATTCTTAGGTGGTTCTTCGACATTTGTTGTCATTCAAAGATGCAGGCAGCATGGATCCAACATCCAACCGTACATTGAAGGAGGAGAGAAGCAGATTCTTTATTTGCTGAAACGTTCTCACGTTTACGTTCGCTCGGTTCGATCCTGATCGAATTACGTATATATCTGTGCCGCTAAGGTAAACATACATAAGTAAAGTGGTTCTCTTCTACCGTACGTGTTACATGCGGCCTACACTGCACACCTATGCCGTAGAATTTGGGATTGACACGCAAACAAAAATACTTTAAATAACATAAGACTGCAAACACTATGAGTTTGATTTTTTTCTAAATTTACTTACTGATCACTCGTATCTAAATACACATATTTTTTTTGTTTCTATCATGTACCGATCTTTTTAGGCACGTTCTAACATTGATTTCTAGTGCTTTGAAGTACTGCTATAAATGCGTTGACGAAAATATGCTAGAAAATTTCTAACGGTTTGACTGAAATATGATCTTAACTAGGAGAAAGGCCCGTCATTCGACGTGGTAAAAGTAATCACCAAATTAAAAAGAAATTTCGGTAAAATATTAGAACAGTGGTGGCGTTTATTGATAATTCATATACCTAGTTTACTTTTCTCCTTTTCTATATTATGGCAGTACGGGTTCATGTACGAATTTTGCCCAGTCTTTTTTGTTTCTTGTCATTCTTTTAGCTTCTATAATCGTTTTTCCTCTTTTCTCTAGTATCCCTTTTACTGTTCTGTCCCATGTATTTCTTGGTCTTCCTATTCTTTGCTTTCTGTATGTTCTGGTCTCCCAGGTCTGCTTCACTTGTCTTGTGTCTTGCAGTCGTTGCATGTGTCTCCACCAGGCCAGTTGTCTGGTGGGGAAAATATTACAAAAATTATTCGAAATTTTTCGTTTTATCAAAAAAACGTCTCAAATAAAAGTTATTAATTATTGCTTTTATAGCAACTTTTGTTCAATAAATTTTTTCGAAATATTTTTCTGTTGTGAAATATTAAAGACATGAGTAAAGTCCCATTTTTAGTCAACCGATTTTTACCAAAATTGATCAACTCGTGCCATTGATAGCAGAAGCTTAAATATGAAGTTTCATTAAAATCCTTTCAGCCGAATTTGTTCTGCACGTGTACACAGACAGACGGACAGACAGACGGACAGACAGACGGACAGACGGACAGACGGACAGACGGACAGACGGACAGACAGACAGACGGACAGACCGACTGACAGACATCATGCTAAAAATAGTCGAAACGTTATGTAGGGACCTCAATTCGTAGAGATCCATCGAAATCTCGAAATGTCAAAATCGGTATGATTACAATACCTCCCTTATATATGTGACGGTCGGTAAAAATGTCTCAAATAAAAGCTGTTAGTTATTGCTTTTATAGCAACTTTTGTTAAGTAATTTTTTTCGAAATATTTCTCTGTTGTGAAATATGTTTTTGCCAAAAGTTGATCAACTTGTGCCATTGATGTCAGAAGCTTAAATATGAAGTTTAGTAAAAATCCTTTTAGCCGAATTGGCTCTGCACGTGTACACAGACAGGCAGACAGACAGACAGACAGACAGACCGAGAGACATCATGCTAAAAATAGTCGAAACGTTATGTAGGGACCTCAATTCGTGGAGCTACATCGAAATCTCGAAATGTCAAAATCGGTATGATCACAATACCTCCTTGAATCGACTGGGCAGAGTCGCCCTTCAAAAGGTTCAGAACCTCTTTGTTGATGCTTGTAGCATCTTCATTTCGGGGGCAAAGGATGACTGTATTGGAATAGTTAAGGAAATCGCTGACAGTCAAACTGCTTCCAAATGCAGCCGTCACTATTGATGAGCTTATCTGGAATTGCAATGATATCCTAGACAAACAGGTCTCATAGGCGGCTGCCTACTTTGCCTATTAGGTAATCCAGCACTGATGAAAACCCACTGGTACTGGAAGACATACATGAGAATGCCTAAAAACCGAATTATGTTCAGCAGTAATAAAGGGGTCAACAATCAAAATTTCGGAAAACTGATAACAATGTCGTGTTTTGGAGTCTAGAACACACCCAGCTATTGGAATTAAACGTAATCAAACAAACTTTATTTTCTTTTAGTCTCATTTTCCGACCCTTCTGGGAAATAAAGTGCGTGATAAAATTTTTTACACACATTTTAGGCAAAAATATATTTTTACATAAATAAAATTTTGTTTGTTAATCTTCGTGTCAACAGCTTTCATTTGATACCCCGCTCATATTTTTATATAATTTACCAGTGGCTCTTAACCTTTTTTAGATGATGGCTCTCTAATGTAAAATGTTTACGGAATAATCTCGCAGGAACGCGAATTGTAGGTGGGCTGATGTAATCTAAAGAAATTTTACATCTATCCTTAATTGATGCTATTAACTTTTACCTGCCACCAAAAAAAGTTCAGGTCTGTGTTATTGTATTGATTCGCTGTTAAAACCGTTTTAAATTTAAACCCGTGCGCCGCTGTTTCAAAGGTATACAGTGTTAGTATTGGTTACATCCCCGTGTGAATGATACGAATGGAAAAACGGGACTTCTTGTATGTTGTGTTTTTTTAGCGGAATTGCTTTCGAAAACATTAGATGTTGCTTTAAGAAAACGAAAATGGTTTTTGTTTCGCATTAACTTGCTATCAAATCTAGCTATCTATCCGCAAAGAAAACTCTCAAATCCACACAAAAAATATCAGATAAGGGCATCACATAACCAGTTTGGGATAAAATAGATCGAACACTATGATCTTTCCTCATATGAATTTATTTTGTACAAAACATCAAATTATAAAATTACAAAAGGGCATCGAAGATTAAATGAAGATCATTCAACCGGTCAAAAATATTTTAAAGATTAGTCATCAAACCTTGAATACAAGGGTTTAATGCAGACCGGTGTTATTGAAGACAGAGCAAATCTGACAGTTACCAAGCAGAAAAAATAATTTTAAAAACATGAAAATCATCTCTACTAGTAGCGCAAGTTGGCAATTAAGACCCACTTCAAAAGTTATATATTTTGAACAATGAAATCTCGTTCCAAAAGTAATAAAATTGAAGAAACTTTTCTTAATATTTAATCGCTATTAAAATCTTTGACGGAAGAAAACTTCAAGAGATGTCATAAAATTCAAATTATTTATTAGAAAAGTTTGACAAACAACCAAATAAGAGAATTTGAGTGGACGAAATACCAATGACCTTTAAAGAAAGATCTTCGTTTATTATTCGCAGTATTATTCATTAGCAAATGGCTGTTATTCATTAAAAACTAATTAAATTTTACTAGAAGGAAAAAGAATTTACTGCCAGACTTGTTTTACAACTTATTAATTTTTTATTACGCACAAAAAGAATAAGAAATATATTTTTTATTATATTATAATAGTGCAAATTCTATTAGATATTTAAATTTTTTCGAATCATAAATCAGACTATAGCTTACTATTATTATAAGAAATATCACTAAAAAGCTTTCCATTGCTGTTTATAAGTCCATCCTTTTGAATTTCACTTATTTTTTATCACGTTTAACACGTTAGCTACCTTCTGAGAGACATACTTTTTTTTAGCATGATTTGGGTTAAAACAAACAATGAACACTGATCAAATGTTTATAAAAAAATAATTATTATCTATCGAATAAGTTCATGTCACACAAATGAGACAGTGGTCTATTTATAAAATTTAAAAAAATAAACGAAGCTACTCACATGTTAGTACAAAAATATATTTCATTGATTATTATCTGACGTATATAATTAGCAAGTGTCTTAATGTAGTGTCGATAACATTGTGACCTCAATTTTTCCTAAGGTTCTCGTGATTGGCAGATAATCCTATATCCTTTGACCGATATGAACAATATTTTGCAGATTTATTCTCTAAGAATCTAAAATATAATTACGTACATACATGTCTAGGGTTTAGTAGGCATAAACAAGAAACTCCTATATCCTTTGACCGATATGACCAATATTTTGCAGATTTATTTTCTAAGAATCTAAGAATATAATTACATACATAAATGTATAGGATTTCGTAGGCATAAACAAGAGACTACTATATCCTTTGACCGATATAAACAATATTTTGCAGATTTATTATCTAAAAATCTACGAATATAATTACATACAAAAATGTCTAAAGTTTTGAAGGCATAAACAATAGACTCTAGATACTCATATATATTTTGTCCGATATGAACAATATTTTGCAGATTTACTTTCTAAGAATCTAAGAATATAATTACATACATAAATGTATAGGATTTCGTAGGCATAAACAAGAGACTACTATATCCTTTGACCGATATAAACAATATTTTGCAGATTTATTCTCTAAGAATCTACGAATATAATTACATACAAAAATGTCTAAAGTTTTGTAGGCATAAACAATAGACTCTAGATACTTATATATCTTTTGTCCGATATGAACAATATTTTGCAGATTTACTTTCTAAGAATCTAAGAATATAATTACATACATAAATGTATAGGATTTCGTAGGCATAAACAAGAGACTACTATATCCTTTGACCGATATAAACAATATTTTGCAGATTTATTCTCTAAGAATCTACGAATATAATTACATACAAAAATGTCTAAAGTTTTGTAGGCATAAACAATAGACTCTAGATACTTATATATCTTTTGTCCGATATGAACAATATTTTGCAGATTTACTTTCTAAGAATCTAAGAATATAATTACATACATAAATGTATAGGATTTCGTAGGCATAAACAAGAGACTACTATATCCTTTGACCGATAGAAACAATATTTTGCAGATTTATTCTCTAAGAATCTACGAATATAATTACATACAAAAATGTCTAAAGTTTTGTAGGCATAAACAATAGACTCTAGATACTTATATATCTTTTGTCCGATATGAACAATATTTTGCAGATTTACTTTCTAAGAATCTAAGAATATAATTACATACATAAATGTATAGGATTTCGTAGGCATAAACAAGAGACTACTATATCCTTTGACCGATAGAAACAATATTTTGCAGATTTATTCTTTAAGAATCTACGAATATAATTACATACAAAAATGTCTAAAGTTTTGTAGGCATAAACAATAGATTCTAGATACTCATATATCTTTTGTCCGATATGAACAATATTTTGCAGATTTATTTTCTAAGAATCTAAGAATATAATTACATACATATATGTATAGGATTTCGTAGGCAGAAACAAGAGATTACTATATCCTTTGACCGATATAAACAATATTTTGCAGATTTATTTTCTAAGAATCTACGAATATAATTACATACATAAATGTCTAAAGTTTTGTAGGCATAAACAATAGACTCTAGATACTCATATATCTTTTGTCCGATATGAACAATATTTTGCAGATTTATTTTCTAAGAATCTAAGAATATAATTACATACATACATGTATAGGATTTCGTAGGCAGAAACAAGAGATTACTATATCCTTTGGCCGATATAAACAATATTTTGCAGATTTATTTCTAAGAATCTACGAATATAATTACATACATAAATGTCTAAAATTTTGTAGACATAAACAAAAGACCCTAGATAATCCTATATCTTTTGACTGATATGAACAATATTTGGCAGATTTTTTCTTTAGGAAACTGCGAATAAAATTACATTTAGAAATGTTTAAGTTTTCGTAGGTATAAAGTAGATATGAACAATATTCTGCAAATTTATTTTCTAGGAATCTAAAAATATAGATATATATAAATGTCTAGATTTTCGTAGGCATAAAAAAGAAACTTTAGAAACATATCGTTTGACCGATATGAACAATATTTTGCAGATTTATTCTCTAAGAATCTACGAATATAATTACATATAGAAATGTCTAGGGTTTCATAGGCATAAATAAATGTCTCAAATTATTTTTAGTTTTAACAATATAAATGTAATGTACTGAGTAAAATTGAATCGTTTCCCCATATTAAAAAGTTTATGAATAAATAATCTACCTATATAATTAGAAATGTCTATGTGTAGTGTCGGTAACATTGTAACGTCAAATTTTCCTAAGGTTCTTGTGATTGGCTAACTGGGGACACCCTGTCTTTTGATTGGCTGACAAGTTACACCCTCCCCCGCGATTGGCTAACTGGTGATATTCTGTACCGTGATTGCTGATCAACGACGAAATTAAGATACGTTAAAAAATAAAACCAAATACACATACAAACAATTGAAATTTTTATATTATAAAACCGTCACTGTTGACGAGTAATAACCTATTCTACATAATATTTGATAAAGGCTATATTAAAAGGTAATTTTTTAATGACCGTATCGTTTTACCACTAAGTTGGCTAAGACATGCGATGGAGGAGCACATATCATTTTCACTTATCAGTTTATAGTTGATAAGATAAAAAATTCTCGATCATATCACGGTAGTGTGTGTCATTTACAGCCACAGCGTTACCCGCAGTGTCTTTTAAGAAATAAGATTCAATTAACACCTCCTAAACCAATTTCATATCACGCTGTTGAGGATCATCATGTAGGTGGGACAGATTCAAAATCTGCATTTATTTCCATATCATTGGAAATTTCTTGCTCAGATCATTGCGCTCTGAGACATCTCTATGCCTAGGTGCTAGCACCGAACCTGATAAAAACCAACATTTGAACCAACGCTGGTATACGTATTGGATGAATAGCGTAGAGACGGCTTTATATTGCCTTGATATTTGTTCGGAAATGATCTATCCTCCCAGTGTTTGGAACAAAAGAATATAATATGAGCTGACTAATTACTGCGGATTAAATTCGGTAGTGGCGTGATGGTTTCTGGAACCACCGAACACGGAGGCAGATTAGAGGGACGGTTCTATCCGCAGACTCACACCCATCTACTTCAATATTTAATGTTAATGCATTAACAATAGGGAACAGGCCAGATGAACTAACCTTCTGCCTTACTGCCTGGTATTTTGATAGCAGTGGCGGAACAGACATTAAAAATAATCTTATAAGTTTCTTATAATAATTGTTCGATCCACACACTTCGTAAATTTAGGTTTAGCTTAAATTTAGTTAGATACAATAGGTATGTTCGATTTGCACCTTCGCGTTATACTGCTAAACGCTAGCAGTAAAACGCTGCAGTTAGCAGTTTACTACTAAAAACTGGTAACATACAGCGAGTTTAATTTTCTGTTCGATTTGTTTATACGTAAAGAATAAGAAGTACGTCTGACGTAAATGTTAAATATCAGATAACTTTCCAGGTTAAGAATCTTTTTACGATTTGGTTCGGAGATTATCTTGTGTGTCGAATAGGGTGACCAGACGTACTCTTTTTAAGAGTATTATACTCTTTTTTGAGTAATATTTTCTATACTCTTACTTTTTATAAAAAAAAAAACCTGAATATACTATTTTTTGATGGTCACTTGTTTTTATTACTTCTAGTTTAGAAGTGAGGACCTTTTTTTTTGCTCATCACTTCTATTTTGGGAGTGAAGACCTTTTTTTTTTGCTCGTCACTAGTATTTTTGAATGAGGACCTCTGTTCTCTGTTCATTATTTGAATTTTTGGAGTGTAACCTTTTTTTTAGTATACTCTTTTTCTGTGAAAAAAATCTGGTCAGCCTAGTGTCGAAAGGGTGAAAAATATTAGATATATTTAATGGATCTTGAAATATTATCAAATCCAGAATCATCTGATTCAGATTTAGATTTTTTGAGTTCGGATGATGAAGTTATGAACTATATTTGCGAGGTTTACAAAATGCCCCAGGATAGAAAAACTGAAAAATTTTGTAGAAACTATTGTCCCAGGATATTAAAAAAAAAAAAGAATTTGTAAGACATTAGCCATCAAAGAATATAGTATAAATATCAAAACAAATATGCTAGCCATATTCCTGTCAAAAAGTCAAAAACAAAGTACCAACTATTTATTCTTTATCTATGGTACCAACTCAAAAAGGTAAACAAACACAGCCGTAACAAATAATCCGCAAGAGAAGCAGCTGTAACTTTTTCGGAGTAGCGTCATAAACTGGCAGTAAATCACGACAAATCGAACAGATTTGCAGTTACTGCGAAACAAAACGAACAGATTTTTTTAACGCGGCAGGAAACAGTAACTGCAAATGTGCAAATCGAACACACCTAATATAAATGAAAAATCTCCTTTCTTGCGTCAAAGTTTTAACTATTAGTTCTTATTTTAAGGAGGGAAGGAAACGTTTAGACCTTCAAAACGAGGTCATCAGCATTCGGCAAAAATAAAAGTAATATAACGAACGTACCAAATTCTACAAACACATCAATACTTATAGGCTAATCCAAACGATTAGGTGGAACTAGATTTTGTAATCTAGTTACATCCATCGATTGAATTGTTTTTTTGGCCGTTTTGTTTAAGCTTCGTATCATACTTACAAACAGAGCTTCGAACCGGAACTGAACCGAAAACCGAAAAAAACCGTTATTATTGTCGGAACGAAAACCGGAACTGAACCGAAAAAAATATCGGTTTATTTCGGTTCAGATAATGTTTGTGTGAGTGAATATAAAATACATTTTATTTAAGATTATTTTTTAAACTGATAAGCAGAAAAAAATCGTAATTTATTAAATTGATAAATAAAAAAAAAATCGCTTCTATTATTTGGAGGGGTTTAATGCCTAGAACTCCCCTCCCCCCTCCCTGGCAGCGGCCTTGGTATGATTAGTACAAAATAAGGAATAGAATGTTCTTCTAAATTATAGTAGAAAATTTCTAATAAAAACTAAAACAAAAAATTCTAATAACAAATAAAAGTTTCAGGAATAAAAATCTCTCGGAACTGAAAACCGAAAAAAACCGTTATTAATGCCGGAACGAAAATCGGAACCGAACTGATATATATTTTTTTAATTGAACCGGAACGAAAACCGAAACGAAAAAAATAACGGTTCGTAGCCCTGCTTACAATAAACATTTTTTGATTAAGGTTAATATCATTTTAAAATATCATTTTCTTTATATTTTGATTTTTTGTGTCATTCTTAATACAAATTTTCCATTTATTTATTTTTTTGTTATTAAAATATTTGTAAAAATTATTTAATTTTTGACATAAGTCATTCGTTTCCATGGTTTCACTGTTGGAATTTTAAATTTTCACATACCAAACGTTAAACATGAAATAACACAAGCAAGGTCCTTTCTCGTGACAACCTAAAAGAACGAAATTCTATGCGTATATATAATTCTTTAAATATATTTTCCTTTTTATACTTGAAAATATCGATATATTTTTTTGATACGATAGTTTTTCGATCGATAATTTTGATTCGATACTATCGATACTTTCTCAGTATAGATATGGGGTGTGTTTAGGGATATGCGATCTCTATACACACCCCACATTAAAACATAACCGCTTCAGTAATCAGAAAAAATTAAAAATGAAAAAAAAAAACACATTTTTTTTATGAATGAATTTTATTTACTGAACATATATATCCTTCATAAAAGCCATTTCGGGCCCAAAATGGGATTGAAAGTTGATATGCTGCATAGTGTGGGTCGAGAAATAAAAGAAATTCATAAAAAAATATTCATTTTCTCTCGTACCTCGTTTGAATCTTTTTTTATTATATTATTTATTTTACATCGGCCTTTATTTCTGCAACGAGGCTAATCGCCGATGGCAGGGGGAGAGCTCCTACACCTGGATGAGGGGTGAATGATTGTGAAAATGAGAGTAATGTAAACATATTATTCTCGCCAGAATAATATCACCAACGAAGCAGGCTCGAACCACCGGCCGCCCAGTCACGCCTGTTTCTAACAGTCTAAAACCGCACGACTTAATGCCACTCCGTTGGCCCTCGTTTGAATCATCGTAGCTGTCTTTTGTCTCGCTTCCAGAAACCATGAATCGTATTTATTTTCGCCCGAGTACATTCGGGAGTAAACTTTTCTGCAGCTAAAGCCCGAGTTATCTCGGGTGAGGGAATTTTCGCACAAAATAGCCACCCGAATATACTCGGGCGTAGTCCTTAAGCGGTTAAAGCACTTATTCTTACGACAAAAATTTGTTTACAATATATGCAAAGCTTTAATGTAAATCTAGCACGGTAAACATTATATAATATTGTTGTTGCAACCTGTTTCTACCAACATATAACTCCCATTTAATAACAATACAGTAAAACTTGTAGAACACATTAGTTTGGTATTAAATACCAAACTAAATTGTCACCAAAAATATATCAAAACTTTCCCCCAACTTGCGTAATTAGTGACCGTAAGGGTAGAAGTAATTTTTCGCAAGTAGAGCAGAGCAGGGCAGAGCAAGGCACAGCAGAGCGGTGTTACGGTGCTTGTTAAATATTCCTTTAGGTGTTGCCCTTTACAGCCTAACGAGCCACGGTCCAACGGCCCTTAATCACTGTTGAATTTTAAGTTATTACGTCCGGTTTCAGAATAAACGCAAGTGTTACCTTGTTTATTCACTGCTTTTTGATTACGTGTGAAGGAACATTCAACAAAGGCTGTATTTCTATAAACATATAACCAAAAATGGGCTAGTCATACATAGAAATTAATAAAATAAATAAAAACACTAATTTCTATGCATGATATCACTTTATTATTTAACTAATAACACGACTAGTTTCGCCAGACAATGGCATTATCAAGTGATTCAAATGATCTAATGAATGGAGAACATTCAATGTACAGCTCTTATATATTAGCAGTACAGAAAAACCATAATTAACATATACTTGTAAAATTGGGGCATAAACCAAATTTGTTTCTTCATTGAGGACCGGTGGGCCGTGCCTCAGATGTTTAAAGATTTCAAGTGATTCAATCAGATTTAGTTTATAATCCTTATTAACATAATGGTTTTAAACAATTTATGTCAACAGAATGACCGCTGGATATATGTTTACAATCTTTAACAGACCCGCAGTAATAAAAACTTGCGCTAGGGGCCGAGCCGTGTTTTGGCGCCCCTTGGTAAATAAAAACAAGGTTCTTACCTCTCAAAATTTAAGAGATGAGCAAAAAAAAGGTCCTCACCTCTCCAAATCCAAGTGACGAGCAAAAACAAAAAGGCCGTTACCCCTTCCGCCCCTCCTTTCTGCGGCTCTGGACGTAGGTGCACGTAAATTGGATATACGTGGCACAAGGGCCTCAGGTGGCTCTCAAAATTTCAAAATGTCCTCAACTCGCTTATTTTTGAACAGATTTCGTTAAAATTGGGTATGAAAGCTCAAAATTAATCCTGTGATGTAGAAAGTTGTTGCAAATTAAATAAATGTGTTCCATTTTTTCCAACAGTAAGTCAGGGCCTATAATATACTTATTTATGGACCGCTATCGCTAGTATTTGACTTATTTTGAGCCCTTATACCAAATTTGGACAAATTCGGCTCATTAATGAGCGAGTTATGGATTTTTTAAATTTTTACGGGACTCTGGAGGTCCCTGTGCTTTATATAACTCATTTTCATGCAACTGAGTTTAAAGATTACCTAATTCTACACATCTGTGCTAAATCTCAGCGATATCGGCCCATAAATAAACGAATTATAGCCGTGCTCCACTTTCGGCCGAAACTGGAGCAGAATTTTTTGTCAAAGTTCGAATTTGGCACTTTTAAGGGTATAGACAGAAGCATCTTGATGTCTTGATTCCAGAAGTGTGATGTTTTTGAAAATCGGTTCATAAATAAGGAAGTTATAGCCATTTGAACTAGTTTTCACTTAATTCGGTCTAGTTTTCAGTCTTAATCCGCGACCTAGACCGCGGATTAGTGAAAACTAGTTCAAATGGCTATAACTTCCTTATTTATTAACCAATTTTCAAAAATATCACACTTATGGAATCAGGACATCAAATTGCTTCTGCCTATACTCTTAAAAGTGTCAAATTCGGACTTTGACAAAAAAATCTGCTCTAGTTTCGGCCGAAAGTGGAGCACGGCCATTACTCGCTTGTTTATGGACCGATATCTTTGAGATTTTGCACCGAGGTATGAAATTAGTCAATCTTTAAACGTAGGTGTACGTAAATTGGATATATTTAGCACAGGAGCCTCAGGCGGCCCTCTAATTTTCCAAATGTCCTTAACTCTCTTATTTATGAACAGATTTCATTGATATTTTGTATTAAGACCTCAAATTGATCCTGTGATGTAGAAAACTGTTGACCAAATTCGGACTTTTACAAAATATTCTGCTCCAGTTTCGGCCGAAAGTAGAGCACGGCCATTACTCACTTATTTATTGGCCGATATCGTTGAGATTTTGCACCGAGGTATGAAATTAATCAATTTTTAAACGTAGGCAGAGTCGCAGTAAGGAAAACTTGCGCCCTAGCGCAATCTCTGCCCCTAGGCAGAAATATCGAAAGATTGCCGCTGCAATATCTTTCTCAATCGGCAAATGTATACTTTCTGCGCTTGTTACACAATATACTTTTACACAATATAACTTTAGTTGATGCGGAAAGACGCATGTAAGAGATTAAAGAATTAAAAACTTTAGTTAATGTCCAGGGACGAAGCCTCCAAACTATGACAGTACAAAGTTCCCGACAAAATGATCCGAACACATAAAATCCGTTGTTGTTTAACAGGCCATACGAAGATATATTAACGAGTTATTGAAGTGAAGAGAAACGCGAATACAGTATATTGTTGAATTACACTGTTATCAAAAAGACAAATAATGTAGCGTAGTGTAATAATGCCAATAATTTTTGTGCAGCTGGTCATAAACAATGGCGCTGATATAACAGTGTGTTTTATCTGGCGTGTGCAGTGGTAGAGGCGAGCTTGGTACGGGTTTGCGAGTCCAGAAATGTATACTTCCGACATGCCGGTGACCGCTGATCTATGGCAGCGATTAATTCAACAGTTCCGATAAACCCGTGAACTATACGTCACTACAAACAACAACACTCATCTGTCTGCCTGCTCTCAATGTGTGCGTCCGTATGCGCCGGCGCTTTCTGCACCATACGAAAGAAAAACTGCCAGAAGAATACAGTCATATCTATCATATAGTATGTACAATCTGTCTGAACTTGACTTCTGTCACAGATGGAGGAATGGTGACAATTGCTCAACTATTTTTAGTAAAAGAAAGGAATATAGCTAGTGATTCAACAGTGTTCACCACATGTGAAGAAAACAAGGGCTACCTTTTAAGGGCTAGTTTTTGCAAAAACTAAGAGAGAAAAAACTTTTTTGGACAAAATGTTTTATTGCTTTTCAAAATGTTCGCCTTTAAGATTTATACACTTTTGCATGCGTTCAAACCAATTCTCGAAACATTTTTTCCACTCTGAAGTTGGTATCTCAAAAACATGGTTTTCGAAGACTTGAACAGTTTCTCGAGGTGATGAAAATCACTGACTATGCATTTTTGTTTGACATTGGCGAACAAACAAAAAATCGTTAGGGGATAAATCAGGTGAATACGGGCAATGAGACGTTAATTCGATGTTTTTCTCTTTCAAATAATCAATTGTTTGACGTGCTGTGTGGGAACTTGCATTGTCATGATGAAAAATGATGCGACGTTTTTGGCTGTTTTTCCTGATTTTGTCGACGACTTCTGGCAAACAAATTGTTATATACCATTCAGCATTAACTGTTCTCCGACCCTTTAAAGCAGTAGCTCCCAAACTTTTTGACTTGCGGAGCCCTTTTTAGAATCAATTTCTATGGCGGAGCCCCTTAGGCCTACCCTATTTCTTACAAATTCATGGTATTTAGAAGTAATGTTACGGGGTGGGGGAAGATTTTTTCACTATACATTTCACTGTAAATTGACCTTTCTCTTTCACAGCTCACTTATTGATAGATAAACAGATTTTTATAAAATGAAGCAAATAATCAAAATACACGCGGATTATTCAGACAACAATGCATCTCGCCAATCACATTCCAGCTAGTCATAAACCGGCTAGAGCCAGATATCACTCGGACATATATTCAACTTGGCAAATTTTTGTTCAGAATGTAATTTCCAGTTTTCTTATTTTGAATCTGTTTTTTGTTTCTATTTCTTTTGGTTTTATTCAATTTTTATGTATTTTATTGCCCGGAACGGCTGCGGAGTCCCTGAGAAGTGCACGCGGAGCACAAGTTGGGAACCGATGCTCAAAAGGAATGTTTGCGATATGTCCAGTACAATCGAAGAAACAAGCGATTATTTTCTTAGGAGTGCTTCGTAAACGAACAACTTTTGTGGGTTTCGGTTCATCTTGGAAAACCCAAACTGTGAATTGTTGCTTAGTTTCCGGTTCATATGAATAAATCCAAGTTTCGTCACCTGTAACGATGTTGTATACGGATTTTGCAGTGCCAAGGTTGAATTTTTTTAGCATTTCCTTACACCAATTAACACGAGCCTTTTTGAGGTACGGTCAAATTATGCGGAATCCATCGGGAACAGATCTTTTTCACAGCTAAATTTTCATGCAAAATCGAATGTATTGCAGTCTGCGATATGCCAACGGATGCCTGTATCTCACGGTAAGCCACATGCCGATCTTCTTTAATCATTTTGCACAGAGCAACGATGTTATATTATAAAACTCCATTCCTAAATATCTTAAAAATCTTAAAATTTCCCAATTCAAAAATCGACTCCACCAGCAAATGGACCCATTGTGAATTACATGGATCCATCCGTGTTCAATTAGACTGTGTATTGTACTAAGTACACAATATTATTATTTGTTAAAATTAAAAAATTGTATGTACTCGCTTGTCTATAAATTGTAAGATAACATTAAAGTTAGGTGGTAGAGCAGTGTAAACTGAACCTTGCATATAAAGATATTTATTATTATTATTATTAATATCAGAAGATAAAAATCCGAAGGAAGTGGTGGTGTCGAAGCCGTGTTCCTGTGCTCCGAAGACAACGTTTACCTGTAAATACTGAAATTCGGAGACCGGTTTCATTTTCCAAAAAATATATATATATTTTTTTATTTATAAACCCTTAAACAAAAACATTTCAACTTCCTGCAATGTGTATATTATTATTAAAATATCTTAGTCATTGTCTTTAAAATGTCACTCCAACTTCTATATTAGCATATTTGTTTTGTTGAAAGCTCGTTATAAACGAATATTTTTTTGTGGTCGTTCCTTTGACATAATATTCAGCATCTGCATATGACTTAAGTTTGCAGTGCTCCAAACTGTAAGACCACAACAGCCACAGGCATTCACTTTAGAAACTAAACAAGACGTCCGTAGTTTAGTGTAAGATTTCAGGGTATTAGCTAGAACCAGCGTCGTCCACTGCTGCCCTCTAGGTAATTATCTGCGCATTTACTGGTCTTTGTTAACTGGGATTAGAAATTCTTGGATCTGTGTTTAAGGCCCTTTGTTCAGAGAACAATTTAATAATTTGTGTATAGCGGCGGTAATTGGGTATAGTTGGGACTAGTCACTATGACAACAGAAAAGGTTTAGGATCCTATTATTACATCTTAGGAAGAGATGTTGGCTTCGTAAGATGATCTTAGGATAATGGAAATTATTGCTCTCGACAGGGTCGGATTTAAATATTCAGAGGCGTGGGTTGCAAATTCGTATGAGACTATTATATTTTAAACACATTGTATTGCATATATATAGTCAGATTGCTGATAAGTCAGTGTTACATGTATGTATCAAGTAGTGCATTCATATAATAATCTAGTTACCATTTTTCAGCGATTTTAAAAATGTGTTTTGTTATTTGTTTTAACTGTCAGTGTCTGGTAATAAATATTAATTAAAATATGGCTTGCGGCCAATTATTAAATTCATTAATTTTAAATCTGCTGGAATAAACAACAAATTATAATCCAAAATTTACGTATGAGTATAAATTTTTCCTTATTTATAATTATTACCTTAAAATTAATAATTTTGTTTGTTTGAGTACTGCTGTAAATTTATTTTCGCGCTCTAATTAGTAAAGATATCTACAAATCATGCTGTTTCTTTCTAATGCTTTGTTTTTATTCAAATAATTTTGAAGGTTAGTTGTCAACTTGAGTCATTATACGTTACTATGGGTATGCAAATAATTATAATGATATAGACAGAGAAAGCATAGAGTATTGAATATCGATACTTGTAGCAGCGAACAGTCACTTATTAGCAATCCGACTATACCAGTGGTTCCCAAACTTTTCGGTTCCCAGCGCCCTTAATATATCAGAATTTTTCTGCGGCACCCCAAGTCAAAACATTGGTCTAACTAACGCAATTGGAGGAATATTGGAATATTTCCGCGGTGCACAGTTTGGGAATTGCTGATATAGATAAGAAGTAAGTATTAGTTTATAGAGATAGTTAAAAAAGGAGGCAGGCTACATTTCATCGGCTCTGAGCCTTATTGTGGACTGATTTTTTAAAATTTTCGTTGGCTGCAATTGTTAAAATTTTAGATATTAACTCAAAAGTGGCAATATATAATACTAGTTTAAAAGCTTATTAGTTAAGAACTATAACTCAATACTTTAAAGCAATGGTGTCCAATTTTAAACTTGGGTAGAGCCAATTTAGAATTTATAAATTTTAGGCAAGCCACTTAAACATTTAAATTTTCGTTTATCTCAATTTTGAACATATTTAACGCATAAAAAGTGTAAATTCAAAATTCATGGCGATCCACATTGAAAGATGGTTAGGCATGCCTGCTTTAAGGGACTATTACCGGTTAGAAAGGCAAAAAATGACCTATAATTAAATATTTTTTTTCTCGTTTCCTTTATTATAGAACGTTGTGCAACTTTTTTTATTTTATTAATATTATATTCAAGACTATAAATTTTTTTTTTTTTTTCAATACATAGATAATTATATAGATGGCGCCAAAGTTCGGTAACAAAAAATTATGATGCTCCATGGCCCGGGGTTAATCTCGAAATTGACAAGTTTGAAACAAAAAATTCAAAAATAATTTTAAATATGAAGGTGTCTTACATCGTAATTTACCACCTATTATAAAAAAAAGGGTGTAAAAACAAAATGGCGGATAGGTGAAATTTTTTTTCTAAAAATCATGTTATTTTCCCCTTTTACCCTTATCAATTTTTTTTTTTCAAATTTTTTTGCAATTTTTTGGTAAATTACGGTAGAGGACATCAAAATGAACAAAATTCACTAAAATTTAAAAATATCCGTTGTGTAGTTATGGAGAATAAGTCTGGGCCGATTGAAAAAACACCATTTCGAGAAAATCACTTTTAAAGTTTTTTTTAATATTTGTATTGTAATATTTTTAAAAAAAATAAGTTTCAGCACTTACAATTGGTTAATCAGCAATCCCTGGTCCATATAAAAGTACTCCCGAATCAATCATTTGTTGCTGTTCCTCTTGCTGAGCAGTTTGCTTTGCCAAGCGAGCTTCCTTCGACGCCGCTGTACTCGCTTTATTGGCCATCTCAATGCGTTCCTCATCTTTTTTTTTAACATAATCATACGCAGAGTGTCCAATTATGCATCCCATTACCTCCAATATTTTCAAGAGGGACGTTCTACCTTCATTAAATATTGCTAATGAAATATTAGCAGCCAACTCAGTAACTTCTCTTCCCACAAACGTATGTTTGGGAACGATAGCCCAAAGTGTTTTGTTGTAACACTCATTATTATTTTGGGTATTCTTTCCCAAACATCGTTTCAGCAACTCTTCATCTGTTAGTTTTTCAAAAATCGGTTTAATACATTCTTGGACCTCCGAAAAAGCGCATGCGCTAAAATTGCCACCAATTTCTTATTTTTTTGAATTTCGTTATAAAAATTTAGGATATGATTTCTGAAGGTATAAGGAATCAAAAAATGTAAAAAAAAAAACGATTTTTTGAAAATTATAACCGGTAATAGTCCCTTAAAGGTATTTTAACACGAAGATTTAAATATTTATAAATTAAATTAATGAATCCTTTCTTTACTTAATTTATTAATTTTCTAAATGCATATTTCACCATGCTAGGCAGTCATCATCAATAGGACAGTACCCCCTACTTAAGATGATTAAAGTGAAGAAGAGATACAGGTTTTTGATTTATAATTATAATTCTGTAGATAATGAAAATTGAAATTACTCGCTAGAGAATTGATGGCTATAAGAAGCGGACTTTGTGATAACGGAAGTGTATCTTGGAAATTTAATAGCCATACTGAAGAAGAAATATAAACATTTCGAAACTGGTCAGCTGTATTTAGTTGTATTATTTATGTCCGAAACCTGTATAACCCATTCATAATATACTTAAATATTCCTCACTTATAGGACAAAGCTATATTTCCAATATATGATTCGATAATTTCAAAAATTCAACTAAAAAGTTCAGGAAAAAGAAATTTTTAATTTTTAGATTTAAACTTACCGTAATGATGATAGACACTGGGGTCTGATGGAGCTAATCTCTGTGCTCTTCTGAACCATTGTTCGGCTTCAGCAATACGACTGCCCTGCAAAGAAAGAAAAATATGTAACACAGTCTAACACTTAAAAACAAAACTAAATACATAAATAAATCCTTAAGGAATAGTTATCGCAGTAACCCAACCAAATGTTTAGACACATTTTGCTAAATTAATGCCTTACATTTCTAGATTAAAAACACACGACCTTCCTTCAAATAAAGAGTACTTGAGCCAATTCGATAGCAATAGGATAGTGATCAGCACTTTGACTTGGAGAGACTATCCAGTCGTTACGGGCTCATTATAAAGAAAAGAGAAGAAGTCTTTTCGTTCTCTAAATAATAAAGTGCTCATCTCCCTAGCGACATCGATGATATCGAAATCTCGCCTCGCATGGTTTTGAAGACCTCATTAAATTATTTAACAGGTACAAACGTATTCAACGCGAACTTCATGCTTACTAGAAGTACCTCGTATGGGAAATTGCTAGCCCTAAATCTTAACACGAAAGAGTTTCGCAGGTTACCCGATCCAGTCAGCCAGGAAGGACACATTGATTTCTTCAGTGTAGCGTGTGTGACTCCTTGAACATGTAAGAGAATCACAGATTGGTCATTGCTAAATTTTGTGAGGCTAAGAATCGCCTGGTCTTCTATGAAAATTTTGTAGGCTGGTAGGAAAATCTGTGAACATCCGAACGAGAGAATGTGCCGTGCGTAAACGCTGAAACGCGTTAATGATACACTCGTTCGCAACGACGATTCGAAGAAACGAGCTCTACAGATGCTGGGAAATAACACCTAGTTGGTAAGCTAGAGTCTCCTTCGTTAGTGGATTTAATTAGATTAACTACCCGTAGCTACTAGTAACTAAGAACAGCTATGTACCACTACTCACTTAATCAAGAAAAAACTCCCAATCCGAGAACTCTAGGGTACCATGAAAATGCCTGGAGATCCGCAAAATAAGGTGTCCTTTAATATTAGGTATGGAATGGGTTAAGAATCGCTGGCGAACAGTCTTTTGTCTTGGTTTGCACCATGCATCTCTGACAATGTAGGCACCAGGTGTTCTTGGATGATCATCTTATTTTGCTGCTTTGTGGATTATTTTATATTAGTGCATGATGGCATAGTTTGTTAAAAACTTTTCGAAGAATGTACGTTGATCAACCCTATTTTCTTTTACTTATTTGCAAATATGCCCACACTGCGTTGGCAAAACTAACTGTCAAAGCCGCAGTTGTTGATGTGTCGTTCGCCTATGCCAACAGGCCACGCGGATTACATTTGCAAATCGACTGATGACGCTCTGAATCAAAAAAAGCCGCACCGACGCTCATAATATGGACGTTCCAACTGTACTAAACATAACGTATTAAATAAGCTATACTGAACAAGCTTGATAACAGACTGATTCGCTCTACTCTGAGATGACAGTGTGGACGTTCCTGCAAACTGGCAAAGACACTTATCTTTGCCAATTGGCATAGTGTTTACGCAGTTTTATGCTAACATTATTATTAAGCCTTATTCATTATTGGACGTTGGACTGCTTCTAAAATCATCTTGGGCTATCAATAAAATTGTCCATCTAAGCTATTTATCTGCTATTGTGTTCAAGCCAGTGGTATTAATTTACGCCAGTTGTTGTTTTGTCGTCTTCTCCTACTACCATGTTATGACGAAATCAATTATTTAATTCACAAATTTATGATCAATTTGTTATGATAACTGATGATGAAAAAAATTACTACCAACCAAGGATTTAACAACTTTGTTTTAATTCTAATATATATATACCAACATTATAATAATTAAACAAATAAACAATTAATGACGTGGGTGACGTGACCATTGAAAGTGTAAAAGACCATAATTCCACTAATGTGTATTTGCAGTATTGAGTAAAATACACAATGCTACCAGGTACAATGGAACGAACATTGAAAATAAATTAATAAAGCTGAAAGACTTTCTTCCAGGACGACCAACCTTACCTCTATATAATCCTTTTAGTATATTAAATTATGTTTTCATAAAAATTGTTTACAAATGAAACTTTAATGCACCATCTCAAGTAATAAAATATTAAATAAAAACTCAGTCAAATGAAACGAAAAAAATAATTTAAATTATGTAGTCAATTCTTGGGATATTAGGTCAATAAGTAAAACACTTAGATATTCATATATTTGAATAGACCGGTTTCGACAATTTTATTGTCTTCTTCAGTATCTCTGAGGAAAAATTGGGAAGAAAAATATTTAATATTACAATAATGTTCACAAAAATTAGTATGAAAATTAACAAATAAAACATGTGTATCAAAAAAAAAAAAAATTAAATAAAAACTTACTCAAATTACTAATGTAAATAATAGTTTGTAAATGTATTTAAAATAAATAAAACTCATTGTAAGAGACATGTGGTATCACAGATAAATAAGCGTCAAGTTAAAATGGTTAAAATACTTTAAAAAAATAAATACATAAAATTCTTGATGGACATCCACAGTTGAAAGCAGTCCGAATAGTGCCAAGCAATGACTGACTGTCCCCCCCTCTATTCTATAATACCCCACTATAATCAAAATGACATTTAAATATGCGCACAGGTATTGTTTTTAATACAATTGATAATATAATCATAGCAATTATTTAAATTCTCTGTGTCTTGTTGAATGTTTATATTATTGTTATTATGTTTTATATATGTCATTTCTTTAATTTAATCTTTTGTAATAATTACTCTCTTTATCTAATATTTTAAACTTATCAAATGTTTTATTTGTTAATTTTCATACTAATTTTTGTGAACATTATTGTAATATTAAATATTTTTCTTCTCAATTTTTCCTCAGAGATACTGAAGAAGACAATAAAATGGTCGAAACCGGTCTATTCAAATATATGAAGGTAAGTGTTTTACTTATTGACCTAATATCCCAAGAATTGACTACATAATTTAACTTACTCCAAGGTCGAAAAGAAATACCAGAAGAAAAAAATAATATTAATGATAAATAAATAAAGAAAATCAGGTCTGACGCTAATGGTGTAAGTATTTGCATACATTTAGTATGATAAAAGTTAAAAAAAAATACTATATTATGTTACTAGGAGTAGCACGCGCTTTTTTTTGTGCTGAGCTCAAATGTTGCTGCCGAGGCGCAGCCGAGGCTTGCATATTGAGCGAATTATTATGGGGGTTTGTCAGGTCTTGACAAGCGTCCACTAATCTCAAACTTCAGCAAACTTTTATTATTATTATTATTATTATTTTTTTTTTACATTATTTTGGATCTACATTCCGTGACTTAAATATGACGGGCAGGATTAAGTCTGTGGCTTATCGTTTGGATATGCCTGGCCTCCAGCAGCAATGTATAAACAATCAATTGTATTATTTCTACATTACAATTGTGAGCCCATTATATTAATGTTGTGTGTATTCCTATTGGCATTCAATTAGACTAAAATATCCATTAGGACAAATTAAAAGTGTTCATGTTGTATTGTGTACAATGTTGGAAATATGGTGCATTTTTCAATAATGTATGATGTGCACACGGTATGAATATTATTGTTAATTGACTTGATTACACAAATCAATTACCGTAATGATGTGTAATACTCTGATCAATAGTTATTAAATTATCTTTATTAAAAGCGATATATGTAAATTTGTACACTAAATTAATTATTGATTTATGTACGATAGTTTTTAATAATTCAACGAAAAATAATTTAACACATAGTGGGAGAGCCTAAGGGCGTTTCGCAATTGTATTAGGTGATTATTCCAGGAAAAACACAACAGAAAATATTTTGAAAACACACAAGACCACAGAATTAAGTAATGTTGACGAATGTCAATAACTCTGAATTTTACGCCAGTACTAACACTAAATTTCTAGGATTTATATTAGATATAAGACTATCGTGGAAAGATCACATTTCTCACATAGCTGCTAAACTAAATTCCTATACTTTACGCAACATGTAGTGCGTAAAGTCTTAAATCATATACAGTGAATTTCTTTTATCCTGCAATATAGGTATTATCGTCACTATGGTAATTGAAATCTGACAGCAATGTAAAATTGCGTTTCTTTTAATTTACAACACAGGCGATTTAAGTGTATCTTTTTCATTCAAAAAAATGTACACAAATTAAAAAAAATTGATTTGAAGTGTGAATATTCACACATTTCAGGGTTTCGCAGGTATATAATAAGTGAAGGCGGCATGCTGAGTGTGTAGGACAAATTTTACTTTGTAGTAATCACGGAAAAATGAACGATATTTTTAAAATAATTTATCGTCTGTTTATCATATAATAAGACTGGTTATTAAATTTACTTAAAAATTAATAGCAACATTTGTCAAAATATAACTAGAATTTTGACAAAATAATTTCAACATAATAAAAATGCAAAAAGAAACAGAAAAAATAAAATTCACTCCGTATTCGAAACCCTTCGTTTCCAGCGAGTTTTAGCTTATGGCACCAGTGCTCTAACCACTACGCTATCGTACGTCTTGCATGTGGGTGTCTTACATTGGTATAACTTTTGTACTTTGCGAACCAAAAACCACAAAAAAATGCGTTATTTTCCGAAAATATAATCTGATCAAAAATTCCTGTTGTACTATTTCGGTTCACACCAATAAACATTACTTAGAATTTTTTTAGATTTTTAGTTTAAACCATCTACAGGGGGCTACAGGGTGTGGGACAAATTTTTTTTTGCACAATTTTGGCAAAAATTGCATTAAAATAATTTATTTTGCAAAAATAAAAATTTGATAGTTAATCCACGTACTAAGGGCTTTCATTTGATACCCTACTCAGAATATATAAAAAAAAAATGTTTTCGATGAGCACATTTTTGTTTATATTTTTAGGGGAATATATTTTTTAGATGTTTTAGTATTTTTTATATGTGCGGGTCAAAGAGTTGTATATGCATGCCAAATTTCAACTCTCTAGGTTTAGCCGATTGGCTACATTTTTTACCGAACAGACAGACAGACAGACGACAAAATGACGGTATAAGGGTTTTTTGGTCATACCTACAAAACCCTAAAAAATCATGCTTTAAAAGTAAAATACAAAATAAAAATCCGGTACATTTCTCAGATGAGTTTGAGAGAGGTTTCTGCTATGTTCAATTTCAATTTTTTTTCAATTTATTCAATCATATGTTACAGTTTTTACAGTTTTACAAATATAATTGTTTTAATTTATTTACACGTATATATTTATATATTATAATTTCAAATTTTACATAATTGCACTTTAATACACACTTAGGTACAAAATTAAGCAGAATGTAAAGTCTGTCGAAGAACTAAACAAGAAATTTGTGATCTCCTCGCCAGACTTATAACTCTTCTCGAAACACCATATACCTATTGGGCGGTACATTTCAAATGGTTTTACGTATGAATAATTATTAAATACTATCGTTAACAATTATTGTTTCTAACTATTTCAAATAGAGTTGATTTCAGTTCAGACATGTTATCTGAGATGTATTGTTTTATTTTTTTGTTGAATAAATTACTGTTACTAATACTTCTTAAGCTGTAAGGAATTTTATTGTATATTTTTACTCCAATGTAACTTATATGCCGCTGATTTTTACTTGCCCGACCTTAATATATATAAGGGGCAAGTATTGTAATCGCGAAAATTTTCGATGTCGAGATTTTGACGGATGACCACGTTTCATGGTCCAGGGAATCGAAAAAACCTATTTTCGAAGTGCCGTCCGTATGTGTGTGTGTGTGTCTGTGTGTATACACGATAACTCAAAAACGGTTTAACTTAAAGAGTTCGTTCTGGTACTATAAAATTCTCCTATTAAATGGGTAGAACCCTATTGTTTTTATGAAAATCGGTTGACTAAAAATGGGAGTTTACTCGTGTCGATTTTAAGATTTTTGCGAATATTTAGCAACAGAAAAATATTTCGAAAAAATTTATTGAACAAAAGTTACTATAAATGCAATAATTAATAACTTTTATTTGAGACGTTTTTTGATAAAACGAAAAATTTCGAAAATTTTTTGTAAAATTATTTAAAATTTTTCCAAGTCTCAATTTTTTCATACTTATATGTAACGTTTCCATGGTCATGATAATTAATTCGTAACTAGTAAAGCAAGCCTTGGACAAAAATTGGTATAGAACATAATTTGATGTATCTTTGAAGATTTATCTAAATATTTAAATTTTTTTTTTTAAATTTACATTTTTTTTTTAATATTTTTTTTATGGGAGGGCAAGTCTAGCGGAGGTTTCCCTTCGCCACTGGTTTACTAATGTATATGATGGTAATATATGTTCTTTATTAGTTTTTTTACTTGCCCGACCTTAATATATAAGGGGCAAGTATTGTAATCGCGAAAATTTTCGATGTCGAGATTTTGACGGATGACCACGTTTCATGGTCCAGGGAATCCAAAAAACCTATTTTCGAAGTGCCGTCCGTATGTGTGTGTGTGTGTGTGTGTGTGTGTGTGTGTGTCTGTCTGTGTGTATACACGATAACTCAAAAACGGTTTAACTTAAAGAGTTCGTTCTGGTACTAAAAAATTCTCCTATTAAATGGGAAGAACCCTATTGTTTTTTATGAAAATCGGTTGACTAGAAATGGGAGTTTACTCGTGTCGATTTTAAGATTTTTGCGAATATTTAGCAACAGAAAAATATTTCGAAAAAATTTATTGAACAAAAGTTACTATTAACGCAATAACTAATAACTTTTATTTGAGACGTTTTTTGATAAAACGAAAAATTTCGAAAAAATTTTGTAAAATTATTTAAAGTTTTTCCAAGTCTCAATTTTTTCATACTTATATGTAACGTTTCCATGGTCATGATAATTAATTCGTAACTAGTAAAGCAAGCCTTGGACAAAAATTTGTATAGAACATAATTAGATGTATTTTTGAAGATTTTTCTGAATATTTAATTTTTTTTTTTTTTTAAATTTACATTGTTTTTTAAATATTTTTTTTTATGGGAGGGCAAGTCTAGCGGAGGTTTCCCTTCGCCACTGGTTTCTAGTTTCATAACCATGATTTAATTCTTTAGGTATACTTGTTTTGTGAACCGAAGTAACAGCAGCCTGTATGTATAAAGTACGTATATCAAATACTTGCGCTAATGTAAACAGCTTAAGAGATGGGTATAGTTTGGGTTTCTTATAAATGATTTTTAAAATGTATTTTTGAACAATCTCTAGTCCGCCAATTGCATTATTGCATGAACTACCCCAACATACTATGCCATAACGTAGCAATGATTCAACCACAGACTAATATACCGTTCTTATCACCTTTTCATCCAAAACGTCTCGTATTTGCTTGAATTTGTATATTGTTTTCCGTAGTTTCACCGTTAATTTATTAACGTGTTCTTTCCAGTTTAGATGTTGGTCCAAAATGAAGCCTAGATAGTTTATATTTTCTGTGCGGTTAATAGATTTACAATTACAGTTATTGTTCATGTTACAATGTTCTTCATGTATATAAATTTTATCGATATTACTACTCATACCAGCAATTGTGGGTGAAAAAGTGATAAATTTTGTTTTCATGTGATTTAGTGATAACGCATTGTAGTTTAGCCACTGTTGAACTTTATTCAAAGTTGACTCGGCATTCGATACAGCTTCGCTCCAAGTTTTACCATTAACAAAGATAACAGTATCATCCGCATATGACAATAATGATCCTGTAATATTAAGTGATCCCAAGTCGTTAAGGTAAATAAGGAAAAGCAGAGGGCCAAGAACTGTTCCTTGCGGTATACCAATTTTAACTTCATTATCTTTGCTTAAGTGATTATCAATTTCAGTGCTACTTATCCGAATCGTCCTATACAGAATCCCTCTACAATATCGAGGCTTGTTACCAAATTTAAACGCCATGGATGCCTCAATTTGAATAACACAAGAAGGAAACTAACATCAACTATACTGACTGAAAATAAATTATAAATTGCTTTAGAAGTTGAAAATAATATCTGTACATCTACTAAATTAATCGCTCAAAGCGTATCTGTGAGTAAGTCATCTGTTTATAGAGTTCTTAAAAATGAAAAATACTGGTCGTACAAATTTCAAAATCATCACTTTTAGAGAGAGATGCGGCAGTACGGATGGACTTTTGTTTCAATATTTTCGAAAAAAATAATACCAACCCTTATCTCCAAAGAATTTTATTTACCAACGAAACAACTTTTAATTTAAATGGTGAGGTGCACCGCCAAAATTTTAGGTATTGGAGTCGAGAAAATTTACATTTATTTAATGCTTCACGTAAGCAAAGGCCGCAAAAATTAAATGTGTGGGTAGGCATAATAGGAACACACATAATAGGACCCTTTTTCATTGATGGTTACCTCAATGCGGATAAATACTTGGCCTACAAAATCACATAGTACCTGCTTTAAGAAATTTAAATTTTGCTGGTCAAATATGGTACCAGTAAGATGGAGCTCAAGTGAGCTATTCCAAACGAGTAAGGGACTACTTGGACAGGAAATTTCCCAACAGATTAGGAGAGGAAGGATGATAAATTGGCCAGCACGATCTCCGGATTTATCACCAAACGATTTTTTTTATTGGGGACATCTTAAAGCAAAAGTATATAATGGAGAAGTATGGAGCATCACGGATTTACCAAATAGAATCATGCAAACATCAAACAGTATCCCACAAGGGCATATAATAAATGTTTTAAATAATTTTTATGATCGCCTCACTTTTTGTTTACAAGTGAATGGTAATTTTGAACATTTAATTTAGGTGTTTTTTTTGTTATTTTTGTATTTAATAATTGTACTTTCAATGTATTTTCAATAAAAAATGTTAAGCCTTTTCAATGAATGTTTATCCTTATTTTGCAAAATAAATGGAATGCAACTTTACATTGCTGTCAAAATAAATTGTCGTTACTAGGGAAATCATGCATAATAATAATTTAAATGTTGCAGGATAAAAGAAATTCACTGTATATAGCCAGAGCCGCAGTAAGGGGGGGCGGAGGGGGCGACGGCCCCTAGCGCACTAAGGACAAGGGCGCTGACGAGTTTGACTAAGGGGCGCCACATTGCGAAGGTGAGGACTTTTTTTTTGCTCATCACTTGAATTTTGGGAGGTGAGGACCTTTTTTTGCTCATCACTTGAATTTTGTGAGGTGAGGACCTTTTTTTTCTCATCATTTAGATTTTGGGAGATGATAACCTTGTTTTTGCTTATCACATATCCAATTTATTCTTGGATAACATTTATTTGCCAAGGACGTCAAAACACGGTTTTGCCCCTAGCGCAAGTTTTCCTTACTGCGACTTTGTATATAGCTCGTCTAAAAGTAAAAAATGTGGAATTTACTACTATTTGGTTCTTTTCAGATTCTGTTTTGCTGACTCCTGGTCTAGGGTTAAATTCATTATTTAGATTGGCTGTACTTACATTTTTGGCTAGCAGTTTGCCGTACGTGATGTGTGCAGGAACATGGTCTGGCTGGGCTTGCAGAGCTGCCTGGTACCACCGCTCTGCTTCCTCAAACTGCTGTAGTCGAGACAACGTCTCACCCAGCAGATTGTACACACTCTGAAACAAAAATAAACAGTATAAATAAAAATATATATGTTTCTAATCTTAGTTTGATAATTGACGAATCCTCCACTGATATTAAACACAAATATTAATTACTTTCAAATTAGTAGTGCGAAGAAGAGAACAGTTGATTCTTCCGTTTTTTTTTTACATTTTCGTTCCGTAAAGTATAATCATCGAAATCCATATCTTACTAACTGCTATCCAAAATAGTTTTTTTTTATTAATTACCAATGATTTCCTAAGGGTCACAAGCCTAATTTTTTTTCTTTCTATATTTCTATATTTAAAATACTGAAAGATACGGCATTTGAGCTCGTTTCTCATTATGCACAAGGTATTATAGTGTCTTTTTCTTCATTATCTCCAAGAACTCATTCTCTGGGGGTCAACATCGTTGTTGACTCGGTCGAACCAAAATATTCTAGTGAATCCTTTAAATCCTTACTTGCCAGCACAAATGTTATATACTCCAAGGATTCATATGATCAGTGTAGCGAAATGAACTAAGATGATCTAGAACTGTAAAACAGTAGCCTAACAGGACCGTACCATACAAGTTTTAAATTCTATAATGCTCCACGAATTTTCGGCTGTTAATCAAGGTGCGGTCTAATTAACTATAAAATCTTAAAGCGGATTGCTTGACAGATGTTCTAAAATGATTCAAAATGTTTTAGAATCGACCTTGTTAGTTTACTACCTAGTTATACTATTTATTTATTTTATATTTTTAGAAGATTTTTATGCCTCGCAACCTTAATTCTAGCTGGCCTACCGGGAACTTTCCCAGTTTCCGCTGATCCAGTCCGCCACTGTAGACAGAACTGCCGATTGAGTGTCGTCTGCCTGTGTTCTGGCATTCATAAGACCGTCGAGCTAAAATGCCACAGGTGTTGATGAAAGTCTGCACAGCTGCGCGATTTGTTATCATGCTGAAGGTGGGGATTTTATGGGTTAGTAAATAAATATTGTTTTTTTGGTTTGATTGGGTATTTCATTGAATATATTTGACAGTGGCGTGCAGTGTACTGCACATACCCCGCATAAAAAATGGTACAAAATACTCTAACTATAGTATATCTCAGAAAGAGCGATAGTAATAAAATTTATTATTTGTAAAAAGTTATTGTTTTTACACACAGAAGCGGCACACAAAATATGAATAGTTCGAAACGAAATTTTGTTAAGAAACAACCGAGTGTGCCGCACATCTTACATGGGAATACGAACTAGGGTTAAACACAGTAGATCATAAAAATTTTACCATAAAATTTTGAGGAAAAATATGGTCACAGGGGTGCGTTTAATGATATGATAAATATGGTCACAGGCGTGCGTTTAATAAAATGATAAATAGTAATATAGAAATACACAAAACCAATTTAAACGTGTTTAAAATGTGCACGCCACTGGTAACTGCCTGACAAATAGATTTATTACTATCGCTCTTTCTGAGATAGACTATAATTAAAGTAAAAATATAATTATTAATGCATTTTTTCCGTTAAATACTGAATTATTTGTTAAACAGTGTATTAAAATTTGATTAAAATAAAATAAATGTAATGCAATATCGAGTGGGTCTTCTAGTACTTTTCTCAAAATATCATTATCCAATAACTGTATTCAGTATGTTTTTGTTGTTTCATTGTGTGAAATTCTCATTAATATTGTTTAGCCAGTGTTGCAGTGAAGCATATTGAGTAATAATTTATTTGATTATAAGTTTTATCAAATAAATTAACGGAGGGCTGTATTTGAATGATTAAATGCATCTGACATCAATAAACTGCTTATGATTGCAAAGTTTATAATGAAGGGATTGCATTGGCTTGGAAGCTGGCCCATTCTGGTCTACCTATACATCGATCAATGTTACAACTCCAATCCAGAGTCGATGTGCGTCATTTATACAAGAATAACCCACGGTTTACTCGACTATTATATAAGATAAATATACAATCTCTATATATATAAAGGATTTTAATTTGGAAAGTTAATACTAGTGTACGTATTAATAACGACAAAACAAAAATAAAGTAATATTTCTTAATTTTTACATGAAAATAGAAAAAATTGAAAGAGTCAAAACACATAGGTATTTAGGATATATACGAAATCGAGCTGAAACATTGCGAACTACTAGCAATAGACGGCGTATATAAAATTTGAAAAGTGAGGTTATGCTCTGTCACATGTCAAAAACATCATCATTAATTCGATGTTTTTCTCCTTGAAATAATCAATTGTTTGACGTGCTGTGTGGGTGCTTGCATTATCGTGATTAAGAATGATGCCTCTATCTCACGGTAAGTCTCATGCCGATCTTCTTCAATCATTTTGCAAACAGCATCGATGTTTTTTGAATCACAACCGATTTTGGTCGACCTTCACGAGATTCATCACTGACGGACGCACGACCACGACGGAATTCTGCAAATCAATAGGGGATAGGCATGATTTTTTAAATTTTTTTTATTATATTCCTCTTGTTGCATATAAACATAAAAAACCGTTTTTAATTTTTTTTTTTTAATTTGAAGGCTTAAAAAAATTATAAATGTATGTAGCGCGCGAAAACGACGTGTGACGTCATACCCTTCTAACTGACACATGACACTACTAGTCTACCCAGCGTACATAGTCTGTTGTAAACTTATTTGTTTGTATAACTTTTATAGGTTATGTAAAGTTAGAGTGATTTTAATTAAAATAAAGTTTAATTCTATAAAAAAAAATTATACATGTTTACCGAATTAAATTTTATATTAAAATATATAAAATATGGAAGATCCAGGCCCCAGTACTTCGAAACATAGTCGAAAATATTGTTTAGTACCAATGTGCACAAATAGTTCAATTAGAAATCCAAAAAAATAATTTATATCATTACCTGATGACGAAAAACAACAGAAAAGCTATGAGGCGAAATAAAACTGATATTTCAGAAAAAAGTAAACTTTATGTTTGTGAAGACCATTTTAATGTGAGTACATATATTTTATAAATTATTTTAATAATAAATGCGTGAAAAATTGTTTAAAAACAAATACAAAACTCTCAAACAATACAATATAAACACGTAAACATTATGTTTTGTCTGTATCTGTGACGTCAAACCCTTACAGTCTCAGTCGTATCTACTCGGCAACCTTCGCGGCGTGGTCGGCTTATTTCAAATTTACAATATTTTAATTAAAAAATTTGGCTATAATATTAATTAAAATGTGATTTTTGTTGTGTTAGGTGACATAATTAACATTAAAATATCAAAAAAATGTAGTTTTAAGGAAATATAAATTTTATGCGTATCCCCTATTGTAAACAGTCTTTTCTGATGGTGCTTCATTGCCAAAAGTTGAACGAAGTGAATCTATGCATTGTTGTTGAGTTAGGCCTTTACTAAATTCGTAAAAAATTAACCAACGAAAACCTTCACGAGTAATATCCAATTTTTCACAAACTAAGTTTAATTAATGTATATAAATATATAAATGTAAATTTATTATTAATATAAAAAAATAAACTTTGGTAAGCTCCTTGGAAGCAGTAAGTTTTGATAGTTTTTATTTTAATATTAATTATATTTCATTAAATTTACTGTAAAAATCAAAACGGTGTTTTGTGCTACCAGACGGAGCAGGAGATGGTACAACTTTTATCAGCTCTGATTTTTTAAATGTGACAACAATATTGTCAGACGTTATTTCTATGATTTCCCCTATAGAGTGACTCTTCATTTTATTCTTTCCGTATCCTACAAATATTAAGGCATATTGCCTTACTTTAATATCCTTGTTTACGTAGTCTGTCGAATCTGTATCAAATTCAGAGTCAACATTATCATCTGAGTTTGAATTCTCATCAATATTGACATCAGTATCAGATGTGTCTGAACTTACAAGAATATCTTTTAATTTTCTGATATTTTTTATTTTTCGCACACATAACACGTGTGCCACTGTTAGCCTAACCCTATTTTCACGAACATTTTATTAAATATAATAAATGATATAGTTTAGAGCATTAGTAATTGCTTAACACTGTAGACAAATGACCAATTTACAACATGTAATACAAAATTTCTTACTAATTTAGTTGTGTCTCGTTCAAATAAAAAATTTCTTGTTACGATAAACTTTAGTTTGTCTACCTCAAATCAACATTTTCATCATAAATGGCGAGACATAAATTTATAGACTCAAAATGTGGATAGTATATTTTCTCAGTACCAGAGGAGCCTATATATACCCGAACAGACATGAAAATATTCTATATTTCAAAGATATTTCAAATGTTCCACTGTACCAATTGTGCCACCGTCCCCACATCTCCCCTACACATAAAAACAATTGAAATTTTTATATTATAAATCCGTCATTGTTGACGGGTAATAACATAGTTTGTTAATAATAGTTAACTCTGTATATTTAGGTAAAATTGTCAATATTTCACATTCATTCTTCTGAAGATGGCCTAACAACCCGAAATGCATATCAAGTTCCAATAAAACATTTTGTGCAATATAACCAAGTGTCTTATTTACTATTTTGATTAAATAAGCGACATTTATTTAAGAACAACCTGATATATTCTTATGTGAGGTTTTCTTTTCCATACTGTATCCTGTCCGTACTTGTCTGAAGTGTTGTCCCTCTTCCAACGCATTGTTCTGTAGGTTCACTGTTCCCTGTTCACATTCCAACGAGATCGTCCCAAGTCACTGTCACTCCCTTCACCCCCTATCCCACTTCTGACACCCTACGAGCAAAACGGAAACATTAATCTTGCTCGCTCAAAAACATTCTAACCCCTGCCCGCTCGTTTCCCGCTCACAGTATCAGGTCAAAAGAGTAATTTTCTTAAAACGTATTCAACGATGGCAACTTTACAAAAAGTCATTATACCTGAATACAGCACGTATGGAGTCTGTAGTTGTTTATCAGCAGGAATTTATGGACTGTGAACATCAGCCAAACAAAATATGCTTCGCTAACGGTATATTAAAGAACTTCTCAAACTGTTTCATTATTGGAAAGGGGGAAATATTTCCGATAATGTTCTCACAACTTTCAGATTATGTCTTCTGAACTCTGGGCTTCTATGGCATCTGCAGTAGCGTGTCTAGTGGGGGGGGGGAGATAAATTTTGGAACGTTATATCCACGAACATTACCTCTCGCGATTGAGCAATTTTAAATTTTAGTTTAAAGAGTAATGTTTTCATAAAAACAAATTTTGTTTTTTATTTATTTTTATAAAATACCAAATAAAAAAATCAGCTGGTGCCACCACAGGACCGACCACCATCACAAAGTACTTGTTTAATTTATGCTGCTTTATCATAAAATGTCTCAATTAAAAATTGTTAGCTATTGCTTTTATAGCAAGTTTTGTTAAATACATTTTTTCGAAATATTTCTCTGTTGTGAAATATTCGCAAAAATCATAAAACCGACACGAGTAAACTCCCATTTATAGTTAACTGATTTTTATTAAAGGTTGATCAATTCGTGCCATTGATGTCAAAAGCTTCAATATGAAGTTTCATAAAAATCCTTTTAGCCGAATTTGCTCTGCACGTGTACACGGACAGACAGACAGACAGACAGACAAACAGACAGACCGACAGACATCATGCTCAGCCTCAATTCGTGGAGATCCATCGAAATCTCGCAATGTCAAAATCGGTATGATCACAATACCTCCCTTATATATGTTGGCGGTCGGTAAAAATCCAACCTGGCCACTGCAAAATCCGTAATCAAATCGTTACAGGTGACGAAACTTGGATTTATTCATATGACACGGAAAATAAGCAACAATCCAATGTTTGGGTTTTCAACCGAAACCCACAAAAGTTGTTCGTTCACGAAGTACTTCCAAGAAAATGATCGCTTGTTTCTTCGGTTCTACTAGACATGTCGCAACCATTCCTTTAGAGCAGCGGTTCTCAAACTTTTTTGACCGCGACCCGGTACGAGGTTTTGAAATTTTTCGCGGCCCACCTTATAAAAAAAAACATTTATTTACAAAACAAATTTTATTTTAAAGCAGTAGCTTTATAGTAATAAAGAGTAATAAATAGTAATAAAGAGTTTTAATATTTATAAATGATGTAAGTGAGGTACTTAAAAGTGATCATTTAATTTTTGCTGATCTTAAAATTTTTCGTGAAATCTCCTCTCCTCAAGACTGTGAAATTCTTCAGGATTGTCTTAATGCCCTAAGTACTTGGTGCACCGCAAACAAACTTAAACTGAATCTGTCTAAATGTAAAACTTTATCATTTACTCGGAAAATTAACTCCAATCACTTTTCTTATTCTATTTCTGGTGTTACTCTTGAGCGTTGTGATACAATCAAGGATCTGGGTGTAACTTTCGATACTAAATTAACATTTAAGACACATGTAGATAATATTTTTTCATCAGCACTGAAAATGCTTGGTTTCATCATTCGTAACACACGTGACTTCACTAATATTAATGCCATTTTCTCCTTATACTATGCCTTTGTTAGATCTAAAGTTGAATACTGTTCAGTAGTTTGGGATCCAATTTACGAGAACCAACAAAAAACGTTAGAGAAGGTACAGTACAAATTTTTAAAATATATTTATTTCAAAATAATGGGCTCTTATCCTCCTCAACGTCTTAGTTACGCTACTTTACTGGACCTCTTTAGTTCTGTGTCCCTCGCAGAGCGTCGTAAAACTAAGTCACTTCTTCATTTAAAAAAACTATTAAATAATCAAATTGATGACCCCTTAACCCTCCAAAGATTAAATTTCAACGCTCCTATTGTTCCAACCAGACATCCACTATTATTCTACCTTCCACAGGCTCATACCAACCTTCATCTCAAATCTCCTGTAAATCGTATGTGTTCATACTATACACGTGATGATACAATTTTCGAACTTTTTTAGAGCATTTTTATCGATTTCTTATTTTTATATATAATTTTGTGTTTACAAAATTATTGAAGATTGTAAATATTAGAGGATTTTGTTATTTTGTATTATACTATTTAATATGTATTTGTAACAATATTATTTATATGCTATTTGAAAAGTTTGTTTCTTTAATTATTACTTTTGTTAGTAAAATTTTGTTAGTAAATTTAAGTATTACTTTTGTTGTTCAAATTTAATGTATATATGTATTTATGTACCTGCCCGTTTTGGGTAATACTGTTGGGCAGCAGTAATTAATAAATAAATAAATAAATAAATAAATAAATAAAGAGTATAGTATAGTCATAAAGAGCACAAATACACACTATTCTAGTAATTAACTGACGTAAAAAAAATAATATGTACAAAAAAAATCTTTTTTATGTTTTTACAATATTTTTCGCGACCCGGCAAAATTTTTCTGCGAACCGCACTTTGGGAAACGCTGCTTTAGAGGATCGGAGAACAGTTAATTCTGAATGGTATACACAATTTGTTTGCCAAAAGTCATGGACAAAATCAGGAAAAACAACCAAAAACGTCGCATCATTCTTAATCATAATAATCCAAGCTCCCACACAGCACGTCAAACAATTGATTATTTGAAGGAATATATATTACCCGTATTCACCTGATTTATTCCCTAACGACTTCTTTTTGTTCCCCAATGTCAAACAAAAAATGCGTGAACAGTAAGTTTCATCACCTCAATTAGCAGTTGAAGCTTTAAACCATGTTTTTGAGATACCAACTTTAGAGTGGAAAAAATGTTTCGAGAATTGGTTTGACCCCATACAAAAGTGTATAAATCTTAAAGGCGAATATTTTGAAAAGCAATAAAACAATTTGTTCCAAAAAAAATTTTTTATTCTTAGTTTTTGTAAAAACTTAAATGGTAGCCCTCGTACTATCCTAAATTATTGCTGATGTTGTTAAACGTATCTGATTTTGAACATAGTTAAATAAATATTTAACCTTTTGCAAACTTGAGTCCTGCAATACTGTAAATAAAAAATAAAAGCTCCCTTTATTAAAGGATTTATTTACCAATTTTATTTGTTTTAGATCTTTTATTGAGCAATATCGTGTTTTTTTATTAAATACTGGGTTTTTGGTTGAAACATGTATATTTCCGCAAGTAATTTGTTTTGAATGCAAGTATGTTTACGCTGTCTGTAAATATTTGTTCTTTAAAATGGATCACTTTCGAAAATCAACAATGTAAACACTGATATATAGCAAATATTCAACCAAATAACCAACAGTCGCAAATAAAATCCGAACGGATGTTTCTCTAACGGTTCTGGAATTAGATCATGCAAGTTTTGACTGGTTTACATTAGGATGCTAAACAGGATAGTAGCTAGAAGAGATTTGATAGGGTCTAGGCAGATGCGTAAATAGGATTTTTGACGCCCTTCAAAATATTATATGTATAGTATTTCCAAAATGAAATGGCCACTCTTGTTAAGAAGCTTAAAAATGCGATAATGGGTTTATGGCAGTAATTCTAGGATTTGTTGCTGTAAAAAGAATATAGGAGGTATTAACCTATTAATGGCCAAGCTATTAAGAAAAATATTTTTCACAAAACATGTAATGCAAATTAATTAACATACATCAACTTAAACAATTATTGCATTTTGAAAAAATATATATGCTTAACTCTACAGGAATATAAGGATGCGTATACGCACCCTTGGCTAATAACAATATCAAATATAAGTAAACATGTAATAAGCAAATTATTTTATTTATGAATGAAATATGAACTTATTTGGAATGAAACATTTCAAAACACTCTGGGCACAGATGTACTTTACATTTTACACAAAAATAAATGGATTGCTCTTACACAAACTGCATTTTTTTTACATTCATTTCATGCCTCTTATTAGATGACCAATATTATCAAATCTGATGACATCTAATAAACTGTTTTTTGAAGGACACCCATAGTTTGAATTTGTTGCTTGTCTATCAATATCTGCATACTTTGATACTTCATAAGAGCAACTGCTAGTCGTGACCAATTAAGACATTTTACTATCATTTGACAACTGTACAACTAATTTTCATTTTCACTATACTTATTCTGTAAATACATATATTGAACTATGAAAGAACACACAGTAGAAGTGAACAATAGGTTAGATGGCTAAGACAAGATGAGACTTGTCGATGATGAATCACGCCTGTACATTTTACTGATTTGGCCAAAGGTAAATAAATTTGAGCAACATGACAGATAAAATTTATATTTTTTCAAAATAGGATAATTCATAACAATGTTCTCATACGGTTTGACTATATATATATTTTTTATATTACCAATAAGTGTATAGAAAATGCTTGCATTTATAAATCAGTAAAAATTGACCAATTTAAATTTTTTTTTTTTAATATACTCTTTAAATAAACTGCGAAATAAAATATGCACGAAGCTATTGTATCCTAGTAATGCTTGTAAAATAATTATGCAAGAAAAATAAAACAATTGCTTTCCTTAAAAAAAATAATTTCTAAAAAGTTGTGTATACGAACAATAGTTCAATTGAAGTTTCTTAAAAACCATAAATGATATTTTCCAAATTTATAATCCTATTGTTTCTAAATTTTAGGGGTTGTTATACTTGTTTGTTAGTTAATTTTCAACGTTCATAGCGTGCATACATTAACAACATGGCTCTTTGGCGACCATTTGATTTTGAAGAAATTCGTAATTTCTATAGTGAAAATAGTTAATCTGTGCGAAAATGTGGACGTTGACGTGAAATGCGAAAATGTGGACGTGGCTACTAAAGAAAAAGAACATTTGTCAAAAGATTGCAAATTTCTGATACTGAACGTTTATAAAAAATTAGCTTCGGAAGGTAATGACAAACCTATACTTAGAACTGCGGAATTAACTAGTGTTCCATACAGAATAATTCAACGTATCATTGTTCGTGGCAAAAATTATCATGGCGAAATAGAATTTTAAGGCTACCGCCATATTATTGTGTTGCAAATCCTATAGAACGAATATGGAGCCAATTAAAAGGTAATGTGCGCCGAAAAAATACAACACCGATAGAAAGTGACATTGTAGTACAATTAATTAAAGAGGAAACAATTGCAATAAGTAGTATTTGTGGAAAAATGTGTTTATTTTAAATAATTATTACGTTCCTGTCAACTACTATTAACAGAACCATAAACTCAGCAGGTATAATGGTTATAGTGTCAGCCATTATTGGAATCAATAAGTGAGGGTGGTCATTTCATATTTGAAACTGATACTATAACAAGTTACCTTTTTTCGTTTGTTAGAATTTAGAATAGAACTTAATGAGTTCAATAGTCCAGGATATACGTAGTTTTCGGAAGATAGATTTGCGGGAATTGTTTCTTAAAAATTGTTCCAGTGAGCGAAATAAGTGAGAGACGGAAAGTGCAATGTCTGGTGAGTAGGGTGGGTGTGGAAGAACCTCCCAACCAAGCCCAGAAAGTTTTGCACGTGTCTTTTTAATGCAGGAAGTCGGGCATTGTTGTGTTGAAGAATAATTCCTCTTCTATTCACAATTTCTGGCCGTTTTCTGGTAAAGTTCTGATTCAGTCGATCCAATTGTTCACAGTAGAGATCAGAATTAACACTTTGCCCAGGTTTTAACATCTCATAATAAATGATTCCTTTATAGGGCCTTTCAGATCGGGGTTCATAATCCAAGCATAAATTTGCTGATTTAATTTTTTCAAAAAAAGTGTTCTCAGTTCTGTCTTACCTCTCCGCATTACTTCCTTCTTTCCTCGAGTACTCTCACCCACCTTTCTCCTTTTCCTTCTTCACTCAACAGCTCCTTTATCTCTCCCTCCCATTTTGTCATCTTTCCACATCTTTTTGTTAGATGTTCCAAGGATTCTTCCTCCTCTACACATTCTGCATATCTTATCCTCTGGTTTTGCCCAATACCTATTACTCCGTTCTTCATTTCCGCATTTTAATCTGGCAATCCTTCTAACTCTGCCCCCTGCCTTTCCTCTCCTCCCTTTCAAATATTTAGGTATTCCTACCATCCTTATCTCCCTATACCTTTTCACATTCCTTGAGTTGTCTATTCTTACTGTTCTTTCCTGCTTCTGTACGTCCTTGTCTCTCCTTCTCAATTCTTCTACTATGTTTCTTCCTCTATTTCTGTTTCGCTCAGCTTCCCTTATGTCCATCCCACATCTCCAATAGTACTCTTTCCTTGTTTCTCCCTACTCATGAAACATTAAACAGCGTAAAAAATGTTTTGGTGGAAATTCTTCCACCATTTTAAAATGTAAGGGTTTAAACGAAACGAAAACAATAATTAGGTACTTAAAGGTAAAGAGTTTAACCAAAACGCAAAAGACGTCTGTTCAATTCAACGAACAAGTCGTGACTAGTTCACATACTACACTAATAATAAAAACGATAGAACCTTCCGGTACACCTATATTATTATAATCACTAACTAAAATATACCTGTGCATCAAACTTTAAAAAAAATCCACCCTAATGAACCCTTTTTATATTTTTTGAAATTTTGCCTGGAGACAATAACGTCGAGTTCCGGTATCCATACAAAAATCGTTTTGTTAATAACGGAAAAGGAAACAAATAAACATTGTTTCATTTGTTTTTGTAACAATAGATGGCATGATAAATGTATGAGTTAATTGCGACTCAGTATTATTAGCACGGAACGTAAACCGAATCAAAGATTAATCGAGATACAATTCAACTTGATAGCAACGTATTACAGTACTCGACAATTCATTACGTTATTCTATAAATTAGACTACATAAAAAAACGTATTTTCAACGTGTTTTTACTCTAAATGTTTTATTTGTGACTGCTGATTTATTTTTTCATTAAAATTTCACATATAACTAATGGGATTTAATTATTTTTAAATCTAATTTAACAACAAATAGTTTAATTTTATACTTAAATAGCTATTTCTTTTCAATTACGAAATACGGAATACACGAGGACAATCAGAATATATTCCACACAATATAAGGCGGCTACGAAAATTATACTGGTAACTACCGGTTGCACTGATTGCGTTTGAAAATATTTTCGATGGACTTCTCGCTCTCACTGGCGCACACAAGAGGAGGGGGGGTTTAACGGGTCCGGACCCAAATTTCAAGCAATTTTTCGGTATATTAATTTCGTCGTAATAACCGATGAGTCTCACGTATAAAAAAATGCGTTTCTGACCAGGACTTTGAAATTGCGTCGCAAAAACCGACATGTTATAAACGATATCCACTAAAGTTCGAAAAATAAATACAAATATGTAACAGAGCAAAGTATTTTACAGGTGGATTAACGAACAAAATTATTATTTTACAGACTAACGACAGACATTCAACATTTGGGCTCCCATTTTGGCTTACCGTATTTTTCGGACCATAAGACGCACCGGACGATAAAACGCACCCCAAATTGATGAGACAATTTTTAGAAAAAATATTTATTATTACTGTTATATGTACGGAATAATGTACGAGAGGTAGCAAAGTTTTCGAGAAAAACTTTCAGGTCGGCTGGTTTTTCGATATTTCCCTTTCTTATTGAAGTTAGGTAGGGATGCGGTACGTCTGGCACCTGGGAGCGGTTGCGTTTACCTGTGCGCATCTCGCCTGTACAGGTAAAGAGTGGATATTTTGAAATCATTTTTGCAAATGCAAAGAGTATCGTGGTGTATTGTTTACGTTGCTCGCTAACTACATAGATTTTTTGTTCACTACACAGGTTCGTTCCTTGCTAGAGGAGTAAATTTTATTTCACAGACAGACAGACAGATAGATAGACAGAGAGACAGACAGACGACAAAATGACGGTATAAGGGTTTTTTGGTCATACCTAAAAAACCCTAAAAATAGCAGCTGTGACTGTTTATCTCTCTCTTATAACGCTCCCTGTTGCAGCTATCTCTCTCACGTAACCAACGAATAAGCTGCCACACTCTTCTAACTCACCTATTCTCCCCGGGACTTAAGTTGTCCTGGTTCCTAGTTAAACAACGGAATTTCCGTCTGGCAAATTAATATTGTATTCTTTGATTACAGAACTATATGATATTAAAATTACAGCTATACTAAAAAGGTTTGAAAATTATTATTTTTTAATTACTTAAAAAAGATCTGGCGCAATGTTAGCAACAACAAAACTGTCTGGCAACTATAAATTTATAATGCTAAAAAGACATAGAAAATTATTTTAAAAAAAAATGTCTTAAAATGATTTCAAAATATCCAAGATGCGCACAGGTAAACGCAACCGCTCCCAGGTGCCGGACGTACCGCATCCCTACCTAACTTCAATAATAAAGGGAAATATCGAAAAACCAACCGACCTAAAATAAACTTTTTTGTGACGTTGCTAGCTCTTATACTATAACTTGTACCAACAAAATTCTGTTCATTTTCACTCTCTGTACTATCACTCGTCTCGTTAATGTTACTGTTCGTATTATTTTCGTCTGAACTATTGTCAATCTCTTCAAAAACCAAGTCATCTTCGATACCATCCAATGCGTTGCTTATACCGCATTTCTTAAAATACTTTATAATCGTCTGTTGTTTTACAGCTTTCAATGAATTTTTTACCCAGATACTTCTGAAATTGTCTGTTTCATACGCCTGTTGCTAACATCGTGATTTGGCTTTATCATCCGTTTGTTCCACTCTTCCCGCATAAAATTATCAAATGGTTTATTAATCGACACATCAAAGGGTGGTTGACTTGTAAGGCCTCCAGAAATGACAGCTAATTCTGTATTCATTTCTATTATATTTTCGTGGTTGATTCTGTTTTATGCGCTCTGAATTGATTCCACACTAACATCACACACTTTTCAAACGTACCTATACATTCGGACCATAAGACGCACCCCAATTTTAAGACGATTTTTCTGCGTCTTATGGTCCGAAAAATACGGTACTTCACTAACTAGATGCCTACGAAACCATTGTGTAGAAATACACATTCCGCATCGGATTTATGTCTCTATTTCCATGAAATCCATTTACGCGATATCTTCGGAGAACGGAACACCAACGTAAATTGAACCTCTAGCTTATTTCCATTGTAAAATACAATCAGTATTTCATGGTATTTTACAAGCTGTTAATCCATGCTAATCTTCAACAAATAGAATACAAAACCCATAGATATATGAAACTGTAGAGCGTTGATAAGAACACCCTCTTAATTTTCACCTCAAAAATCCTTTTTTGTTATCTGAACAGTGTAAGCTCGTGATTTTTGTCCAGTTATCTATGTCCCATCTGCAAGTGTGAATTAACGTATAAGGTTGGTATTACCGTCCATCGTTGGGGTAAAGGGGAGTTACAGGTCAAAGACCGTAATATATTCAGAGGGATTGTTGTGACCTTTTCCACTTTTCCCCGGTTATCTACTGGTTGATCACTGTAACTAACTGCATTATATAACAATAAAGTTATCCATGTTTTATAGTCGTTATCGGTAATGTAATCTTTTAAATGATCTTCGTCACCTTCTCTGCTTTAAGGGCTTAATTTATACTCTTCAACGAGTGGGGAAACTGCACTTGCTTTGTTAAAAAGGGCAGGAAATACGAGGACATTTTATTAGGCAGGGGCAATTAATTTATTTCTTAAATTACAGCAGCGATACAAAAACAGGATTGTACAACAATTGCTTGGATCACATTACATGATTCTGCTATTTTTAAAGGAAGACAAACGAAAATTACCGACCAATAAGTTTAACTTCTGTACAAACTTACAAATACAACGAAAAGACTGACCAACAAGTTCAATTAATACCAAACAGGAGAACAAGCTTCGGAAACGATATAATACCTTGGATCATCTATAGATTCTAAATTTTTTGAGAAAAAGATCGAACGAATCCCAGTTACAACTTTGGATAGTTTTCGCTGGCTACGAAAAGGTATTCGACTAAATAGAAATCTAGACAGTGCGCGCTACGTAATAGAAGACATGTAGAGCTTGTAGGAAACATTTATAACGCCGCAACATTCATAATTATGTTGAACGAATTAACTATGCAATGCTATTTCTCCAAAGCTTTTCACAATCGCATTCGAAGATATACAGTTACTCACAAAATTGAGCATACAAGAATTTGACAAAGATACTTTTTAATAAACCGTGACTATAAAACAGATTTTTTTAAAACTAATTAATTTTTATTGGTAAAATGCACCTTGCAGATCCAAAATTATTACAAACAGTATAAAGTATAGTAATATTTGTTAAAAATTTATATAAAGAAAACTTAAAATAATAATTTTTTAGAGACACAAAATTGAGCGTACTAGGTAATTTTGTTTGATTTAAGATCTGTCTTTTCCTGAAATTATATTGCATAGGTTTTATCTTGCAACAGATGGTTTTTTCATTAGTTTAGTTTGCATTAGGCCACATTCAAGTACAGTGATTTTGTTTCTATTATAATGGAAAATAAACGTAAACAGACTGACGAATCTACACGAAAACTAATATTTAAATTATACGCCCGGGGTCATATAATGCGTGAAATAGGTGATATAGTAAACCGAAGACATTCCACAATTCACAAAATAATAAATAAATTTAAATATGAAGGTACTATCAAAAACAAAACGGGCAGAAGCAGAAAAAAATTGTTATCAACTGTGGATGAAAGATTTATTTTGCGAAAAATCAAGCAAGATCCTAAAATTAGTGTACCCCAGTCAACGTCAGAATTGTCACAAAGATTAAATAAACAAATTTCAGTAGAAACAGTCCGCCGAGTACTCTAGAAAACTAACTACAATGGTCAAATTGCACGCAAGAAACCATTGATTCAAAAACGAATAAAATGAAACGCTTAGAATTTACAAAAATGTATGTAAACAAACCAATTAGCTTCTGGACTAAAGTTATTTTTTCTGATGAGACGAAAATTAATTTTTTTGGGTCGGACGGCAGACAAATTGTTTGGCGGAGGCTCAATACAGAATTTAAAAAAATTAACGTTCCGACAGTAAAACACGGAGGCGGATCAGTTATGTTGTGGGGTGCTATGGGCTCAAACGGCCCAGGTAATTTAGAATTTATAGAAGGGATCATGGATAAATGGAAATATCTAAACATCTTGAAAAATAATCTTACGGCTACTGCAGAAAAATTAGATATGCCACCAGTTTATTATTTCCAACAAGATGACGATCCCAAACATACTGCGCTTATTGTAAAGGAATGGCTGTTATACAATGCACCAAAATTACTCAAAACACCGCCACAATCGCCTGATCTCAATCCAATTGAAAATTTATAGAGATAATTAAAAGTTCGGATAAAAACAAATTCATTTTCTAATAAAACTGATTTTAAAACGAAACTTCAAGAAGAATGGAATAATATACCGGCAGAAGTTTGTGGATAATTAGTGCAGTCTATGCCAAATAGCCTTCAACCAATAATAGAAGCAAGAGGTGACGCGACAAAATATTAATTTGAATTAATTGATTGTTTTCTAATTATTTTATTAGTATTCCTATTTTTGTACGCTCAATTTTGTGTCTCTGAAAATGTATATATTTTTTGTTTTCTTTAACAAATGTTTATTAAATATTATTTAATTTCATACCATTTATAATAGTTTTTTATCTCTAAGATGTATTTTAGAAATAAAAAATAATTGGTTTAAATAATCTGTTTTATAGGCATCTTTACCTAAGAGGTATATTTCTAAAAATTTTGTACGCTCAATTTTGTGAGTAACTGTATGTGCTCGACTGGTCTAAAAAATTGCATCCAAATAGATGGTGAGCAACTGAACCATTTAAGTTTCGCAGACGATATTGTTATAAATGCGAAAAAACCTGAGGAACTCAAAAAAATTGACGTGAAGTGTGAATTTTCACACATTTCAGGGTTTTGTAGGTATTAAGTCAGTGAATGATGATTATTAGAAGGCCAAACGATGAATGCCTGTCACTACATAACAAAATTACAAGTGTTGGTTTTAAATTCTTTAAATCAATAGGCACGACAAGAAGGTTGCAGTTAGATTTTGTCTACCGTGTATCATATATCTCTAATAATACCATAATATATATTTTAATGCATTTTTTTTTTTGTGTAATTGCAAAAATATCATTCAAATCCAGACCTAGCAACACTGCGGACGATCTTTTGTCACACAAGAGCATAACGCCTACAGAGACATTGTTTATATTGCGACTATATGAAAAATTAACAGATTCTCTACTAGAAATGGAATTCCATCAACCGGCCAGTTATTTATTTATTTTCCTAGTCGATATTTGCAAAATAAATTTACGTACCTCTTATATACGTATAACAAAATGTATTTATTTATATACAAATATATTTTTTTAATTTTAGCTGACGGTATGTATATTATGACAGACAGACAGACAGACAAATGAGTGACGTTATAAGGGTTTTTTGGTGGTCATACCTACAAAACCCTAAAAATGCTGATACAGTTACAACAAAAATCAAGAGGAATTGGCTTTGAGATTAACATTGGCAACACAAAATACATGTCTAATGATAATCAAGAACTGAAGATCTGATTTTAGATGACGACATTGATGAAAGAGTACACTCGTTGGTATATTTGGGTCAAGAAAGACGTCTCTCAAAAGAAAATCTTAAAGCAGATTTGCAAAGACGATTATCACTAGGATAAACAGGAAGAACACAGATATATACAGGGGTTAACGGAGAAGGCGAATGCTGTAATGGCGCAAATTAGGAATAGGTGAGAGAAAATTTAGGGACAATTTGAAACGCAGAATGTTCATGTTTGATACTCTTGTTAAGAGCGTGATTTTATATGGAGTGGAAATATAGGGGTGGAAAGAACAAGAAGAAATAGAAAAAATATACGGAAAATACCTAAAATGGACCCTGGGACTCAACCGACAAGCACCAACTTATGTCATACTAGAAGAAACCAAACCTGGGAAAAAATATGGATACTAGCAGGGAGAAGAGTTACATTGACAGAAAACACAATATTAGAAGGGTGCTGGAAAGAGAGAGAGAAAGATAAGATGAAAACCGGTACTAAATAGGGAATGAAACGTCAAAAATATTACGAACGGAACGGTTTTTCCATAGAAGAGGTCGCAAAAAGAAGAAGTGAAGGGCAACAGATGATAAACATAATAATACTAAGAGACAAAGAAGTGCAGTTACAAGAACAATATAACAGAATACAAGAATCTACATATAACAAAGTCTACATATAACCACTATCGGATTACCCACATACCTGGCAGAAAGAACGAGGAACCAGACGGTAATCGCAAGATTCAGATGTGGCAACGAAGAGAGGACAAATAATTATTGGATGGAAGAAATGGAAAAAATATATAGAATCTAGAAACAATAGATCCCCTATTAAACTGTGAAGGAATGCAGCCAGAACCACGAACAACACAAGATCTGCTAGACGACTTGGGGAGAGACCTAGCCTGGATGAAAGCAGTCTTGGAATGAAGAATAAAATTAATTATTACGTATCATTGAATAGTATATATAATTGTTATAGAATGTAAACCATTTCTTTCAAATCCGAAAGGCACGAAATAAATTTATTATTATTAACAGATGATAATGGATACTTAAAATATTGTTCTTTTTACTAGATTACTGCAAAACATGCAACCTTCACTCACTAAATACCCACAAAAGCCTTCAATATGTAAAAATTACAATTGACATAATTTTTTTGAATAGAATGTACAAAGTATTCGTGTTTGAGGTAGGTAGGGTATATGGTAGATAGGAAAAGCAATCAAACGTTCCCTATTCATCTTCTTAGGAGATCAATAGTAAATCTGGAATGACGGGAACATACAATTGTATTCTAGGAAGAATGTCACGGGAGACAATGAAAATATCCTTTATTAATAACCTACTGCTAGTGCATAAATCAGTGAGCGCGGTAGAAATCAATTCTCCTCCTCAGGGGCGGCGACCATCTGTACTATACCAGGTGAAAAGGGTAAGGAAGAGTAAATAACATTAAGGCAGGAATACATCAAGTAATAGAAGAACTTAGAGGGTAATTTTTCCTGGATTATTTTCGTTCCCGGGAATCCCGGGAAATTTAAAAAAATATTAAATTTGAGGTGGAAATTGTAAAAGTTTTACGGAAAAGTTAAATAAAAGTTGTTTTTGCAAAAAAATAAAATAAATTTAATTCAATTTAATTCAATTGAATATTAAATTGTGGTGGTATTTGTGCGTTTATTTGTTTACATTATTAGTATTTCGACTGTTTCAAAGAAAACATTTTTTTTCTTTTCTCATATTGTTTTTACATTAATAAAGAATTAATACCATACCATAGAAATAAAAAAAATGCAAATTGGTAAATTTATGGATTTCTTTTAAACTTGTATATGTGTCCGAATATTAAATTGAGTAACTGTACCATCAGACCGAAGGAAACACATGTTAGCATTTTATAATTTTTCCACGTAAAATAAATAATCAGTTTATTTTTGTTAAGCGATGTTTTGATTTATAAAGTGATGAATGCTGATTTGATAAGTGCGTTATAATATGTTGATTATGAAATTTTATATTTATTACGACTATTACAATTAACTAAACAAAGATTTCGGTATCGGTATCGCAATCAGCATGAATAATAATTTGTTTTTTTTTCCCGGGAAATGTTTCGTTTTTTCCCGGGAAACAGGAAATAAAAATTAAAGAATTTTCCCGGGAATTCCCGCCCGGGAAATCCCGGGTATAACCCTCTAGAAGAACTATTTACAAGTAATAGAAGAAATACTTGTGGAGTATATACTAGTCCGATGATGGTAAAAAAATGGTATGGTTCAATCTAGAAGGTTTTCAAAATTAAGCGTTGTCATTCTTTGGATGTTGAGGAAGAACTATTGTTTTGTTTCAGTCGCTCTAACCAGCACGGAGAAAGTACTGCTTATACAAAATCACACATACGAGGTCTGTTCAAAAAAAATCGCGAATTTTGTGTTATTTCAAAAATTATTTACTTATTCATGAATATCTATTTTGTCCCCTTCAAATTAATCCCCACCAGATATTATACACTTGTGCCAACGTTTTTTCCAATCCTCGAAGCACTTGAAAAAATAATTATTTGTGATCTTGTTCAGCTCCTCCTTCGATGCCGTCTTTATCTCCTCACTCGTAGCGTAGCGTCGTCCTTTCATGGGCCTCTTCAGTTTCGTGAACAAGAAAAAGTCACAGGGGGCCAGATCTGGGGAAAACGGTGGCTGCGGCATTATTAGTGTGTTGTTTTTGGCAAAAAATTCGCGCACAAGCAACGATGTGTGGGCAGAGGCGACCCGTCTCATGCCCAAATCATTGGTAAAAATCGAATGGCGCGAGCCAATCGATATGTTTAGGTCCTCAGCAACTTCTCTAACGGTGATTCGACGATTGGCCAATACTATTTTCTTCACTTCATCAATGTTTTTGTCTGTTGTTGACGTGCTCGAGCGTCCGGCACGCTCTTCGTCGTTCACATCTTCTCGGCCCTCTGAGAACATTTTGTACCACCGATAAACGTTGCTTCGGTCCAAGGTAGCTTCGCCATATGCCACAGTCAACATTCGGAATGCGTTCGCGCACTTAATTTTGTTTTTAACACAAAATTTGATACAGATTCTTTGATCCATTTTTTGGTATAGGCAAAAATCGAAGACGAGCCAAAACACGTGCAACCAAAAGCGGGTAAAGAAGTTGACAAAGTATCACTGTCTTATAATACTGACAACCGGCGAATAGATGAAATGGCATCACAGGTTGAAAATATTTTAATCCAAAGATTAAAAACAAGCCAATTTTATTCTCTCCAACTGGATGAAATATCCCACCAATGTTATATATTCGGTTTGATTTCAACAATGAAATACAAGAAGAATTATTATTCTGCAAGTCATTAACTGCAAGAACAACTTCGCAAGAAATATTTAAAATAATTAATGATTATTTAATTAAAAATCACATAAGTTGGCTCAAATGTGTTGGAGTTTGTACCTATGGTGCTCGTTCGATGATTGGAAAATTATCAGGCGTGGTAACCAAAATTAAAGAAGTGGCACCAAAATGCTTTTGGATTTTCTGCAATGACTGCGATGAAAACCAAATATAGAGCTTTGCTGGACTCGGATCTTCGCCTTAAACTGACAAACATTGAGCCCGATATTACTTCTTTAGTTAATAAAAAACAGGCCCAAACTTTTCACTAATTATATATTTTTTTGAGTGATTTTTATATTTTATGTATATGTTTAGCAATGAAAATATATCCCAAGTTACTTGTCTTTATTACAAATGTTGTCCATTGCATTTTATTCTCCATTTCAAAATTTTTGGTCTACCGGTACGTCATCAAATTGTTTACAACGTACAAGTACAGTACTATAAAAAGGTTGGGAACCCCTGATTTACACGAATAACGTACGCAAACTATTTATAAGATGAACAACAACGTTACAAGATGAACAAACTTTATACATGTACAAATATTTCTCCGTAGATATAGAAATGGATTTCAAGAGGAACAAGAAAAAGGAGATTTTAATTTTGTCCTTTTCTTCCCGTCAGTGCCGCCGCCTGTGTTCAAACCCGGTAACCGCGATCCTGTATTGTTCAGGTTCTGTTGCCGCGGCCAGCCCTACCAAACCGAAGGCACAATTTAATAAAGTCATAACGTTGATTTACGTTCCAATTTGTTATCAAATATATTAAAATGTAATTAAAATTTGATTAAATTTTCATACTTGCTACCATAAAACAATGAATATTTATCTATATTTAGTTTATGATGTATTGGTCCATAGCTTTTATGACTTTATTTGCATACGAAGCTCCGTATCATTTCAGGAAGTACTTGCATTTAAATATTTCTGTTTGTGACATTATATTGGAAATTATCTCATGATTTATAACCAAAAAAAAACTCAAGGCATCGGCTTGCAACTCACAAAAAATGTTAAAATCTGAACCTCCGTTTAAAACCTTCATTCCTGACCAACGTGGTGTTCTGCAGAACTCAAATTTAAAAATAAAGATTTTATTTGATATACATATCGTGGGTTTACTGTTAGTTACTAAATTTTTCTAGAAGCCCAAATTTTATGATTTTGAGATTTTTTGAACAAGTCAATGCAAATTACCACAACTGTTATAGGAAGAGTTAAGACCTTTCAAAATTTAACTGAAATACCTTTAAATAATATTATACCTACAGAAATAACAAATTTATGTTTATGTGTATTCACAAAATAATTGTACATATACATACAATGACATAAATATATAATGCCACGATATGCACATTTAAAAATTAATTTAAAAAAATACAATAATAATACAAAACAAACAGTCGCGAGGAATCACAAAAAGATAGACAATCTTGTTTCTCCTTGTGAAACCTTGAGAAAAAAATAAAACAATAAATATAGGAACATAAATATTTGTTTTTATTTAAATTACAAAGCTATTAGGTAAAAAGACATTATTGCGTTTACTATTTATTGCTCTGAATATTCATCTCTCAGCACTTTTTTCCAGAGCTTACATACTTGTATTAGGATATTTCACATGCAATAACTGTTTCCTTGTAGGATTTCTTTGAGGCAGTCTTCCGAAACACTATGCAAAAAATTTCTTGACTTTAACAATATATTGATTATGATTACGAGAAAGCATATTCATAAAATTATCTACCGAGTCCTTATTGACAAAGAAATTAAACAAAACAGGAATGAAATAACGAAAATTAGATTGACCAACTTTCTTTTTAATACCAGCGGAATAAGATAACTGCGATTTTTTTAAATTATTAATTTTTATAAATATATCTATAAATAGATAAACAATATAAGTGATTTATGGTGAAAATATTAAGTTCCATAAATAGTTCTCTACTTGGATACCGCCGACATTTTCCATACATAATTTTTAAAATCATTTTTTGTTCGGTTTCTATTTTTTTAATTAACATCTTGCCAGCTCCTCCCAACACAAGAATACCGTAACTAACTATCGATTGAATAAACGAGAAGTATATAATTTTTAGATTATTTAATTTCATTTTCTTTTTTATATTTATATAAAGGAGTTTTGCTTATTGTTGAAAATAAAAAAGCCAATTTGGTAAATTTCTCCTCTATATATATAAAAGAAGAATATTGTTTGTTTGTCAATTAATTAAGATAAATAAATCGATTGAACAAGTCCAGTCTATCAAAATACTTGGAATTTATATGGACGCATGCTTATATAGTGCGATTATGGTCATTTCAGTTAAATATTTAAGCTCTTTAAATGTGAAGGTCACAGGCTTTAGCGTGAAGTGCAATTACGGTCACCATTTAACGTTAAATATCTCCTTAAATTTTTCTTTAAGCTACAGCCAGATATATCTCTCCATAGCGCTAAATTTGAGTTTGTGTTTGACACTGGATCAGACTGTAACGTTTCCCGAAATTGTATTTAAAGTTATTTACAACAAAACATTTTTATTTACAAGAAAATGGAATTGATCCATGTTTTAGTTCATTTAATTGCCGAAGAAGATGACAACAGGTAATAAAAGATAAATTTATAAACATTATTAATTATCAAAAATATGTACTATGTATTTTTAGGAACAATCTTCGCATAGAACGAATATTTATAAGAGACACATAAAATCCATTTGAAATGGCTAATGAGAGTTCTAGAAATTTTTTTCGGCTGTCAAAAGAAATGATTTTCTACGAAATATTGTAACCACTACATAATGGACAACCTACAAGGCAAGACTTCCACTACATCTCAAAGTGTTAGGAACTATCAACTTTTTGGCAACTGGTTCTGACCAAAAAGCTGTGGGAACTCCATTTTTAATTGCATGAGCCAGATTAGTTTAAGCAAAGCTATAAACCAAGTATGCAGGCTCATTACGAATCGCTTAAGCCATGTGTGTTATTTGTATGAAAATTACCTATGAACATACATTTTAATCTTAAAATTATTGTTTTACTATTTATTATTTTTGGGGAAATATTGTAAACATAGTTTAATAAATCATGTACTTTGAATTCATTTTGCTATGTATTTTTTTGTTTTTTCTTCAATAAATAAAGATTTTAAGTTTTTGATTATATCACGTTATATGTTCTGACAGCCAGCACTAAAAACATTAAATTAACATGTCTTTACTATTGCTTTTTCTGTTTATTCAATGCGCACAGACAGAGACAGACAATGATCAGTTGAACGTTACTTAATTAGCCTCTAACAAGGTCAGAATTATGTAGCTGAAGTATTTAAATTTAGTTGACCATAATAGCAAAATTTTAAATAATTTAACAGTCGAAGTTAAAGATTCATTTAGCCTTAAATTCTGTAAGATTTACATGTTGGACCATAATCGCACCATTAAACTGGGATGTGCATATAAATAGTCTTTGCAAGAGAATATCCCAGGAATGCTGGAAAGTAAAAAACCTTGCAAAATGTTGTAGAAATGATTAAACAATTTCCAAAAACACTTTCATTTAAAAAATATGGTACGTATATTGAACAAGAATATCTGTTTATTTTGTCTTTCAAACTTACTATAATTTTTTTGTTTGTTATTTTTTCAGTTGTTCATTTGAAATGAATTTTTCATTTGACTGCATATTGTTCACAGCGGAATCCTCTTAAAAAGAGAATGAAATTTATAACAAAACAAGTTTAATGAATGGAATTACAAATGTTGATGAGCAGTGAGAACAGGAACTGAAGAGAAACGTTGCAATATTGTCGAGTATAAGAGAATTGGACATTGATGAATAATACCACAGATCCTGGCTGCCCTGAGATAATTCTTAGATCATCCCTAATGATTTCTAAGAATAAAAATAAAAAATATTGTTTCTGCGATAGTAAAATTAACATCGCGTTTTAAGTTTCACGTAGTTTAGGATTTCGTAAGTATCTGCTGAGTGACCACATTTCTTAGTCACATTTTTAGGGTTTTGTAGGTATGACCAAAAAACCCTTATAGTGTCATTTTGTCGTCTGTCTGTCTGTCTGTCTATCTGTCTGTTCGGTAAAAATTTTAGCTAGACGGCTAAACCTAGAGAGCTGAAATTTGGCATGCTTATACAACTCTTTGACCCGCACATAATAAAAATACTAAAACATCCAAAAAACATATCCCCCTAAAAATATAAACAAATATGTGCTCATCGAAAAAAAATATATTTTTTTATAATTCTGAGTAGGGTATCAAATGAAAGCCCTTAGTACGTGGATTAACGATCAAAATTTTATTTTTGCAAAATAAATTATATTGACGCGATTTTTGCCAAAATTGTGCAAAAAATTTTTGTCCCACACCCTGTAGCCCAGATGGTTTAAATTAAAAATCTGAAAAAATTCTAAGTAATGTACATTGGTGTGAACCGGAATAATACAACAGGAATTTTTGATCAGATTATGTTTTCGGAAAATAACGCATTTTTTGTGTTTTTAACTAAAATATGTTCAATATTTAATTCGCTATGTAACAAAGAAGATAAGTAAGCGCTCGTAGCGTAGTGCGTTGTGTCGTCGCTTTGTAATTTGCAAACTAGAGTTTGATTCCTGTCAATTTTAATTTTTCTGTTCTTTTTTTGCATTTTTATTTTGTTTAAATTATTTTGTCAAAATTCTAGTTATATTTTGGTAAATGTTGCATTTAATTTTTAAAAGCGTAAATTTAATAAATTGACAGAAATCGAACTGTGGTTTGCAAATTAAGAAACGAGGACACTATGTACTACACTACGGGCGCTTGCTTATATATTGTGTTACGTAGCGAATTAAATATTTAACATATTTTAGTTTAAAACACAAAAAATGCGTTATTTTCCGAAAACATAATCCGATCAAAAATTCCTGTTCTACTATTCCGGTTCACACCAATGTACATTATTTAGAATTTGTTCAGATTTTTAGTTTAAACCATCTGGGCTACAGGGTGTGGGACAATTTTTTTTTTGCACAATTTTGGCAAAAATCGCTTCAAAATAATTTATTTTGCAAAAATAAAATTTTGATCGTTAATCCACGTACCAAGGGCTTTCATTTGATACCCTACTCAGAATTTAAAAAAAAATATATTTTTTTTTTCGATGAGCACATATTTGTTTATATTTTCAGGGGGATATGTTTTTTAGATGTTTTAGTATTTTTTCTATTTGCGGGTCAAAGAGTTGTATAAGCGTGCCAAATTTCAACTCTCTAGGTTTAGCTGTTTGGCTACAATTTTTACCGAACAGACAGACAGACGACAAAATGACGGTATAAGGGTTTTCTGGCCATACCTACAAAACCCTAAAAAGAATATGCTCTAAAAATTTCCGACCACTTTTTTAACACCCTATATACAAATTTCTCCTGGGGCATATTTTTTTCGTGTTTTTATTATTTTCAAAATAGAGTTTAAACCATTATTGCATTGAAATTATTTTGAAAAGTGCAATATTCAGCTAAACAGTAGAATTCCCCAAACCTTCGAAGTTAACCACATATATATAAATCAATAAAAAATATTGTCCAATTTTCGAAAAGCAATTTCAAACTAAATATATTTGTTTTTCCCGTTGAAATTTTGGGATTAAACTCAATAAAACGAAATGAAAATATATAAATTTGACATTTTTTTTAAACAAACCAATATGTGTGGTGGTATATTGAGACATTGATATCGATAGAGAGAGAGGATATCGGTCCCTGGAAATTGAAAATAGAATAAAAACCAGGCCGATTGTTCCGATACCGCACTTTAATGTTAAAGGCCAATGGTGATAAAAGCATTTTTCTTTTTATATCAAAATAAAAGATAGAAATAATATGCTCAAACTTGTTCGACATTGAAATCTACAACTGCTGCAAAATAAGATGGACCAGTGATTCCAGACGATTTTAAAAATTCGTAATTGGGGTATAGATTTAAACAAGAGATTTTATTTATACGAATACTATAGTCAGATTGCTGATAGGTGACTGTTACATGTTTGTATCAAGAAGTGCATTCATATAATAATCTAGTTACCATTTTTCGGAGATTTTAAAAATGTTTTTTGTTATTTGTCTTAGCTGTCAGTGTCTGTTAATAATATTAATTAATAGAACTTGCGGCCAATTATTAAATTCGCAAACTTTAATTTTAAATCTGCTAAAATATTTTAATTCCAAAAAAGAGAACAATGGGCCACTTATTTCTCTATCTTGTATCCATCAAAGAGTAGCAGCTGCCTTAAAGATTTCGGAATCAACAATTCGTAGAATTATAAAATGTTATAAATCTGAACTTCACACTAACAAAATCACGAGAAAACGAAGGAAATTAAAATCTGAGCCAGTTTATTTTATTGATACATTGGCACAAACGTCATGAAGTACTAAGATTACCTCTTTATAGTGTTTAACCCCATTGAACTAATTTGGGGTATAACAAAAAATTATTATGATAGACATATTGGTCAAAACGGATATAGTGATAACGAAGTTTTGAAAATGTGGTAAGTAGTCTGTGATCAAATTAGTTGTGAAACTTGGGCAAAATCTGTTAAAAAAAATCGAAAATTTAATAAATGAATGGTGGGAAAGGGAAAGGATTGTTGATGATATTAATCCAATAATAATAAATACAAGAAATGACAGCGATAGTTCAGATGACGACGATATCATGCATTACAGTGGCTAATTTTTTTAAAATAAAAATAAACATTTAAATACATCTTGCAGCAATATATTATATGAATAAATATATTTTTACTTAATATTTTATTACTTTGTACTTAGGGGAAACATAAAAATTTAATTTAACTTAACAACAAATTATAAACCAAAATTTACGTATGAGTATAAGTTTTTCCTTATTTATAATTATTACCTTAAAATTAATAATTTTGTTTGTTTGAGTACTGCTGTGAATTTATTTTCGTGCTCTAATTATTAAAGATATTTACGAATAATGCCATTTCTTTCTAATGCATTGTTTTTATTAAAATAATTTGAAAGGTTAGTTGTCAACTTGCGTCACGTTACTATGGGTATGCAAATAATTATAATAATATAGACAGAAAAAGCATATAGTATTGTATATCGATACTTATAGCAACGAACAGTCAGCTATCAGCAATCCGACTATAAGCTTTATATCCGATGTTTCGTTACCGGAAAAAAGTAGTGGCTTGCTTAGATCGGGTGCATGTTGAACTGGGTTCATGTTTGGTTTGTTGTGAATCATATTAATAAGGTACAAGTATATTTAATTGTTTTAATCTATCCTTATATTATTATGTATTTCTTAAAAAAATAATTAAAGTAAGGAATTTTTAGTAAAGATGCAGTCATTTGGTGCTACCTCTAAGATCTATATATTATACTATCTAAAATATTAGGCCAAGTTGTTTCTACTCTGCTGCTAGAATGTATTTTATACAAGTACTTCATGATGGCAGTCGGTCCTGTGGTGGCCACAGCTGATTTTTTATTTTATTTTTGTAATTTGCGCGTCCGATTTGGTCACGAGCGATATAAAAGGAGTCAAAATAATACAAAGTTGAGACTTTATACGAGGGATGTTTCCAAAGTTCTGGGAATTTAGCTATAATTTTTATTATTTTGTTAATTTTCGTCAATATTTCAATGTAGTTTTTCAACATAATCTCAATTTAACTGAATACATTTATCCCAACAATAAACCGTCTAAATTTTTTAAGCCGTCCTCAAAGTATCAGACTTATTGAGTTTATGTTCTGGTCCCAACAGCCTTGGCACCCAGCGCGGCGAAACCTTGCTAACGCCCAAAAAATCATGCAAGATGTCATGAACTTGTCGTGTACCTATCCCTAGGCGCACACTAATTTGATGAATAGTCATTCGCCTGTCCTCTTTCAGTAGGTCTTCGACGGCAGTAATGTTTCTTTTATTTACCGACGTGCTTCGGCGCCCACTGCGTGGATCGTCTTCTAATGTTGTTCTACCGGTTTTAAAACGATCGATCCACCGATAAACAGTACTTTTGGATTCTGCAAACTCACCAAATACTCTTTGCAGACGCTGAATAATTTCTGATGTTTTCACACTTTTCCACAAAAAGAAAATTATTGCTCTTTGAGATTTTGCTGCGTCTTCCATGGTTACAAAAACAGTGCTATGAAAACGCGTCTATATCAGTCGAACACCTAAATCAGACTGAACAATATTGCACTAGATAGTTGCATAAACATGTCAAGACTTGTCTGGCACCAATAACATTGCCTATAAGTTCTGCGTAATTTAATTATAGCACAATTCCCTGAATTTAGGAAACATCCCTCGTACATTTCGCCTGGTACCTAAATTTTAGCGTCCCTCAGAGAAAAAATACCCCACATATTTTTGTAGCCAAGGATATGTATGCCCGACAGATTTAGGCAGAATTGAAACAAAATGTTAATAAACGCAGATTTGCAGTGTATATCGAATTTAGGGAAAAAATCTATTAAAATTTAAAATTTTCACCATTTTGATAACAATTGCGTAATCTACGACATTAACATAAAACGAGCCATATCATAAGAAATTCGTTAGTTATTTCAATGCAATGTACATGTACCCAAGAAAATTGCAAATATTCCCAGATATTCAGCATGTTTCACTTTACGTAATTCCTTCCCTTACTACCGAAAATTCGTTACCTAATCTACGAAATCCGAAAAGGTTTAAAAATTCTCTTTCCAGGTAAATTTTCTGTACACAAAAGTTATCTAGTGTGTTGTAAAGACGTGGAAAATCGTAGCTGTATCCCGTTAGCTTCCATTATTCACTATTCAAACTATATTTAACCCTCCCAAGTGTAAGGGTGTCTTTATGTAAAGGGTATCTATTGTAGAGGGTGTAGTTACTAGTGAGTTACCGTCGGTAACTCAAGCGGGGATTAGCGACAGGGATACGGTAAAATGGCATTTCAATACGGGACGAAGCCAGCGAACACGACCAAACTACTGGTCGATATCCTTCCTATTGTTACTTACCTACTTCATAGTTACACAATTTGCGTACATTTAGAAAATAGTGCAAACGATGCAGGTAAATACTGGAAACACAAATTTAATCAGAAGATTCTTAATGACTGCACGACATTAAAATTAATCTCACATATCAAAATTTTACTCGCACCATCTACGCCGTTTCTTACTGGCATCGATATATTTTCTACCGGTATGGGTATAATTATCATCAATAATATCTGTATAGTAATAATATCAGCGATCCTAGAGGTAAATCATTTGATATTAAGTAACGTTGTAATAATTTGGTCTTTAAAGAGGTCTGTAAGCCTAAAACTCTAAGCGTAAAAACAACTATTGGCCACCAATTTCAGATCGGCAAATTATTATTTTGGTAATTTACTGCAACTCACAACACTACATAATATTTAATTTCGAATTATGTAATAACTAGGTTATTACCCGTCATAAATGACGGATTTATAATATACAAATTTCAATTGTTTGTATGTGTATTTGGTTTTATTTTTTAACGTATCCTAATTTCGTCGCCAGTCTGCGAATAATGGGACAGGATATCACCAGTTAGCTAATCACGAGAGAGGGCGTCACCTGTCAGCCAATCAAAAAACAGGGTGTCCCCAGTTAGCCAATAACGAGAACTTTAGAAAAATTGACGTCATAATGTTACCGACACTACATACAGACACTTGCTAATTATATAGTTAGATTATTTATTCCTTAACTTTTTAAGATGAGAAAACGATTCATTTTTACTTAGTACATTACATTTATATTGTTAAAACTAAAAATAATTTGAGACGTTAATTTATGCCTACGAAACCCTAGACATTTCTATATGTAATTATATTCGTAGATACTTAGAGAATAAATCTGCAAAATATTGCTCATATCGGTTAAAGGACATAGGCTTGTCTAGAGTTTCTCGTTTATCCCTACGAAACCCAAAACATTTATATATAAAATTTTATCCACAGTTTCTTAGAGAATAAATCTGCAAAATATTGTTCATATCGTCAAAGGAAACAGGAGTATCTACAGTCTCTTGTTTATGCCTACGAAACCCTAAACATTTATTTATGTAATTATATTTGTAGATTCTTGGAGAATAAATATGCAAAATATTGTTCATATCGGTCAAAGGAAACAGGAGTATCTAGAGTCTTTTGTTTATGGCTACAAAACCCTAGGCATTTATGTATGTAATTATATTTGTAGATTCTTAGAGAATAAATCTGCAAAATATTGTTTATATCGGTCAAAGGAAACATGCGTATCTAGAGTCTCTTGTTTATGCCTACGAAACTCTAGACATTTATGCATATAATTATATTTGTAGATTCTTAGAAAATAAATCTGAAAAATACTGTTCATATTGGTCAAAGGATATAGGAGTACCCTAGGGTTTCTTGTTTATGCCCACGAAACCCTATACATTTCTATAGATTATTTTATCCGCTGATTTTTAAATAATAAATCTGCAAAATATTTTGCATATCGATCAAAGAATATAGAAGTGTCTACAGTTTCTTATTAATGCCTACGAAACTCTAGATATTTCTATACGCTGTTTTATTCGCAGATTTTTAGAGAATACATTTGCAAAATGTTTTTCGTATCGATCGAAGAATACAGGAGTGTCTAGAGTTTCTTATTTATATCTACGAAACCCTAGATATTTCTGTATGTTATTTTATCAGCAGATTCTTAGAGAATATATCTGCAAAATATTGTTCATATTGGTCAAAGGATATAGCAGTGTCTAGAGTTTCTTGTTTATGCCTACGAAACTCTAGACATTTCTGTAAATAATTATATTTGTAGATTCTAAGAAAATAAATCCGCAAAATATTATTCATATTGGTCGAAGGATATAGCAGTGTATATAGTTTCTTGTTTATGCCTACGAAACACTAGACATTTCTATATGATATTTTATTCGCAGTTTCTTAGAGAATAAATCTGCAAAATATTGTTGATATCATTCAAATGATATAGGAGTATCTAGAGTTTCTTGTTTAGGCTTACGAAATCCTACAAATTTCTATATGTAATTATATTCGTAGATTCTTAGAGAATAAATCTGCAAAATACCTCTCAATCAAGTCAAACTGGGAACACCCTGTTTCCCAGTTAGCCAATCACGAGAACCTTAGGAAAAATGACGTCACAGTGTTACGAAGATCACTAACACACGGTAGCTAATTATATATGTACGATAGCAACTAATATCTTAATTTGACAAGTTCTAGTATAAGTGACTTTGCTCAGGAGAAACACCCAAAACGACTTGTAAGTTCTTTCTCATATAAGCTAGAGCCTTTCCAAACATATTTTTTTGTTAATTAAAAATTTATACTCGTCATTTTTTTTACATCATATACAGCTCACAAGACTCCTTTTCTGGGTCAATGTCTTTTCTAGAACATTCTGGCCATCTATATCCACTAAATTTAACTATAAACTAATACAATAAACCCGTATTCGTGTTAAATCTATCCCTCAATCTAAGGATAAAACGATCATTCATCTATTCATTGAATGTCTTTATGTAAGGCGGGAGGGATTGGGAGGAGAAGTGGTGGGAGGTATATAAAGGATTGTGGTACATCATCCTGTCAGACTGACCTGCTTTGACCTGCACATTAACCTATACACGCTTTATCTTGCATGTGAGAACTTTCGGTCACTACATTAGAATGGCTATGAATGACACTATTGTTTCACAACTATTTGATAAGCTCAGGACATTGCTGGACAAACGATCTGACTAGTAATGTGTCAACAAAACGATATTCAGTCTAGCATTATAAAACTCTGTTAGAGAGGTCTGAGAGGTTTTAGGCGTAGAATTTACTTTGGCGACTTTCGTGTGGTGATTGTGTTTATGAGGACGACATATGAGGAGGAACCGTAGACATCGAAGGATGTTCTGCGGATTTTCTTCCTCTTTATTCTAGAACAGGGGTTCCCAACTAGAGCCATATGACCCCAGGCGACCACAGGATAATTTCGGGGAACCACTGGAGTATTTTTTAAAAATATGGGGCCACAGAAACTGCTTAGGGGGGCATGAAGTATTTCAAAATAAAATGAGCCCGTCGTCGAATTATGAAATTTAAAAGAGATAACTGTACATAAACGATTTCTAAGAATCTTACAAATTGTTTTATTTCATTTACTTGCAATCGTCTTAAATATTTGACGGCAGCCATCTCATATTCGTATTTGTTGGGTTGTTCTCAATACTATGTATTTACTCGTATTTACTATCCAACAGTTCTCGTTTAAAACATCAATTTACCGCATTCGAAATAAATATTCCTAACATCAAAAATGTGGAGGCTACAAGATTTTGCGTGTTAAATGTTAAAAGCAAGGTCGAAGCTGCGAATCCCATTTTCACTATCAGACGCCATTTTACAAACGTTGGCCCATGTCCGCTATTTTTGCACTTCGCCAGAATTGGAGCTTAATCGACATATCGTCTGTATGCTACGCATGTACAAATGACCGCCAATGCTAAATGTTATATCTTAAGTTAGTAACAGCGTTGGCCAACGTTAGACACATCGTCTGCAGGTGCCCTAACACAGACTAATTGTAGTTTGCCTAAAATAGAGCATTAAATTTGTAACGGATCGGTTAGTACGCCTGGACAAATTATTTACCTATGACAAATTTTCACAAACCACCCGTCACGAGAATTTCTTTTAAAGAGGTTGCAATCGTTTTTCAGGGATTTTAAAGGGTACTTTGTAGTCAACATTTGTGAAAATTCAAATAAAAAAATTAAGTTAGACACCTTACGTTTCAGCGCATAACTTTTTAAATATAAATATATTTTTAAATGGTTCAGTGTTCAAGGAGACATTTGTTCAGAGTTATTGCTTAATAACTTTCACAACTTAGCGTCTCCTCGAACAATTCTTAAACCCTTTTTTCCTAGAAACGCTAGTAGTCCTCTTATATAAACACCCGTCTCTCTGAAGACGAGAGCAGAAAATATTCTGTCCGGTTAGCATAAAATCTAAGTTGCTGAATTCTTAGAGGCACTGTGTCGGCATTCTGGTGGTCTATCTGGTTTTATTTGTTTTAAACTTTTCATTATATTTGTACCTATTTCAATTTTTCAAACTTACTCTTGTAAATAATATATTATAATAAATTTAAAATTCATTAATTTTGAACCATCTACCTGAACGTGTATAAACCTTCACCTTTAAAAACTTAAGTGAACAGCTAAGATCCAGACAAGATTCCTAATCAGTCGGTTGGAAAGTACCAGTACCCGAACTCCTTTAGTCAGGAATCTCATTTCAGTTTGAGATCAGACTTTATATAATATCACAGGCTCGCCTCCTAGTTGATAATGAATGGTACGATATTAAAGTAACGTCCCAGTGGTATGCTACAAAGCTGTGACTTTAACCTCACTTTCACTATCAGACGCCATTTTACAAACGTTGGGCCATGTCTGCTATTTTTACACTGCGCTAGCGTTCGCGCTTAATCGACATATCGTCTGCATGCTACGCAAGTTGGTAATAGCGTTGGCCAACGTTAGACACATTGTTTGTAGGTGCTCCAACACGGACTAATTGTATTTAGTTAAAAATAGAGCATTAAATTCTATACTTCTCAATTCTATTATTTAGTGTTAGTATAAAATATTTAAAAAGGTTCACAACATGTAATATTTTTAATTACTGTAATATTATCTTACCTGTGGTGGATAGTAATGGGGCATCGTATGTAGTGCCTCTCTGTAAGCTGCGAGTGCCCTTTGCAGTCGCCCTTGATCACTATACAGGGCACCGAGCTGCAGCAGCGCCGAGACGCGCGCCGTTTCATGCGTCCTTCGGTCTTTAAGACCACTGCCATCTAGACGCGAGCCTTGCCGTAGAACAGACACGGCTTCTTGACATCTTCCAGCTGCCACTAACGCAGCTCCCAGATTCACGTAAGCCACTGAAACAAGGAATAACATATTAATTTCTTGTCACTATAGAACATTTTATTGGAATATTTATCATATTTAATACTATTAATTGTCTTTCCATTAACTATTATGGTTGCTGCTTCTATATATTAAATATATCTATATAGCGCACAGACATCTTCATATATTAAAACAATTTCAGCTAAATAAGATTAAATAAGACAGAAAATATGGTATCTTATTTTAAACACTCACAACGTTATGCCTATGATCAAAATTAACATGATTAAGTACTACACAGAAAAAAAATCATAAGTAAAAAAGTTCATTCTCAGTTTTGTTAAAATTTTAGTGTTAAAATTTTCATTTAAAAAAAGTAAAAAGTTCACTATTTTTAACCAAATCATTGTATAAATCTTCATTTATTCAGATAGTGTTATTTTTATGAAATATTACTTTTTCAGTGTTAAAATTAACACTACTTTAACATTATTTATTTTCTAACAATATAATTAAACCAGAATGTAAGTGTAAACTCTACACCAAGCTTAACCGAAAAAGTGTAAATAATTAACATGAAAAGCTAGGGACTTCGTGGTACACTAAAAGTTCATTTTTAGGGTTTTGTAGGTATGACCAAAAACACCTTATACCATCATTTTGTCGTCTGTCTGTCTGTCTGTCTGTCTGTCTGTCTGTCTGTCTGTCTGTCTGTCTGTCTGTCTGTCTGTCTGTCTGTCTGTCTGTCTGTCTATCTGTCTGTCTGTCTGTCTGTGTGTCTGTCTGTCTGTCTGTCTGTCTGTCTGTATGTATGTCAGTCTGTTCGGTAAAAATTGTAGCCAAACGGCTAAACCTAGAGAGTTGAAATTTGGCATGCTTATACAAGTCTTTGACCCGCACATAGGAAAAATACTAAAACATCTAAAAAAAATATCCCCCTAAAAATATCAAATGAAAGCCCTTAGTACGTGGATTAACAATCAAAATTTTATTTTTGCAAAATAGATTTCGCCGCGATTTTTGCCTAAATTGTGCAAAAAAAATTTTTTTTGTCCCACACCCTGTAGCCTAGATGGTTTAAACTAAAAATCTGAAAAAAATCTAAATAATGTATATTGGTGTAAACCGGAATGGTACAACAGGAATTTTTGATCAGATTATGTTTTCGGAAAATAACGCAGTTTTTGTTTTTTAACTAAAATATGTAAAATATTTATTTCGCTATTTAATACAGTAAACGAGTGAACATCCGTAGTCCAGTGGTAACGTTCTCGCTTCGTAAGTTGCAAACTACTGTTCAAATCCCATCAAATTTTATTTTTTCTGTTTTGTTTTGCATTTTTATTTTGTTTAAATTATTTTGTCAAAATCTACTATTATATTGTACAAGTGTGGTATATATGTTCTATTCAACGTCTGGTGTATCTTCATTTTTCCGGTAACGCGGAGAGAGGAAAATGAACCGCCCTCTCATCCGGGTGATATTTTTTTAGTGCTTAGGCTTAATTTTATTTCGACAGGGGGTACTGACTAATTTTTATTGATAAAAATCATGCATTTTTTCCTCGAATCCGTGTCGAATCAAAGTCACCATTGATCGGCACGGACAGGTTTTATCAGATGATAATTCAAAAATATTCTTAATACAAGACGGCCGGTCCAGAATATTTACGGCGAGAATCAAAGTGTTAAATGGTAATAATGGTTCAGGATAGCTTTTTGGACGTGCGATATAATATTTTGAGGTATCAGAAAACATTTTTCAAAGAATCTGGGCCATTATTTGAGCATTTTGAGGCAAAAATATGCTTACAAGGTTTCAAAAGAAGACAGCTGTCAAAATTTTTGCATTTTAAAATGGGACGAGATTTCACATTTTGAACGTGTTTCTTGACAGAAGAATACTAATTAAGGATTTAAGGTGACTTAACGATAAAGTTTAAGACATTTGCAGGGCGAATTTCCATAAAACAGTGTTAAAAAAAGATTTATAGATATTAAAGATTTCAGGGTTAATCAAAGTGTTAAGTGGTGATAATGGTTCAAGATAGCTTATTTGACGTGCGAGATAATATTTTGAGGCATCAGAAAACATTTTTCAAAGAATCTGGGACATTATTGGAAATATGCTTACAAGATTTCAGAAGGTGACAGCTGTCAAATTTTTTGCATTTTAAAATGGGACGAGATTTTACATTTTGAACGTATTTCTTGATAGAAGAAAACTAATTAAGTATTTAAGGTGATTTAACGATAAAACTTAAGATATTTGTAGGGAGAATTTCCATAAAATAGTGTTAAAAAAAGATGAGCGACGTGTTTTATAATCGACAAGTGCGACAAAATTATATTAAAACGAGTCGCGAAGCGATGAGTTTTAACAACGTAGGGGAGAAGACCGGCGTAGCCGGGCTGAGGCCCCTAGTTCTAGTTATATTTTGGCAAATGTTGCATTTAGTTTTTAAAAGCGTCAATTTAATAACCAGTGGGAAGTGTTGAAATTATAATTTAATTCTATGTTTGAATGTATAAGAAATCAGACGGGTGGAGTTTATGACTTAAACAACCAATGGAAGCCGTAGGCGCAATTTTCAAAATATTAATGAACCTTGCTATATAAAAAATATACTGCAAATATTTAGAAACCCAAATAATGGTATTAGGCATTCGAATTAAAATTAATAAAAAAAAATTTAACATAAAATTTGTTTTGGCATCCAAAATAATCATCATTCACTTACTAAATACCTGCGAAACCCTGAAATCTGTGAAAATTCACACTTCACATAAATTTTTTCATAAGAAAATCATACTCTGACCGATTAGTACAGATATAAGTGAAAGTGAATGCAAAAATATATGATGATACTATGATTATTAAATTATTTGATTTAAAATTATAATAAAAAAGTTCTATGGCTTCCTAAATGACTTTTTTCGATCATTCTTTAATACAGTGTTTCTCAACCTTTTCTGGCCTGGGACCCCCCAAAATTATGTAAATATTGTCTGCGGCCCCCCTATACTATGGTGTATCAAAATAATAGGAACACGATTTTTTTCGAAAAAGCGAAGTGTGAGCAAGTTGGGAAAATTTTTGAACTAAAATTTATCCACAAAATTGAATGGTAGTATTGAAATTTTCCGGAAAAAACCGGAAGTACAGGATATCAAGGACAATTTTGAATTTTTAAATGGGAACGTATGTCATATTGGATATCTTTGGATAGAGCTTTTCAACAACTTTTACTTAAATATTTTTTTAATATCTTTTACGGTTGACAAAAAACTGTGATATTTTTAAATGACGATTATATTCCCTATAACGACTTGAAAGTAAAGTATTTTTATTTACAAGTGTTCAAAGTGCCTTTCATTTTAATTTAAATACATTCGCATCCTTACTCTTGAGTTATCTGTAGCTCGGAGAGGAATTAAAAAAATATATAATAAAAAATATTGCACTTTCAAGTCGTACCTACTTCAAAGAACAACTTGAAAATACTTGAAGTACCTCCAACGCGAACCATTGTCAGAGAATCCCATCAACCGACACATACAATTTATTTTACCTTGATATATTCTACTTATAGTCTGTTTATTTGGTTAAAGCGGAACTATATTTTCAAATCTAGTAATTTTTATCAATTGAATGAAACTTTTGATCATTTTGTTCAGTTAAAGCCCATTTACTCATTATAAAGTTAGCTAGTGACAACTTAAACGTTTGAAATAGCCTGTAGTTTAAATTAGTTGTCAAAATAAGTAAATTATGTATAAAAATAAATAGAATATTTATTTTATTTATGTTATGAAAGGTATATTTATATGAATATAAATGTAAGATATTTATAAATATGGATAAAATTTATATCTTGCAAGACTGAGTGCATTTTTATTATATTTTCATGTTTCGATCTTGTATGACTTCGCGGCCCCCCGACGAATCCTTCACGGCCCCCCGGTTGGGAAACGCTGCTTTAATATACATTTCTATATCTATTAAACATAGATTGCCTTATTAACGTATTTCTTTCGTTAGATAGTCTCTTTTGTTCTAAAGTAATTTCTGATGCAAAATTGAATTTCAGTGATGTCCTCTTGGCATATTTTTTATAAAATTAATAACCCATTTCACTTGACAGGTAATCAAGAATGAAACCAAAAATATGAATCATAAAAACATGTAAATTCATATTCGTGATTTGTTTTTTATGGTTTACGAATCGATAGAATCTGTGGCTAACCAATGAAACTGGACTCGGATCGTATGAATTTCATCTGAGATTACATTTTTGCCGATTTCATCCGTTGATAGCATTGCGGTCAGCCGCATTTAACTTCAGATTGTGACTTCTTCAGCCAAACCAAATCGATGTAATTTCGAGTAGATGGAAAGAAGATTGGACATTGCTGTTTTTTATCATATAAATTCAGAGATAGATAAAATGGAAATATGTATTCAATGTGATATAAGAAAATGATGAATAATAAAACATTATAAAACATGTTGGATAGAGGTTTTCGAAATTACACAGTGGAACATGATGTAAAAAAAGCATAAATAAAACAAATTATCCAGAAGTATCTATATTATACTAAAGCTGCGTTCAGAGTTCTTAAATTAGTCGACTGCAGGCTATGACTTGTGCACTGTTGATTGTCACTAACAAGTTTGTCATATGGTAACGCGAGCAATCGTTCAGAGCTCTAAATTTAATACGTTATGCGTTGTCGATTGTCTTTTTCCAACCTTCTTGGTGATTTAAATTAACAAGTATCTCTCTAGCGTCAATGAAGCGAACACTTCTAAAAAGTATACTGTCATTGTTTACGTATAGTTCAGTATGTTTTTTTTTTTTGTTTCTGTCCATTCTCACTCCGTTTTTAAAACGAATAAAGTGATAAATTTAAGAAAAAATATTAAATACTCCTTGTTGTGTGTATGGTTGTCATTCAGATGAAGAACATCTTCCAATATTAGATGAATTTTATTAGAAAAATTATAGTGTATGACAAAGTGTCTTACTTAGTTCTGCAATTTAATTTTAGTACCATAGAGAAAAATTTATGTGAAGTGTGAATTTTCACACATTTAAGGGTTTCGCAGGTATTTAGTAAGTGAATAATGATTATTTGGAATGCCAAAACAAATTTTATGTTAAAATATTTTTTTTTTTGTTAATTTTAATTCGAATGCCTAATACCATTATGTAAGTTTCTAAATATGTGCAGTATTTTTTTTTTATATAGCAAGGTTCAATAAAATTCTGAAAAAATTCCTCTTAGATAGATATATAATCTAAAAATATTAAGTGAAGGCAGAATGCTGAGTGTGTAGGACATATTTTGCTTTGTAGTATTCACTGTAAAATGAACAATATTTTAAAAATAATTTATCATCTCTTAATCTAAGAGCTTTAAAAACAAATTTTATGTTAAAATATTTTTATGTTAATTTTAATTCGAGTGCCTAATACCATTATTTAGGTTTCTTAATATGTGCAGTATTTTTTTTATATTAAGGTTCATTAAGATTTTGAAAATTGGGCCTATGGCTTCATTGGTTGTTTCTAGTCATAGCTCCTCCCTTTGATTTCGTGTACATTCAAACAGAATTAATTTATAATTTCAACAATTTCCACTGGTTATTAAATTTACGCTTTTAAAAATTAAATGCAACATCTGCCAAAATATAACTAGAATTTTGAAAAAATAATTTGAACAGAATAAAAATGCAAAAAAAAAAAGAAAAAATAATATTGTCTCTTCTCGTGGGATTCGAACTCATTTTCTTGGGCAGAACGCTAGTACCGTAACCATTGCACCAAGATACACGTTACAGTTTAGTGTGTTATGTAACTATAAGTTTTCAACAGTTTTCAACAAAAAATGCTTTTGTTTCCAAAAACATAATCTGATCAAAAACTCCTGTTGTACTATTCCAGTTCACACCAATGTACATTACTTAGATTTTTTTCAGATTTTTAGTTTAAACCATCTGGGCTACATGGTGTGGGACAATTTTTTTATTGCACAATTTTGGCAAAAATCGCTTCAAAATAATTTATTTTGCAAAAATAAAAATTTGATCGTTAATCTACGTACTAAGGGCTTTCATTCGATACCCTACTCAGAATTTTAAAAAAATATTTGTTTTTCGTTGAGCACATATTTGTTTATATTTTTAGGGGGGTATGTTTTTTAGATGTTTTAGTATTTTTCCTATGTGCGGGTCAAAGAGTTGTATAAGCGTGCCAAATTTCAACTCTCTAGCTTTAGCCGTTTGGCTACAATATTTACCGAACAGACAGAAAGACAGACAGACAGACAGACAGACGACAAAATGACGGTATAAGGGTTTTTTGGTCATACCTACAAAACCCTAAAAATGCACTAAAAGTTAATAAATGCACCATTTATACTTATGTATTGCTACAAGTGAAGAAGAAAGATTTTTAACGATTCTAAAATTTTGTTTCTATTTATTGAAGGGAATTTCTACTGTTCAGATGTTTTTAAAAAATCTTTTAATGTTGAATTTTTCATTTTCCGTATCTCACATGTGCAAGAAAATCGTTTAATGTTGTGTAAATTATTGTTAATATAATTAAAACCCCTTGTTATTTCATGGGAGTGTTCCATAACTGTGTTAGTTTGCAAATATTTGACAGTTTTCTTGTGTAGAATATATTACCAGTTCTCTTTCTATATAATTTATAGAGAAATGTGTAGATTTTAAATATTCAAATAGTTCAAAGTGTAATATTTTATTATCTCTATGAGTATAACCTGGCACCAACATTATAACCTCTGATAATATTCATTTACAAACAGCAAATTTTATCATAAAATGGATTCACATATATTTGTACACTTTTTTAATAGTCGATTATAATTCAAATATACTGTATACAGCAAGAAAACATAAATTTGACCAAAAATTGTTTATAAATCGAATCTGTTTACAACGTTGACAGATGACTATCCTTTTTCGTGTCAAAAGTTCAGAAGGCGACAGTTTCGGTAATTTTAGTCGCGAATAGCTATTGAGTTGTTTTAAAGAGACAGGCATATAAACACTTTGGCTATCTCAGTCTAGATCAGAGAGAACGTTTACATTGTATGTCCTTACATAACCTAACAAAATCTCATCGCGCTGATTACAACAAATCTCGACAAAAATTACAAAGACGAACAGAAAATATGATCAATTTAGGTAATTAGGTTTTAATAATAATAATAATAATAATAATAATTTATTTAATAGAGCCCATGGCTCAATAGAAAATACATTAGCAAAATTAGGAAAACGATAATAGATAATAAACATTTTACGAAGGGATTTTCGGTCTTATACTGGCAAAACTGGTATGTATATGAACTCTTGCAAGATGACACCTTCGTATGTCGTTTAAAGACACATAGATGTCGCACTATTTGTAACGCACTAATTTGCATAGCTGTAAATGCTGCTTTAAACGTTAAAACTATCTACTAAACTTATCTAAAACGTACAATGAACAGTCGACTATTTTAAGATCTCTGAACGCAGCTTTATTCTTACCATAAATATTGTCCGAAAGTTTTCAATTAAATTCCACAAGAAGCTTAACGATTTTTTAATTTTCTTTTAGTACATAATACATAGATACATTTTAAATAAGTAACACCAATCTGTTTTCAATTTGTTCACCTCTGACCGTTACATAGCTCTAACGAGGGCAGTTTGAAAAGTTTTGAAAACGATACATATAATCCAGTAGTAAAACGAAAAATTTTCCGCCATTTTAATATATCATCTATCCTAAAAATATAGAAACAATTTTGTTTTAATCTATCAATAAGTTGCTGTTCACTAGCTGTTTAAAGATGTTTGTGCAGCTTTTTAAGATGAAAAAAAAAAAACAGTATCGTTCAGTTATAAATAAAAAACACTGTATCTTTTCTTCACTTCTTTTATTATTTGCTAGATGTACATTTCGACAGCTATGCTGTCATCTTCAGTAGTAAAACATCAAAAGTAGTACATTAAAAAAAAAAAAAAAAAAAAACAATTGTAATTTACTGTACTACTGAAGATGATGTGGGCACCATTGCCGTTTTCATCGGAATTAATTAAATGGTCCTCCGACCGGCGTAGTAGTAACACACCTGCCCTGCGTTGTTCATTTCTCGGGTTTGAATCCTGTTCAGGCATGGAATTTTCATTGTGAAACATTAAATCTGTCCTGGCTAATTTCCTTAGTAGCAAGGACCATAAATGTGAAATAAAAAATTAAAATTAGATTACCAAAGCGCAAATGATGAAAGTTTTATGAAGCACCAAAATATATTTCCAGATCAAATCTGATATGTATATACTGTTTATTTAAAATGTCTCAGGCTGAAATCTCACAATTCGGAGTGTATGATGAAGCGCTATTTGTTCTCGACGTTTCCAGTTATTCAGGAACGAATCTGACAATATTTTTTATGTTATTGTTCAGTTGTAACGTAGAGAAGAGAACGAGCAATGGCGCATTCCGTCGTTACACGAGATTTATCCCGAACAACCATACAAAATACCAAACAAAATACCAGCATTTCCTAGATTCAAACTAGGGAACGGTTTTGCAGGTTTATGCAGGAAATAAATGCTAAATGGTACATGAGAAAATATTTTAAACTTGAAAACTTGTATTAGATTTAAAGATTGCACAATCAGAAAATATTATAGAATGATAATGAGTAACATACTATCGATCTCTATTCTCGTCTTCTATGTTTCGAAAAATATATGTGAAGTGTGAATTTTCACACATTTCAGGGTTTTTCAGGTACATAATAAGTGAAGGCAGCATGCTGAGTGTGTAGAACAAATTTTGCATTGTAGTAATCACGGCAAAATGAACGATATTTTTTAAATAATTTATCGTCTGTTAATCTAAGAGCTTTAAAAACATATTTTATGTTAAAATATTTTTTTGTTAGCTTTAAAAATATATTTTTACCACGACCACTATAGAATTTAACAATTTTAAAACCAATTTTGACTACAGAAAGTTAATATTCTAACACAAGAGTTGGAATGTTATTCTAAAGCACTTATCTTATTATGCATTTCGCGTATATTTCATTCCATCACTTGTTATGGAATAACTATTCCATACTTGTTGTCTTTTGTTTTTGTAGGGTTACATTAAAATATATGCAACGTTTACATTAAATAAATGCAATATAACTTCCTAACCTAAAATAGTGGCCGATGTGCGGTAAATTAAATTAAAATTAAACAAATAATAAATAAAAAAATAGTTTAATTAATTGATTAATTTGTTATCTAATATAAATTATTTGTTAAGATAAAATGTTTGTTAAAATAATTATTTGTTATTTTTTTTTCTTTCTGGTGGTCGTGGAGAAAGTAGGGTCTGTGACTCGGTTGGAAGAGAAAATTCGATGCTCGTGGTTCCTCACGCTCGCCTTCGGCTCGCGCTCGGAATGTTCCACTCGCATCGAATTTTCTTGTTACAGAATATACTATTATGTTAAAATATCTTTTTGTTAATTTTAATTCAAATACCTAATACCATTATTTAGGTTTCTAAATATGTGCAGTATTTTTTTATATAGCAAGGTTCATTCAGATTTTGAAAATTGCGCCTATGGCTTCCATTGGTTGTCATATGCTCCGCTCCTTTGGTTTCATATACATGACACATAGAATGAAAATAAAATTTCAACATTCCAATTGGTTATTAAATATACGCTCTTAAAAATTAAATGCAACATTTGCCAAAATATAACTAAAATTTTGACAAAATAATTTAAGAAAATGAAAAAAAAAAAAATAACAAAATAAAATTGTCTCCTCTGTCCGGCAGCGAACCCAAGAATTCTGGGTAGCTAGCGAGCATGCTAATCGTTAGATCATGATACGTCTTCTAGTCTAATGTGTTACATAACCATAACTTTTGTAAATCGTCAACCAAAAACACAAAAAATGCGTTATTTTCCGAAAAAATAATCTGATTGTACTATTCCAGTTCACACCATTGTACATTACTTACAATTTTTTCAGATTTTTAGTTTAAACCATCTGGGCTACAGGGTGCACGACAACATTTTTTTTTGCACAATATTGGCAAAAGTCGCGTCAAAAGAATTTATTTTGCAAAAATAAAATGTTGATATTTAGTCCACGTATTAAGGGCTTTCATTTGATACCCTACTCTAAATTAAAAAAAAAATAATTTTGTTTTCGAAGAGCACATTATTTGTTTATATTTTTAGGGGGATATGTTTTAGTATTTTTCCTATGTGCGGGTCAAAGAGTTGTATAACCATGCCGAATTTAAAGTCTCTAAATTTAGCCGTTTGGCTACTATTTTTACCAAACAGACAGACAGACGACAAAATGACGGTATAAGGTGAAATGTCAAACTTTACGACAGAAGCTTCAGTTGCCAGATGGCAGCACTAGTTTAGCGCAAACCCGAAATATAAGAAGCAACCCTAGTACTAGGTAATTATAGCCCTAAAATATTTCTTGTCAATTGCCACCGCTGTTGGTTTTTAACGCTATATATCGTCAAAGACAAAACTTTTTGTTTTTCTATTGAGTGTACATCTAAACAACCTTTATTTTTTAGTGTAATAAATCAAAGAGTGAGAATTTTTAACGCGATCCTCGGTCACATGCACAGCGTCGGTTGGGCGTCGTGAACAAGGACGCCCCGTGGCCGGTCCGGGTTTGGCACAATGAACTTCCGGCGGGCGTCGGCGTCGCGGTGCCAACGTCGCCACCGGTGTCGGACCTCCTGGGACTCACACCGACATGCTCACAGACGGATTAACAAGGAACCGAGTATTTCCCACGAGAGACGCTAATTCTTTAACTCTATGATGAAACGATAGAACTCTCTACACTGCTGTGTATGGTGGATTTTAATTTTATATTATGAATAATCGGAGAGGAGGCAGCTAAGTATAGAGAGGCCAGAATATCTATTTTAAAGAGAACATGTTATCTTTTTTGATTATGTCCTTTCTTATAATTTTTTCTTTAAAAATACTATTTTTGTGATAAATGTAGGGGAAACTGGGATCAACTGTAACGCAAGGGCAGTTATAACATTGCTAATAACTCGACCATTTATTACTTACACAGGTCAACAAGGTTTTACTAACATGTATGAAAACAATGATTTTTAGTTTACTCCAATACCCTGATTCTAAATCTGAACTCCAAAAATTTGTCAATTAACCCTATTCGTATCGATAGCATTTTTACTCATCGTACATATATAATTAGCTAGAGTGTGTTAGTGATCTGGGTAATACCCTTTTCACACTAGAACTTTAAGACGAGTGAACTTAAAGTTCACCGATGTTTAACATCGGTATGCTTTCACACTTGATGTTTAAATCTCCGGTGCTGTCATCAGCTACAGTAATTTTGTCCTTAAGTTACCGTCAAGAAATTACCAGTTTTGAACTGTCTGCGCAGACGCACATTTTGAATTATTATAAACAAATATGGATATTTCATTTCATTCTACAATAAAGACACTACAATAAAGAATATATTACACCTGTATTAACATGTAAGTCGATACATTTTATCTCAATTATTGTAGCTCTGTATTTTATTAAAAACATTATTAAAATAAATAATTTTATTATAACAATAAGTATAAACTTCTTATAACGTCGATATAATACTGTATTCTTGTCTATGATAATATAAAATGTTGACAGCACAAATTCAAGGAGTATTTTTTTATAATAGAAATTAAATTGGCAATGCGGACGATGTTTAAGACGGAGATCTCTGTCTTAAACATCGCTTGTATTTAGACAAGGCCATACGGTTTCACATTAGCGTTTAAAGATACATTCACTTTAACATCCGATCTTAAAGTTCTAGTGTGAAAAGGGTATTACACTGTGACGTCATTTTTCCTAAGGTTCTCGTGATTGGCTAACTTGGGACTCTTCAGGTCTCTTGATTGACAGTTATTTTGCAGATTTGTTCTCTAAGAATCTACGAATATAATTACATATAGAAATGTGTAGGATTTCATAGGCATAAACAAGAAACTCTAGATACTCCTATATCCTTTGACTGATATCAACAATATTTTGCAGTTATATTCTCTAAGAAACTGCGAATAAAATAACATATAGAAATGTCTAGGGTTTCGTAGGCACAAACAAGAAACTCTAGACACTCCTATATCCTATGATCGATATGAAAAATATTTCGAAGATTTATTTTCTAAAAATCTGCGGATAAAATATCATATAGAAATTTCTAGGATTTCGTAGGCATAAACGAGAAAATATAGACATTCCTATATCCTTTGACTGATATAAACAATATTTTGCAGATTTAATCTCTAAGAATCTACGAATATAATTACATACAGAAATGTCTAGGGTCAAGGCATAAACAAGAAACTCTAAACACTGATATATCCTACGATCGATATGAAAAATATTTTGCAGATTTATTATCTAAGAATCTGTGGATAAGACAACCTATAGAAATATTTAGAGTTTCGTAGGCATAAACAAGAAAATGTAACCACTTCTATATCCTTTAATTGATATGAAAAATAATTTGCAGATTTATTATTTAAAAATCTGCGGATAAAACAACTTATAGAAATATCTAGGGTTTCGTGGGCATAAACAAGAAACCCTAAGGTACTCCTATACCCTTTGACCGATATGAACAGTATTTTGCAGATTTATTAAGTATCTATAAATATAATTACATACAGAAATGTCTAGGGTTTCGTAGGCATTAACAAGAAATTCTAGACAATCCTATATCTTTTGATCGATATAAACAATATTTTGCAGATTTATTTTCTGGGAATCTATGAATATAATTACATACATAAATGTATAGGGTTTCGTAGGCATAAACAAGAGACTCCTACATCCTTTAACCGATCTGAACAATATTTTGCAGTTTTATTCTCTAAGAATCTACGAATATAATTATATGTAGAAATGTCTAGGGTTTCGTAGGTACATACAAGAAACTCTAGATACACCTATATGCTTTGGCCTATATGAACAATATTTTGCAGATTTATTCTCTAAGAAACTGCGGATAAAATTACATATAGAAATGCGTTTCGTAGGCATAAACGAGAAACTTTAGACAGGCCTGTATCCTTTAACCGATATGAAGAATATTTTGCAGATTAATTTCTAATAATTTACAAATATAATTATATATAGAAATATCTAGGGTTTCGTAGGCATAAAAAAATAAACTTTAGACACTGTTATATCCTTTGACCGATATGAACAACATTTTGCAGATTTATTCTCTAAGAATCTACCAATATAATTACATACAGAAATGTCTAGGGTTTCGTATGCATAAATAAAAGTCTCAAATTATTTTTAGTTTTAACAATATAAATGTAATGTACTGAGTAAAAATGAATCGTTTTCCCATCTTAAAAAGTTTATGAATAAATAATCTAACTACATAATTAGCAAGTGTCTGTATATAGTGTCGGTAACATTGAGACGTCAATTTTTCCTAAGGTTCTCGTGATTGGCTAACTGGGGACACCCTGTCTCTTGACTGGCTGACAGGTGACACCCTCTCCCGTGATTGGCTAACTGGAAATATCCTGTCCTGTGATTAGCTGACCGGCGACGAAATTAACATACGTTAAAAAATAAAACCAAATACATATACAAACAATTAAAATTTTTATTATTATTATCAATTATAAATCCGTCATTGTTGACAGGTAATAACCTAGTTAAATACATAAGAAACCGTGGAAAGTTTAAAAATTCAAATTTCACATCAACTTTTTTAAATTTTGCTCCATTATTTTTATAAAATTTCCAATATTATGGAAGGCCATATTGTAAACAGGATGTTAATATTTGTTCGGAATTTTAAGCAGGTGCAATGCATAGAATCGAAGCGATATTTCTGAGTTTATACCGTTAGAGGAGGGGAATATAGGGTAAAAGGCGTCGCGATGCGAGGTGGTGAAAGCGACGCCGGATTCCGAACGGAAACAGATGGTTTACTGAATATTAACTAACACCTACACCAGCGAATATACTCAATCGAATAACCCAGACAGAAAATCCTCTATCTGATACACTAAACGTACAAGAAAAAGGAAATGTCTTGAAATTTTTGAAAGTAAATAAAGGTTTCAGTGCTTCTTCTTTCTCTGTTTTCTTGTTCATTGTCAATTGGGTTGACTTATGGATTCAATCACAAAAATTCTCCATCTTGCTTTGACTAAATTTCAGGTTTAATCAGATGTTAGCCAGCCTAGAGTAGCAAAGATTTAAACACTTACCAATAATTTTTTATTTTTAGGGTTTTGAATGTATGAAAAAATAAATATTTTTTTAAAAATTGTGTGTTTGGTATCACATGAAATATATATATATCAGGTCTACAAGTATGAAATGCGGATTTTTTTCAAACTTGCCGCGCATACAGAGTTTGTAGTTCAAAGTTTCAACACATATGGCTTTTTGTTAAGTTATCATTAAGTGTCAAATACGTATAGGTTATAATTTGAAAAGTGATCATATAGTTTTGTTTTACTGTGTTAAAAATGTCAAATTTTGTGCCAAATAAAGAGAATTCGCGGACAGTACTACTATTTTGTTTTCATTTGAAAAAAAACTGTTGCTGAATCATACCGACTGCTTCGAGAAGCTTATGGTGAATATGCTCCATCGCAAGATACGTGTGAACGATGGTTTCGGCGTTTCAAAAGTGGTGACTTTGATCTTACAGACAAAGAACATGGAAAACCTCCAAAAAAAAAAATGAAGATACAAAATTGGAAACATTGCTACAGGAAGACGATAGTCAATCACAAAAACAACTAGCAGAGCAGTTAGGCGTTAGTCAACAAGCTGTTTCAAATCGCCTACGAGAGATGGGTAAGATCAAGAAAGTCGGCAGATAGGTTCCACATGCATTGAATGAGAGGCAGATGGAAAAACGCAAAAACAGTTGTGAAATTTTGCTTGCACGATACAAAAGAAAGTCTTTTTTGCAACGTATCATTACTGGCGATGAAAAATGGATTTATTTTGAAAATTCCAAAAAATCCCGCAAAAAATCATGGGTGAACCCAGGCTCACCATCCACATCAACTGTAAGACTGAATCGCTTTGGCAAAAAGACAATGCTCTGTACTTGGTGGGACCAAAAGGTTGTGGTCTATTATGAATTGTTAAAACGTGGTGAAACAGTTAATACCCAACGCTACCAACAACAACTGATCGAATTGAACCATTCTCTGCTCAAGGTAGACAGCACAAGGTAATCTTTCTTCACGATAACGCTCAATCACATAAGGCAAAAACAGTTTGCAACACATTGGAGTTACTCAAGTAGGAAGTGCTACCCAATGCCGCTTACTCACCAGATTTGGCCTCTTTAGATTACCACTTGTTCGCATCGATGGGTCACGCACTTGCCGAGCAGCACTTTTGTTCATATGAAAATGTGAAAGAATGGCTAGATGAATGGTTTGCGGGGAAAGGGGAAGAGTTCTACTGGCGAGGTATTCACAAATTGCCTGAAAGATGGGAAAAATGTATAACTTCTAATGGAGCATACTTTGAATAAATAAACTTTTACTGTTCTTTTGAGTTTAATGAGTTTTATTTAAAAAAAAATTCGCATTTCATACTTGTAGACCTGGCATATATATATATATATATATATATATATATATATATATATATATATATATATATATATATAATAATTTACAGCATCTGAAGAATGACATTATTTATTAGCAAAACGTTGTTTCTAAAATAAATACTTTGTCTAAAAACCCGAGTGAATTTTATTTACAACATACATACCATTACACGTTATATTATTTACATACATTATGAACTACCTTATAGCTACTTCCGCATCAATTCTTTGGTGATATCCTTTTGAATGGAAGACACTGACATTCAAACTTATACAAGTGATTCACACAGACACATACAATCCATATACCTGCATACATACTTATAAACGTATACATACCCAGCTATGCATGTATACACACCTGTGTATATGTACACAGACCAATATGTATACACACACACACCAATATGTATATACATCCACCAATACGTACATACACACACACATATAGAGGGACATTCAAACAAGCGCAGACAGAGAAGCCGTGGATGATATTCGAATATAATTTCCGTGTCTTAGCATCTGCAATGTGATTCTGAATTTCAGGATAGCCGGGAGGTGTACTATACATTTAGCAGAATTTCATCAGTACCGTACTAGACTAATTATTTCTAATGCTCACTAACGTATCAATGAACGGCTAATTCATGTTACAGTTAATTATCAAACAAGATTACTCTTATCAGGAACTTACAATATCATTATTTGAATCATATTTGCCACTACTCTTCCTTTCCTATCGTACTTTCGTCAACGGATATTAATAAGAAAAGTTAATGGATGCCATTGTATTAACCCCCAGATACTACCGACCCATTTTAGTTTCGTACGTACTACTTTTAGGTCCACAGAATTTATACATTTGATTTAACTTTTTATAACAGTAAACAATATTTAAGCTAAATTTATATTTGTAAATATATTAAGGCCCGGGCTTTCCACCTTCAGATAAAGTTCCAGGTAACTATCTGACAGATAAGGTTATTTATAACTTCATCTGCTGAATAAATGTCAATACCAGTCAGTGAATCCAATACGTCTCTATATCCAACTATCCGATAGATACATTTGTATAGAAAGATGACATTTATTCAGCAGATGAAGTTATAAATAACCTTATCTGTCAGATAGTTACCTGGAACTTTATCTGAAGGTGGAAAGACCGGGCCTAAATAAGTATTTGTAACATAAAAAACAAATTAATTTTTCAAAACACTTTTCTTACAGCATTGATTACAAATTGGTATTTTACAAGCGTCACATTGGATACTGGTTATTCTGTCTTTGTTGCTGGGGCATGTGGCACATCTTTTTCTTTTGCTTTTGTTAGTAGGTTGTCTGGGCTCTTCTATAACAGGAATATCAAATTTTCCGTACTGGCAATTCTTTGTCTTCTGTGTCTGAACATTCTTGCTCTGTTTCAGAATCGTGATCACAATGCTACACTTTTGGTTAAGCAAATATTTAAATTACATATTACTAATAAAGTGTGATTCAAGAATTTTAGAAACTATGTTATTACCTGTCAACAATGACGGATTTATAATATAAAAATTTCAATTGGTAGTATGTTACCAGTTAGCCAACCACGGTAGAGAGTGTCACCTGTCAGCCAATCAAGAGACAGGGTGTCCCCAGTTAGCCAGTCACGAGAACCTTAGGAAAAATTGACGTCACAATATTATTGACACTACAATAGACACTTGCGTATTATATAGTTAGATTATTTATTCATAAACTTTTTAAGATGGGAAAACGATTCCTTTTTACTCAGTACATTACATTTATATTGTTAAAACTAAAAATAATTTGAGACGTTAATTTATGCCTACAAAACCCTAGACATTTCTGTATGTAATTATATTTGTAGATTCTTAGAGAATAAATCTGCAAAATATTGTTCATATGGGCTAAAGAATATAGGCGTGTCTAGAGATTCTCTTTTATGCCTACGAAACCCTAAACATTTCTATATGTAATTTTATTCGCAGTTTCTTAGAGAATAAATCTGCAAAATATTGTTCATATCGGTCAAAGGATATAGGAGTATCTAGAGTCTCTTGTTTATGCCTACGAAATCCTAGACATTTATGTATGTAATTAAATTTGTACATTCTTAGAGAATAAATCTGCAAAATATTGTTCATATCGGTCAAAAGATATAGCAGTCTCTTGTTTACGCCTACGAAATCCTAGACATTTCTGTATGTAATTATATTCGCAGATACTTGGAGAATAAATCTTCAAAATACTGTTCATATCGGTAAAAGGATATAGGAGTATTATACGGTTTCTTGTTTATGCCTACGAAACACTTGACATTTCTATAAGTTATTTTATCCGCAGGTTTTTAAATAATAAATATGTAAAATATTATATCGATCAAAGGATATAGAAGTGTCAAGAGTTTCTTGTTTATGCTTACGAAACTCTAGACATTTCTATAAGTTGTTTTATCCGCAGTTTCTTAGAGAATAAATCAGCAAAATATTTTTCATATCGATCAAAGAATATAGGAGTGTCTAAAGTTTCTCATTTATGTCTACGAAACCCTAGACATATCTGTCATTTTATCCGCAGATTTTTAGAGAATAAATCTGCAAAATATTGTTCATATCGGTCAAAGGATAAAGGAGTCTCTTGATTATGCCTACGAAACCCTAGACATTTATGTATGTAATTATATTCGTAAATTCTTAGAGAATAAATCTGCAAAATATTATTTTTATCGGTCAAAGGATATAGGATTGTCTGCCAATCACGAGAACCTTAGAAAAAATTGACGTCACAGTGTTACCGATACTACATACAGACACTTGCTAATTATATATGTACAATGATGTATTCAGTGAAAAACTAGACAAGAGACCATAATTGAAGAAGAACAGCAAATATAGCTGGGATATGTACACAGAATAAGCGAACACAAAATAGTAAAAAGAGTTTATGAAGCAAGCAGAGTGAAGAAAGTTAAATCAAGATGACCAAGAAATGAAGAGAGTTTTAAAGTAGGAAGAGGTAAGTAAATACGCAAAGGATAGAACACGGTGGAAAGAGATATGGGGAATAACGACAGAAAATAACTAAGTCGATCACAAGTTAAAAATGCTTAAGGATAAAGCATGTAAGTATTACAGTTAACTAATAAATGTATTCTCGTGTAGTTATATCTTATGCTTGTTAAATAAAATTCTATAAATAAATTCTGAGATTAAACTGGAATTACTCCCACCAAGTATAATAGAAATTTTCCCCGACACTGCCTGAATGTAAGTCTATACACTGTATTTTATTAGAAGCAATTGTGTAATATCAAAAGCTGTGTCTAGCCCCAGGGTGACGTCATTAGAGTACACCTGAAAGTAGCACCAGCAGCTGTGATACGATGTGCCAATAACTGGTTGAGACTTGTCTAATAGCATCGTTGTTTACTCGCTAAGCCCTTGTGCAGGATTACTATGAGTTTACCAAAGGATTCTAATTACTGACATATGCGATATCACTTGGATTAAACGTACTTAGATATACGGATATGAATCAGATTATTTGACGACATCAAATTTGGAGAAATATTACTTTGTTCTGCCACAAATCAGAAAATCAAAAGAAAAGTTTTGCTTTATCCCTAAGTTTCTGAAAACTTAGTTAACTACAACCAAATGGTCAGAAAATGGTCACAAGGAAACAGCGCACACGGAAAAATACATACACGAAAAAAATCGCACACGGAAAAATGTGCACCGGAAAAATGCACACACGGAAAAAAGCGTACCTATACTATATCTCAAATCAGTTTTAAATAAATCGTGAAAAACTATTACACCGATAAAATTAATTGTTTGCCCGCCTTAATATATTGCGTTCACTTTTATAAGGACAAACCCAATCTGGTTATTTTCGTTACTTTCATAGTGTAATACTGACTTTAAATGTCATTTAAATATATTCCTTACTCTGTAAAACTTACTTCAGATTTGTTAGTTCTGCTCATTATAGTTAAGATAATATTTATCATTATGACATGTATCAAATGGAATGATATTTTAAGAAAGCGACATTTTTTACCATGTGTAATTTTAACAGCAATATGGCCGATCGACGTAGCGTAGTGGTAACACACGTTCCCTATGTTGTTAAAGTCTCGGGTTCGAATCCTGTTCAGGCATGGAATTTTCATTATTAAAAATTAAAATTGTCCTGGCTAATTGCCTTAGTAGCAAAGGCCATAAACTTAAAGTAAAAAAAAAAATACCAACATGACATACAATTTCAAAGGTGCAAACTAACAGTTAACTCTCCGGTCTGACATATATATGGCAACACTGTTGACAGACCCATATGATTTCTGGATAGTACCAACCTTCAAACAATACGTGTGAAAATTTCATGACATTCTGACAATTAGTTTAGAGGTTACAGTGGTTTTAGTGACTCCAGTTTTTTAATTTTCAAAAGAATGGATAAAAAAGAATTTCGAGTGTTGATTAAACATTGTTTTTTGATGGGAAAAAATACTGTTGAAGCTAAACAGTGGCTTGATAAGCGTTATAGAGACTCTGCACCAGGCAAATCAACTATTACTGATTGGTATGCTGAATTTAAACGCGGTCGTACAAACACCGATGATGCTGAACGCTTTGATCGCCCAAAGTCTGCAGTTATTCAGGTAAATATAAAAAAAGTCCACAAAATAGTTTTGAAAGACCGTAAATTGAAGTTGCGTGAGATAGCTGACACCTTAGAGATATCAGAAGTTACTGTATTTACAATTTTACACGAAAATTTGAGCATGCGTAAATTGCTTTCGAAGTGGGTGCCGCGCTCGCTTACACCGGACCAAAAACAACAACGCATCGACGATTCAGAGCGCTGCTTGGAGCTGTTCAAGTGAGATAAAAAGGATTTCTTGCGTCGGTATGTGACAATGGATGAAACATGGATCTACTACTACACACCTGAAACAAAAAGGTCGTCCGCTGAGTGGACAGCAGTCGGTGAAAGTCGTCCAAAGCGACCAAAAACTCAAAAGTCAGCTGGCAAGGTTATGGCATCCGTATTATGTGCCTGCAAGTCTTACGTGTAAATACATTCGTAAAAATCAGGGATGGGGAGTCGGAGTCGGAGTCGGGAGTCGGGAGTCGAGGAGTCGAAGCTTTTTGGACGAGTCGGAGTCGGAGTCGGGAGTCGGAAAAAGTTATCGACTCCCGACTCTTTGACTACATATTTATCAAGGATGAGAACAATCCGAAAGCGAAAGCAAAATATCATACTACCAGAATTTGTTAAAGAATAGGAACAGAAACGACATTTTTTCTCTGTGCATGAACGAAAATGAAATTAAAAATATTCAATTCCGGTTTCCTTCATGCTTTTCAGTTAAAAATTTAGTTAATTTTTAGTAATATCTAATTTTTCTTTTTTTGTATACTTTGTTTATTATGTTAAAACGAAACTAAACTGGATAGTTATTTTCTCAAGTTGTAACGGGCTTTGTGATTATTTTATGTTTCATGTTGGCAGCTAAAATCTATATGTCAAAAGAAAAAAGTGACATGTTATGAAAAATAAAGTACAGTCTGTTCCAAACGATTAAGCGGAACTAACTGGAATTTTCATTTTTGTAAGTTGTCATTAGCTATTTTTTTATATATTGAAGTTGGCTTTTCCTGAACAAAATGATCAAAAGCTTCAATCAAACGGTAAAAGTAACTAGTATTGAAAATGTAGTTCCGCCTAAACCAAAGGAACAGACTTTATATAAAATACAAAACAATTTTTTTTTTAAACTAATATATTTGAAAATTTGCATTAAAAATGACTCAATAGTCAAGATGAAATGAAAATGACATTTTATAAAAACAGCTCGCCCCAACCCAAGATATTTAATGTAAGTATAGTCTGTTTCTTTGGTTTAAGCGGAATTAGATATCGAAATCTACTAACTTTTAAGGATTGAATGAAGCTTTGTATCATTTTGTATAACAAAAGCCCACTTTGATAGTTAAAAAGTAAACTCGTGATAATTTGAGAAAATAAAAATTCCATTTAGTTCCGCTTAAACATTTGGAATAGACAATTTACCAGTGAAAGGAGTCGGGAGTCGGAGTCGGAGTCGGAGTCGATTTTCAAAAATACCGACTCCGGAGTCGAGAGTCGGGAGTCGATAATTTTTCTGTCGACTCCCCATCCCTGGTAAAAATGAGTAATATTTGAAATCATTTTTGGCTAACATATTGCTAAAAACTTATATTTTTTGTGTATTATTATATTTTTTAAAAATAAACTATTTAAGTTTTTATTTTTGAAATTCGATATAGCATAATGTTAAATTTCTGAGTGATCGAACTATTTTGGACCTGGGCTTATACAATATCTGTATTATTTTATTTTCAAAGTATTGCCCCAGGCATTCTTCACTTATTATGTATCTACGAAATCCTGAAATATGTGATAATTCTCATAACAGCCAATTTTTAAAACCCATTACGTCTTTAGCACCTGCTCAACAATTGTTGTGGATCGTTTCATTAATATTTTTTCAATCAGACAAGTTAAAAATCTGTCCTCAAACCCAACAAAATAATCAATCAATGAAACATCAAATAGAATTCTGAGACATACATCACACTTGTGCAATTTACTGAAGCAAGAAACATCCACAATAGCAATTTCCGTTAAAACCTCGAAATGTCAATTTTTTCAATCGCATTATTTTCTTCTCTCTCGAAAAACTATAAAGCTTGAATAGCTTGAATGTAAAAACTAGGAATCATATATTATATTCTCGCTGGTGATGTCGGAAGAGAACATGAATCATATGGTATCGAATGAATACTGCTCTCTGCATATATTAAAATACTATTTGTTTTTACGTAACTTCCTGGTATTGCTGCAGATTCATGTTTGTTGTGTCATTTTCGATGTATTCTCATTATTTATAGCTTTTGGGGTATTGCCATTGTTTACCAACCGGCGATCAGCTTGAATTAACAACAAAATGTTTCAAAGAATACCTTTCATTTATATTTAAAAAATTAATGTGAAGTGTGAATTTTCACACATTTCTGCATTTTTTAAGCAACTGACAACTAATTGTGAGTATACATTACAAATCATAAAATTCGATAACTTTTGAAAAACTAATCCATGTACTTCTATCGAGAGATTATATCTAGAAGATTACAATAGAAAACAAAAATGAACTTATTTTTTGTGGCATGGACAAAACATAGTGTATCCCACTTGAAATCTGACTTAAAGCCGAAAATGACCTCAGATTTTTTCTATCACCCATCATTTTTTTTGCTATGAGGTATTGTTGGTTTCTAACGAAATATTTTTTTATACCTCGTAATAATAAACGTTTTATTATTACGAGGGATGTTTCCAAAATTCTGTGAATTTAGCTATAATTTTTATTATTTTGTTAATTTTCGTCAATATTACAATGTAGTTTTTCAACATACTCTCCATTTAACTGAATACATTTATCCCAACGATAAACTAATTTTTTAAGCCGTCATATTAAGTATCAGACCTATTGAGTTTCTGTTCTGGTTCCAACAGCCTTGGCACCCAGCGCGGCGAAACCTTGCTAACGCCCAAACAATCATGCAAGATATCATGAAGGCGCACACTAATTTGATGAATAGTCATTCGCCTGTCCTCTTTCAGTAGGTCTTCGACGGCAGTAATGTTTCTTTCATTTACCGAAGTGCTTGGGCGCTCACTGCGTGGATCGTCTTCTAGTGATGTTCTACCAGTTTTAAAACGATCGATCCACCGATAAACAGTACTTTTGGATTCTGCAGACTCACCAAATACTCCTTGCAGACGCTGAATAATTTCTGATGTTTTCACACCTTCTTTCCACAAAAAGAAAATTATTGCTCTTTGAGATTTTGCTGCGTCTTCCATGGTTACAAAAACTGTACTATGAAAACGCGTCTATATCAGTCGAATACCTAAATCAGACTGAACAATATTGCACTAGTTAGTTGCATAAATATTTCAAGACTTGTCTGGCACCAATAACATTGCCTATAAGTTCTGCATAATTTAATTATAGCACAATTCCCAGAATTTAGGAAACATCCCTCGTACTTTTAACTTCCCTCAAAATGTTGTTTTTAATGTTTTACGTCGATATTTTGAGGCATACCTTATTAATATCCAGTAGTAATCAGCCAGCAAATTTGGACTTCATTTACCCTGAAATCGCTTTTCCATGGTGAAAATGTCTTGGTTGAACCGCTTCCCATGTTCATCACTTACTGCACCTAGATCTTTTGGGAAGAAATGTAGATGAGAGTCCAGAAAGTGAATTTTTAAAGACATCCTACATCTCATTTTTTTGTAGTTTATTCACGATATCTTTGTAATTTTTAGCTCACACATTTCCAAGAAACAACTGTTGTAAAAGCTTTCCAAGCTCTTCAGCTTAATTTAGCATACTGTCAAATGCATCATCTCTCATTATTTCTCTTATTTGTGGGCCCACAAATATATCCTCTTTCTACCACTGTCATGAAATTTCTCTTACAGGAAGATGTCCAGGGGCGGACTATGGTCTAGGCAGACTGGGCAACTTCCTAGGGCCCGTATTTTTTGAGGCCCGGAAAATGTTTATATTTGTTTGCTCTTAGCTTTATTTCGGAATGATATTTTCTTTTGTTTTTGAGACTTTGCATAAGGCTCTGATCTTCCTTAGTCCGCCACTAAAGATATCATTAACATATCAGTGAAATTTAGCCAAGCAAATAGCAATTTTCCGTACAATAACTTATTACACTATAATAATTTATAGTTTTCTACAAAATAACTATTATAAAAGCTTCTAACTTTATAGTTATTATTCAAGAATAACACACAAAAAGTTGACATGTCAGATTTGGCGGAGAAATATTATTATTTTTGGACTGTGTAAAAACAGCTGCTTCTCAGCTAATCACAGGAATTTTTCGCGCGAGAAACTTAACGCTCCTCCTAGTTTATAGACTATAGTGCTAGCCGCAAGGTGTGCTAAACTAATTACCACTTGATTACTAACTTATCAGGAGCGTATATCTGCTCCCCGTTCTTCAAGTGTTTTTCAATGTGTGGCTTCATATAAAAGATATTAAATTGTAAATTAAATAATAAAAGTTATTTTTTATAAATATTTATACGATAATGTTATACGTGAAGTCGGTTTTAGTTAGGTTGTCTTTATCCATTGTGTTTTAATTGAGTTTTAGTAATGATTGGTGTTTTCTTTATATGTCATTTCGGCGCCGAGGCTGACAGAAAAGATTGATAAAGAGCCTTGCGAGGCTCTGATAATTGAAATATAAAGAAATGATGAGTAAGCAAAGTTCCAATTCTTACTTAAATAGAAAATACTCCAACCATAAAGATGAGCAAATTCAGAGGAAGCATTCAGATATCGTATATATTGTGTTTCTCTCTTGTTTAGTCTCTTGTTTAGTCTCTCTCTCGTTTATAAATGAAACTAATGGACTCTTGACTGATAAATCGTTCATCTTACTCTACCAAGTATCAGACTCTACTTCGAAGCAAACGTTTTAAGGTATTATTCATATGGCACAACCAGCAAAATATCAGTAGAGAATTTAGGGCCTCAAACACCTATCATGACGTTGGAAAGTAGGTAGGTTTTCCAACATGTATTTAATAATTTTTGTGAAGTTTATGCGTGCATTGTACGTGAAAAACTCTGGGAAAATATGGAAAAATTTTGCATACCCAGTAAACTTATCAAGATGACAATGAAGTGTGTGTCGGGATCCATAAGCAGAGTGAAAGTAGGAAACCTTTTGTCACAGGCTTTTGAAATTCATACTGGAGTCAGACAAGGAGGGCCACCTCACCATTGCTATTTAACTTCGTGCTGGAGATGGTTCTACGAAAAGATACCAACTACGATGGTCTACAGCTCAATAGGTGCAACAAGATTTTATGTTATGTAGATGATTTGGATATAATTTGAAATAAGGTGGAAGAAGTAATTAACCTAACTGACCTTCTTGACATAGAAGAAGTTAAAGAAGGAATTAAAAGCAAAAATAACAAACAAAAAAAGAAATCTCATTGCTAGTAGACGCAGTCATGAGAACAAGACCAACTAAAAAACTTTTGAGAGAGATTATATTTTCAAATACCTGGACACCGTGATAAATCAGGTGAATCTGATACTACATGAAATAGCGTATATAATTAAAGCTGCTAATACATCGTATTTTGCAATTAGTCTTCTTTTCAAAACAAAACTCCTGTCTAGAAACGCCAAGATTAGGTTATTCCAAACTATCATACGTCCCATACTATTGTATGGAAACAAAACATCAACCTACCAAAGTGCGATCACAATGCCTCAGAGTTTTCGAAAATTAACTATTATGCCGAATTTTCGATCCTATTCAAAGTAATGTTAAATTGAGAATTCGCAAGAATAAAAATATTCGAGAATTGTACTCAAAGAAGAGTATCACACAAGAACTCAGAGGAAGGAGAGAGAAATGATAAAGAAAATATGGGAAGTAAAATTACCTGTTAGTGGAAATGCACTAGAAAGACCTCTCAAAATAGATGGAAATATCAACTGATGATCTAACAAGTATTGGTATAGGACAGTGATGGCGAACCTATGACACGCATGTCACGGGTGACAACGCCAAGACATTTTAGGTGACACGCATCGTTTACGGACGGCCAAGTCTTCGGCCAAGAACAATAAACGCATCTGGGCTCAAATGTTTGTGAACTTGAGGTCCAAACTTGAGAATCTGGAGAGAAGTCGTTTGGAGAATGAAAAAGAGTACCACTACGAACAGGAAATTTGAAGTGCTTGGAACCGATTACCAGAATTTAGCGATGGCTTTATTTAAATTTTATCTTCGTACTTTTGTGAGATCTTACTCTCGGCGTTAAATAATATTAAAACCAATAAAAGAAACCGACTGATAGATGAAGTTAGTAGCGATTGCTTGGGTTTGAAGTCCACGAAATACCAACCTTCAATTGAATTTACCAAATGAAAATCAGCAAAAAAGTCACTAATGTAATGAATTATTTGTTTTTGTTTTTTTAACAAATAAATACATCATAAATAGAACTATTTTACTAGGGCTGCGAATATCACAAAATTATGGAGATTTCTAGACGTGGCACGGTACCCGAGTTAAGCTGGGTTTTTACACAATTTTGACACACCGAGCTCAAAAGGTTCGCCATCACTGGTATAGGAGCACATAGAAAGACATGATAACTAACAGATCAAGATGGAAGACTTATGTGAGGCCAAAAGTTGGCCCGACTGACAGTGCCAGAAGTAGAAGAATGTTGCAAGAATGTGTGATTGTAAATGGATAAGAAAAATTCTTGACTGGATACCACAAAACTCTACTAAGATTAGAGGTAAACCACCAACCAGATAGAAAGACGATATTTTAAGAATTTTCGAATATTGACTATTATTAGTTTAGGACAAGGGTTTGGAGGAGAAAATGGGATGGCCTGCGTTCAGCAGTGGACAAATTTCACTGGTAAATGATAATTCTTTTATTTTATATTATTGTATTTTATTTTATTATGATCGGACCACATACGAGGCTAACCCAGTAAAGTGCACAATTTCCAAATAGGAATTAGAATATTATTAAAATATTTGATATAGATTTTTATGAAATTAAGTAGAAGAGGATTGAGGACCACTTAAAGAATTTAATTTATAAATTCATCACTTCCTGAATATTTGTTTGGAACAATTGTAAATATCTATATGTGAAAAAACGAGATTGTACGTAGTGGAAAGTCTGATAAGGGGTGAGTTAGTGAATAAATTTGTGTTTGAACTGATTTGATTGAATAAGTTTGTACTTCTGGTATTGTATGTAGGGATACAAAACTCAATAAGATGTCGGATATTGATTATGATAATTAAAAATTACGTCTTGTGTGTTGTTATTTTATTCGAATTTACGGAAAATTTTCTTTATCGTGGTTCAAGTCTTAAAAGTAAACATGTATAGTAGAAATTCTAACGACTAAAGTGTTTAATTTGTGTTATTTCTAATAAATTTGTTTGGAGTAGCAGCTGCAATGCGCAATCAATATATTCAAAGCTCTATGGTAACATATATTATGTGGTACAATCTTCTCCCGATTGGAAACTGATATATACCAATATCAGAAAATGAAATACTGCAGTAGACGTTATTAATATAGAGCGCGCTCTTCTGGGAAAACTGGTCCTCTTTAGATGTGCTCCGTCGCGACATTCCCTACCACTGAACCAGTGGTCACCAAAATTTCGATCACGAGTAAAAATGGTAAAAAAATACCAACGAGATAGGCAAATTTTAATTATGAAAAATCGAACTTTTCCTTTCTCTTTTTGATAAAATTATATCGTATGATTCGAAAATCATCCAGAAAATAAACAACGATTGATTGCTATAGTCGGATTGCTGATAAGTGACTGTTCGTTGTTACAAGTATCGATATTCAATACTATATGCTTTCTCTGTCTATATCATTATAATTATTTGCATACCCATAGTAACGTATAGTGACTCAAGTTGACAACTAACCTTGAAAATTATTTGAATAAAAAACAAAGCATTAGAAAGAAACAGCATGATTTGTAGATATCTTTACTAATTAGAGCACGAAAATAAATTTACAGCAGTACTCAAACAAACAAAATTATTAATTTTAAGATAATAATTATGAATACGGAAAAATTTATACTCATACGTAAATTTTGGATTATAATTTGTTGTTTATTCCAGCAGATTTAAATTAAAAGTTATGAATTTAATAATTGGCCGCAAGCCTTATTTTAATTAATATTTATTACCAGACACTGACAGTTAAGACAAATATCAAAACACATTTTTAAAATCGCTGAAAAATGGTAACTAGATTATTATATGAATGCACTACTTGATACATACATGTAACAGTCACCTATCAGCAATCCGACTTATAACAATAACCTGTGATCCAAAGAAATAAAAATTGTCAGAGTGAGCTGAGGAAAATAATCCAACAACAAAAAAAACAAAAATTTAGTTGGTTTTTTGTGAAGTCCTGCACCTTATTATAATGTGTTCTATTTATAGATTGTGATATTCGAGGGTAATTGGTCCCTTTACAATCCCATTATTATTATTTATTATTATTTTTTTTTTTTTTTTCTAGTCAGATTTACAGTTGTCATTTTCTTTACGTGAGTTATCCATTGTAAACATCAGTAGATAGTTGGTACATTTACTTATAATGGCAACCTAAATTAGCAATTATCGGAAGATTTACTTATTAATTTCTATTTTAATAAATGTTTTTGTATAATTTTTCAAACATTTTGGAGTTTTCTGTTCTCTTGAAATACTACAAAATGCTGGATATGATTTGCAACTCTACCGCGCGCGGCGCTGATTACAAAACTTGCTCGGAATTGGCCCACATTGTTTTCTGACATATTGTTTCCAAAATGAAAACTTGGCGGCGAACGAAGTTTCAACTTATTGTTACAATCAATGTAGTTTATACTTTAAAACCTTACTTTTTAGTTAGGATCTTAGTTTTTAAAATAAAGATCACAATAGGGGATAGGCATGATTTTTTAATTTTTTTTATTATATTCCTCTTGTTGCATATAAACATAAAAAACAGTTTTTAATTTTTTTTTTTTTTTAATTTGAAGGCTTAAAAACATCATAAATGTATGTAGCGCGCGAAAACGACGTGTGACGTCATACCCTTCTAACTGACACTTGACACTACTAGTCTACCCAGCGTACATAGGGTTACATGACGATATTTCACTGGACAAAATTACACGGGACAAAATTACACAGAAGAAATTACACATAGACAGAATTACACAGGGAAGAAATTACACAAGGACGAAATTACACATACGAAAATTACACTAAGACAAAATTACACATTTAATTTACTTTAATTTAAACATACTAAAATTTTCTTCTGTTTAATTTTGTCCCGTGTAATTTTGTCCAGTGTAATTCTGTCCTGACACCCGTACATAGTCTGTTGTGAACTTATTTGTTTGTATAACTTTTATGGGTTATGTAAAGTTAGAGTGATATTAATTAAAATAAAGTTTAATTCTATAAAAACAATTTATACATGTTTACCGAATTAAATTTTATATTAAAATATATAAAATATGGAAGATCCAGGCCCCAGTACTACAAAATATTGTTTAGTACCAATGTGCACAAATAGTTCAATTAGAAATCCAAAAAAATAATTTATTTCATTACCTGATGACGAAAAACAACAGAAAAGCTATGAGGCGAAATAAAACCGATATTTCAGAAAAAAGTAAACTTTATGTTTGTGAAGACCATTTTAATGTGAGTACATATATTTTATAAATTATTTTAATAATAAATGCGTGAAAAATTGTTTAAAAACAAATACAAAACTCTCAAACAATACAATATAAACACGTAAACATTATGTTTTGTCTGTATCTGTGACGTCAAACCCTTACAGTCTCAGTCGTATCTACTCGGCAACCTTCGCGGCGTGGTCGGCTTATTTCAAATTTACAATATTTTAATTAAAAAATTTGGCTATAATATTAATTAAAATGTGATTTTTGTTGTGTTAGGTGACATAACTAACATTAAAATGTAGTTTTAAGGAAATATAAATTTTATGCGTATCCCCTATTATAGTTTAAAGAAAATCTGTAAATACATTTGAATTTATGTATAGAGACATTACGGTTTAGAGTTGAGGCAAGTCCCATAGAACTACAAGACCTATTACATATGAAAGAAGAAGTCAGCAGTGATTAAGACCTGAATAATAACTATAATAATAACCACTGGCGAAGGGAGAGCTCCGCTAGACCATAAAAACCGAAAAGTTCGAAAACATTAATTCAAAACCTATTCCTCCCATTAATTATACTGAAAAAATGTACCTGGAATAAATTTTCAATATCGAAAATTATAAAAATATATATAGATCGGGTAAGTAAAAAAAAGATATTGGTAAAACTTTAAAAATACATCAAATTATGTTCTATACAAATTTTTATTCAAGGATTGCGATTCATATGAAAATAATTGCCTTGGTTTTCATCGGTTTCGGATTTCAAAGATTGATTTTGGACGAATTATCGACGAAAACCGCGGTACCACTGTATTTCCTCTATTTCTATACTTATTGTATTGTATTCACATTAGATACTGATGTCATTTCCAGTAATATTGGCCTAAGACAAGGAGACACACTTGCACCTATGCTCTTCAACATGGTGCTAGACACCATCATGAGGAAAAATTTACTCCAACACGACCACTACTTATTTAGAAACCGAAACCAAGTGCTAGATTATGTAGATGATCTCCTCATAATAAGCACATCCGAAAGAAACGCTGTTGAATCGTTTAACTCGCTAATGACAACAGCAGAAACAGAAGGGCTTGTGATAAACACATAAAAGATAAAGTACATCATGGCATCGAGAACACCTCAAAACGAATGCCCACCAGCAATCGCAGAACTGCAAATAGAATCCGTAACACGTATTCTGCAACAGCAACATCACGGAAGAAATAACTTTAAGAATCCTTTCTGCAAACAAAGCCTAATATGCCCTTAAAATTCTGCTCAGATCACGCTTGCTATCCCGGCATACAAACATTAGGTTATACAAGACCCTTCTTTGACCCATACTCACATATGGAAGTGATTATTGGACAGTTACACAAGAACAAGAACGACGGTTAAGAATTTTTGAACACAAGATTCTATAGACAAATTTAGGAACTGTCCAAGGGGATGGAAATGGAGAATCAAAAGAAATGATGAGCAGCGCTACCTTTATGATGACCCGGATGTGATTGGCTTCATAAAAAGTTGGAGTCTACGACGCATAAACATCTTCGTTGCACATTGTTTTTATTTATTTATTTATTTATTTATTTATTAATTACTGCTGCCCAACAGTATTACCCAAAACGGGCAGGTACATAAGTATATACATTAAATTTGAACAACAAAAGTAATACTTAAATTTACTAACAAAATTTTACTAACAAAAGTAATAATTAAAGAAACAAACTTTTCAAATAGCATATAAATAATATTGTTACAAATACATATTAAATAGTATAATACAAAATAACAAAATCCTCTAATATTTACAATTTTCAATAATTTTGTAAACACAAAATTATATATAAAAAAAAGAAATCGATAAAAATGCTCTAAAAAAGTTCGAAAATTGTATCATCACGTGTATAGTATGAACACATACGATTTACAGGAGATTTGAGATGAAGGTTGGTATGAGCCTGTGGAAGGTAGAATAATAGTGGATGTCTGGTTGGAACAATAGGAGCGTTGAAATTTAATCTTTGGAGGGTTAAGGGGTCATCAATTTGATTATTTAATAGTTTTTTTAAATGAAAAAGTGACTTAGTTTTACGACACTCTGCGAGGGACACAGAACTAAAGAGGTCCAGTAAAGTAGCGTAACTAAGACGTTGAGGAGGATAAGAGCCCATTATTTTGAAATAAATATATTTTAAAAATTTGTACTGTACCTTCTCTAACGTTTTTTGTTGGTTCTCGTAAATTGGATCCCAAACTACTGAACAGTATTCATATTTAGATCTAACAAAGGCATAGTATAAGGAGAAAATGGCATTAATATTAGTGAAGTCACGTGTGTTACGAATGATGAAACCAAGCATTTTCAGTGCTGATGAAAAAATATTATCTACATGTGTCTTAAATGTTAATTTAGTATCGAAAGTTACACCCAGATCCTTGATTGTATCACAACGCTCAAGAGTAACACCAGAAATAGAATAAGAAAAATGATTGGAGTTAATTTTCCGAGTAAATGATAAAGTTTTACATTTAGACAGATTCAGTTTAAGTTTGTTTGCGGTGCACCAAGTACTTAGGGCATTAAGACAATCCTGAAGAATTTCACAGTCTTGAGGAGAGGAGATTTCACGAAAAATTTTAAGGTCATCAGCAAAAATTATATGATCACTTTTAAGTACCTCACTTACATCATTTATAAATATTAAAAAAATAAGAGGTCCTAAATTTGAGCCCTGTGGTACACCTGATTCTACCAGAAATTTGGAAGTATTATAACCACGATAACTAATAAAAAGATAAATGTTTTTCACAACTGAAAGAAATGCACATTGTTTTTCACAACTCTAGCTATCGCAAGTCGCATCAAAGTGCATTCTTCAATTTTTGGGCCACATAACACACAGAACGGACAATATTGAAAAACAAATTAGTCAAGGTAAGATTTGTAGTTAGGTGAATGGAATAATTGGAACATAATTATAAAATAAGATGTAATTGGCTAATAAAAAGGACTAAATATAATCTAGTATCTCCTCATCGTCCTGCATCTGTTATGCTTTGGTCCCCCTGAAGAGTAATAAAAGTAAGTCGGAACTATCAACTGCTCTTGAAAGCGGTGCAAACAAATCAGATATTTTGGCCGTCCCTGGTGAATTTCGGGTTGAATAGAGTTAAGCATTGATAGTAGAAAGTAATTTAACGTCCAAATTTTGAATATAGGTAGAAGTAGGAAATAATTTCACTCAGCTTTTTGGACAAGAAGCGTTTATTTTAACAAAACACAACGTTTCGCCAACAACATTGTTGGCTTCTTCAGGTGCTATAACAATAACATCATGATAGAAAACAATATTGTACAATCAATAACAAAATTTACCTATGTTAGTTAAACGTAGTCATAACAGACTGTACATCAATCATCTCCAAGGATGGTGAATTGCAGAATTCATAGACATTAATGTGTACTTGAAGAAAATAGACCATAGGAAAAAACAGGAGTAAATTTCAATTAAATATTGAAATATAATGATCAAAAATTAGAAACTATTGTTTAAATTTTACAATGTAAAAATGAGACAAAACCAACTATATAACTGTCGAATATTAACTTATTCATAAATACAATGATATCGAGTTTTATCGATGCATCAATATGACAGGCTGCGACACTATCCCCCCCAAACTACCTGGTACGCACAAATCGACAGAGTTGACAGTGTCCCACCCTGTACAACATAATGCAACGATAACCCCCGAAATCATGAAATTTTCACCACTACCAACTCAGTGGAAAGAACCAAAATGAATTAATTGAGTTTCGGAGCAATCATACAATTCAACGTACCAATCCCTCAAAACAATGGTACGTACAAAGTAATGAGAGAAAGGTACCTCAAACGGTATATCAAGTCCAAACCCCAAAAACCCTTAAGGATCCCTAAATCCAATTTTAAATACAATATGAATTGCAGAAATAATAAATTTTAAACCGGTACAGACACCGGAAAACCCTAACAGTAACAGTTAGAAACCCAGAAGGATGTAGAGTATTAAATCTTAATACAGTCCGACGTACTCAATCCCAAAATCGATGGTACGCACAATGATCTTGTGGAGAGAGTACCCCAAACTGTATATCGGACCCAAAACTCTACTAATCTGGAGAATTCAAACCGAACTGCCTAACACATGTTAAATGATATTACTACGTTAAATTTACTAAAATTTTGATTTTGTGGAGATGGGAGGAAGGAAACCACAAGGTAAAAAATGCAATTCACCATCCTTGGAGATGATTGATGTACAGTCTGTTATGACTACGTTTAACTAACATAGGTAAATTTTGTTATTGATTGTACAATATTGTTTTCTATCATGATGTTATTGTTATAGCACCTGAAGAAGCCAACAATGTTGTTGGCGAAACGTTGTGTTTTGTTAAAATAAACGCTTCTTGTCCAAAAAGCTGAGTGAAATTATTTCCTACTTCTACTTAAGCATTGATCTAATGATCTATATCCAATATTGGACAAAGTAAAGCTGATGACTATGTTGATGGCATATCACTCTCAGAGACACCTCACTCTTATTAACATTGACGTATTTATTAAAATTTTTGTCAACCACAAATTTATAATTAAAATAATTGAGTATGTAGTTTCGTCAAGTAGGTACAGAATTAATTTGGGAGATGTTACGTCTCGCTTGGTTCGTCTGTTCATAAAACCTTAATTAATATAAAGCCATCAGTGACTTCTCATAAGTTAGGATAGTAATAATCTTAAGTTAACCAACCGCTATTTTCAAGTCCTTGCTCCCTTCTGTTCGCTGTTCATACTACGCAACACTTGATGAAAATCACACAGCGACGACTTCAAATAACTACACAAAATTTGGAAGATTTCATTAAAGCACAGAGCCTTAGGTTATTTATAATTATAAAACACAAAACTACCATCGTGTACACTATTATTAGTATAATACAAGGTGTCTCAAAAGAAATTTTATATTTAGTGGATCGATTAAAAAAAAAGTAAGCCGTATATAGAAAAAATGTTTATTAATTATTAAAATACACTTTTTGGGGATTTATTTCTTAAAAATAACGACGTCTAAATGTAGACCCCTCGCGTTCTCGGCACTCATTTAATCGAACAGTAAAATTACTTATGACGTCTCGGCAGGTGGACTCAGGGATGGCTGCCATTTCGTGACGGATATTTTCTTTCAAATGCGCCAGTGAAGTCGGTTTATTGGCGTAAACTTTAGATTTAAGATAACCCCATAGGAAAAAGTCCATAGGGGTTAAATCTGGACTGCGTGGAGGCCAATTTATGTCACCTCTCCGGGAGATCAATTTGCCTGAGAAAATTTCACGAACACGTGGCAGAGACATATTGGACGTGTGTGAAGTTGCTCCGTCCTGTTGGAACCATGTTCTTTGGTTATAGCCAGGAAAGTTTTGCAGTTCAGGTACCAAGAAGTTGTCTAACATCTCCACATAACGCTCTGAATTCACTGTAACTGCACGCCCCCCTTTCGTCTTCAAAAAAGTAAGGGCCGATAATTCCTCGCGCCGACATCGCAGCCCATACGGTCACTTTAGGCGAATGTAGGGGTTTCTGATGTTTGCATTTCGGATTCGTTGCACTCCAGTAGCGGCAGTTCTGCTTATTTACGTGGCCATTAAGATGAAAATGAGCTTCATCCGAAAACAAACCGTTGGTAAACGTTGAAAATCGCTCAATCACCTGATTTACGAAATTAAGCCTCTGACTGGCATCTTGGGGCTTTAATTCTTGCACCAATTGAATTTTGTAGGGGTGCAGCTTTAGGTCTTTGTGCATAATGCGATGTAATGATGATCTATGCACATTTAAAGCACTTGCGCGCTTCCGAATTGAAAGGTTCGGGTCGTCACGAACAGACTGATTAACATTCTCCACGTTTTCTACCATTCTTGATGACACAGGTCGCCCGGATTTTGATTTATCCAGCGTTGTACCAGTCTCTTCAAACTTTTTAACCCAATGTCGAATGAGAGGAATGCTTGGCGCATCATTTAAGTGGCGAAAACCTCGAATACTGCAGAATTTTCTACGCGCTACAGTCGCCGAATCACCGTTTTTGTAAAACTCTCGCACGCATAACGCGCGGTCTGCTCCCGAGAAACGCTCCATAGCGACTAAATTCCCAAGAGCCATGCTACCGATTGACATAACCCCCGCGCCCCTCGGATACGTTGCGTTCACGCAGTAAGCTAAATAAATATAAAATTTCTTTTGAGACACCTTGTAGTTAGGCCCGGTCTTTCCACCTTCAGATAAAGTCCCAGATAACTATCTGACAGATAAGGTTATTTGTAACTTCATCTGCTAAATAAATGTCAATACCAGTCAGTGAATCCAATAGGTCAGTCTCATTATCCGTTAGATAACTATCTGATAGATACATTTGTATAGAATGAAGGGATGACATTTACTCAGCAGAAGAAGTTAAAAATAACCTTATCTGTTAGATAGTTACCTGGGACTTTATCTGAAGGTGGAAAGACCAGGCCTTGATGTTTTAATAAATCAGATTATACATTTACTTAGATATAATAATACGAGCCCAGAATCATACGAGCTATAAAATCATAGGGTACGCGCATAGTGAAAGCTGGTTGCTGGTAGCTGTCTGCCAGCACTGGCAAAAGCCAGCCTACGAGCAGGAATTTCCTATGTGTTATCAATTATACCGCGCATAGTAGAGTCTGGTGCTATTTTCCAGCGCTGGCTACCAACACGAACCAGCAAGCAGGATTATTTTTGATATACCAGCGTGCTGGAACCAGCCGCTTGCGCTCGTTATCAAAAGTATTTTGAAAGTTGTTTTTAGGGTTTTGTAGGTATGACCAATAAACCCTTACACCGTCATTTTGTCGTCTGTTCGGTAAAAATTGTAGCCAAACGGCTAAACCTAGAGAATTGAAATTTGGCATGCTTATACAACCCGCTTATAGGAAAAATACCAAAACATCTAAAAAACATATCCCCCTAAAAATATAAACAAATATGTGCTCACAGAAAAAAAAAAAATATTTTTTTTAAAATTCTGAGTAGGGTATCAAATGAAATCCCTTAGTACGTAGATTAACGATTAAAATTTTATTTTTGTTAAATAAATTATTTTGATGCGATTTGTGCCAAAATTATGACAAAAATTTTTTGTCCCACACCCTGTAGCCCAGATGGTTTAAACTAAAAATCTGAAAAAATTCTAAGTAATGTATATTTGTGTGAACCGGAATAGTACAACAGGAATTTTTGATCAGATTATGTTTTCGGAAAATAACGCATTTTTTGTGTTTTTTGCTTGACCATGTAAAATATTTAATGATATTATGTAGTACAGTAAACAAAGCGCTTCGATGGTGTAATGCTTAGAATACTGGTGTTCTAATTTGCTAACTCGAGTTCAATCCGGCCTCGAGGCAATTTAATTTTTTCTGTTTTTTTGCATTTTTATTTTGTTTAAATTATTTTTTCAAAATTCTAGTTATATTTGGGCAAATATTGCATTTAATTTTTAAAAACGTAAATTTAATAACCAGTAGAAATTGTTGAAATTGAATACTCTTGGACTTACAACCAAGTAACTTATATATAATACCATGGATACAAGTAAAAAAATAAAATATATAAAATATATGAAATGTCATGTGTTATAATGTCTGTATCATATTAGTGCCTAAATATATTATTGCTATACTGCTATTTATATTCCTATAAATACACGAAATCCGAAGGGTGGAGCTTATGACTAGAACAACCAATGGAAGCGATAAGCGCAATTTGCAAAATCTTATTGAACCTTGCTATATATAAAAAATACTGCGCATATTTAGAAACCTACATAATAGTATTAGGCATTCGAATTCAAATTAACAAAAAAAAAATATATTAACATAAATTTTGTTTTGGCATCCCAAATAATCATTATTCACTTACTAAATACCTGCGAAACCATGAAATGTGTGATAATTCACACTTCACATCAATTTTTACTGACCGCCAACATATATAAGGGAGGTATTGTGATCATACCAATTTTGACGTTTCGAGATTTCGATGGATCTCCACGAATTGAGGTCCCTACATAACGTTTTGACTATTTTTAGCATGATGTCTGTCGGTCTGTCTGTCCGTCCGTCTGTCTATCTGTCCGTCTGTTTATTCGTCTGTCCGTCTGTTCGTCTGTCTGTCCGTCTGTCTGTGTACACGTGCAGAGCAAATTCGGCTGAAAGGATTTTTATGAAACTTCATATTTAAGCTTCCGCCATCAATGGCACGAGTTGATCAACTTTTGGTAAAAATAGGTTGACTAAAAATGGGAGTTTACTCGTGTCGATTTTAAGATTTGCTGTAAAATTTTTCATATTTAAAGTCTCAATTTTTTCATATTTATATGTAACGTTTCCATGGTCATGACAAATAATATCTCTGTTAGAAAATATTAGGTCAAGTTATTTCTACTCTGCTGCTAGAATGTAATTTATATAAGTACTTTATGATGGCGGTCGGTCCTGTGGTGGCCACAGCTGATTTTTTGTATTTATTCTAATATTTTTCTGATACTGCTATTTTTACGCACATGACTGTAGGTATTACTTGAAATTTGTAGTTAATTTTCTATCACTCTGCACAATGAATTAGTAGAATGTTATTAAATATATATGCAAAAAGCCTACCTTATATCTTTTTGGAAAATTTAGTGAGGTGTACAAGATAGAGTTTTATTAAATGTTTTTAGGATGAGCAGTTGTTGCGCTGTTTTGAATAAAAAACGTAAGCAAAATTGTAATCTAAAACAAGTTAAACGTGGCGGTGGCAGCCAAAGCTGGTGACTCCAAGCTGTGCTTGGTTAGTTTGACACATCTGCCACCAAGTTGTGGAAAGTAAAACTTGCCTTGCTCCAAAGAGACACGTCTGATACCAGAATTTATTAAGAGTTGCATGTCTATTCAGCATCTCTAGAATTAAGACTGCATTTCACAATTCATTAGAAATTTAAACTGATTTCAAGTGAATCATGAAGTTTTGTTAGTTTCAGATTCTCATACGAGATGGCGACAATATTACAAATTGATAGCGTCTTTGTTTTAAATGAGTTTCATATTCCTTCTAGTTAGTAAACTTTACTAACTTCATAACAATTATAGTGCTCGTTAAGGAAAATTTAATTTATTCTTGGAAAAGAGAAATGTGAAATAATGTTAAATTATGGAATTTCTTACCAGATTTGTTAGTTAATTCTTTCTTCGGTAAGATTTATTAAACTTACGTTCTGATGAAAACAAATTTGCTGCCAAGATATTAGAATTAACAGACATTGTTCACATCAGTTTATAAAATTAACTTCGCGGTTTATTTCGTAGAGTTTCGAGGGTTACCTTTTAAGTTTATACAAAAACTTAGAAAGAAAAAAAATTTTTTGGAATATACTGTTTTATTGCTCTTCAAAATATTCGTCTTTAAGATTTATACACTTTTGCATGCGTTCAAACAAGTGATTCTTCTCGAGAATTTCTCGAGAAAAAGTTTTAATTCCCATTTTTCATTTCTCGAGAAATGTAAAATTTGCTCGACGCCTTTACTTTAGTACTTTAAAGGTGATTATAATTTTAACATGTTTTATCGTCTACAATATTTTCAACATTAAATAAAGATGTATATTCTAATAATTATATAATTATTTTTCTCAAGATTTCTCGAGAATTCTCGAGAACAGATAACTCAATAATATGGAAACGAAAGTAAATCAAAATGGAAGGCACTTTGAACACTTGTGAATAAAAATAGTTTATTTTCATTATAGAGAAAACAGATTTTCGTCAACCGAAAGATATTAAATAAGTGTTTAATTAAAAGTTGTTTCTTTTTAAAAACTAAAAGTTGACCTTGATATTCTTCATTTCCGGTCTATTCGGAAAAATTTCAGTACTATTATTCAATCTTTAGGATAAACTTTGATCATCAGAATTTTTACAAAGAACAAAAACCCAGTAAAACAAATAAATAAGTCCATTGCTGTTTATTGATCTTCAAAACTTAAAATTGATTTTCTGAGAAACTACTAATTTCAAGTTACTTGGTTGTAGTATTAAGAGGACGATATATAGGGGGACCGCAGACCATGTGTACATAATTTCGGGGGGGGTTCTATGCCAGAAAAGGTTGAGAAACACTGATCTAGTGGTCGTTTGTAAAAACATAAAAGGTAACTCTCTTATTTATTTTAACTACCGAATAATGACCTTACCTTACAGTTATTTTTTTCAGCTACTGTATTTACAATTCTGATATTTATTTGTGTAGCTCTGATGAAGAAACAAAATTCTCGAAACTGGTCAGATAGATCTAGTTGCATTATTTATGGCCCTAATCCGTACAACATTTTCCACACATACCTATTTACGGACAAAGCCAATTCCATATCTACACACACATTAACAATTAAGACCAATTTCACTAAAATGTATTGGCTTTCATAATTCTAATAACGGAAACATAATTACTTTTTGAACGACCTTTGTATGTTAGAGAGTAAAAAGTTCTTATAGATGGATGGCATCAGTGAAATTCTTAATATTTAAATTTCCTTTGCAAATATTGTCATTTGAAATTTATAGCAAGTCGTCAATATAATTTACAAATGTAAAACAAGGGGCATATTAAGCGCTTCTTTAACGACAAATGCAAATATTCTCTTCTCTAGACGGCAGCTCTATCTCTCTTTATTTATTTAGCATCGAATTGACGACTTATTGATGGCGATCACGCTCTCTTTCAATAACAGGATATTTATTTTCGTTTGTCAAAAAAAAAGTTCAAACACAATTAAGGAAACTTCAGCTCTAACGCGCTTCGTAAAATGTTTTTTTCTCTTAGAATTCTCTTAAAGTTTAGTTGAATTTAAAAGAATGTTAAAGAATTTTAAGTAGTTTATTAATACTTGTCATTAGGTACTCACAGATCACTGATCTTGTAGAATATTCAATAGTTAGTAGACTATAAATAAAAGATATGAACTATATTAAAATATGTAGACGTACTTTGAATCTTTCGAGTCACATACAATGAAATCTCGATGGATCGTTCCTCGAATAATCGTTTTTCCGTAATTGTCATTTATTTTATGCAGTCCCAAATAAATCTATAGATAAATAAAATTCGAGGCTCTGTTTGTACAAATTTCTTAGTAATTTGACTTTTTTTTTTTAATTTAAACAATTTAAGACACATCCACTACAATGGTGATTAGTGTCCCTGTACATTATAGTTACATTAAATAATACATATTAATTTATCTAATAGGTATATACATATATTTTGATATTTTATTCGTTTTATATTTGTGGGGTGAGATCAGTTTCTTCTGTGAACTGTATTATCCGTTCCATTTTTTCCATGTTGTTGGAGAGGGCCAGTGTTGCCAGATGGTGAAAAAGAAAAAATCGTACCAACACTTCAAAATGATCGTATTTTCAAGAAAAAATCGTACAAAAAATTTGCTTTGTAATTAATTTAAAAATTATTAGGTAAATATTTTTCTATTGCACAATCATAGTAGCAGAAAATGATAAAAAATGTATAATACAGCAAAGTCCTTTTTATAAATTTTTATTGAATTAACAAAATACTTAGATAATAATAATTATATAACATTAACATATACATATGTCAGCAACCACATTGTAAACGGGCCTACCCAGGCTTGTGGAAACACACCTTAAGTCCGCAAGCCAACGGACACTGCAGGCAGTCTAAGTTAGCAGTCTAGGCGTGGCAGCTGTACGATGAACGCTACCAGTACGTTATTGTTATTGTTGTGTCTTTAACCTAATGAATTGTAATACAGAAATGGAATATAGTGATTTTATATGAATGTAGTGTGTATTATTTGACTTGAAAGCTGTCATGACTGACAATGCAGCGGTGGGATGTATTTCTAAAAGCAGTGCCGAAATAAAAAGTAAAAAAGTGTTCGCGATTTTACTTAAAAACAGTGAAAACAGTGATATGTGGTGCAAGACAGTAATAATTTCGCATAAAAACAGTGCCAAGTTGTATGAAACAGTGAAAACCAACGCAATTCGCGCGTAATTTGTGTAAAAAAAAAAATAACGGATTTTGGGCGGGAAAAGTGTTGTTCGCAGGGAGCGAAAGTGAACCTTATGTGCTGGGGCGGTAAGGTTGACTTTGTAATGTACGGGGAGTACAAATGTTTTAGAGCCTAAATTCGTTAAAAACTGTGTTTTGCGTCGCGGCGAGCGAAAGAGAATCTTATGCAGGGGCGATAAGGGTTATATTAACGGTGTACAGAGAGTACGTTTGTTTTGAAATTGTAAAATTCGGTAAAAATAGTGAATTTATGCCATAAAAACTGTTGACTGGTAACTGTTGTGATATAAAACATTGTTATTTTATTGTGAGACTGAATTTCGGGGTGAAATTTAGTGAAATTGTTGCATTTAAAACGCAAGTTTTGTGAAAACGCGTGATAACTTGTGTCCGGAAAGTGCGTAGCGGCGTGTGGGCAGTGAGACGCAAGACGGGCGGGTTGCTCGTACGTTTCGACACACGGCGGCCGGTAAACGACAACAAATACTTTCGAACGGAGTGTATGGCGCGCGCGGTATATTTGAACGTGAATCACCGCGACAGTTATTTAAAAACACTTGAAAATGGACACTAAAAGCGAAATGGCCGATGTTAGTGAACCTATTGCGTTTGGGATCACTGAAGAATTGCCAGAGTCAACTGTGAACGGGGCTGAAGGTTTTTACCCTGCAAACTATGACAGAAGTAACTATTTACGTGAACGTGATCCGGAGTTGGAGCGTGAGCGTGACTTTTTAAATCGGGAACGCGAACTTTTAAATCGGGAACGCGAGTTGCTACAGCGAGAGAGGGCCTTGCTTAGCACAACGCCGAGTCCGATGCAAAATATGAGTTGGGGATTCCAGAGAGATCTCGCGGAAAAATTGATGCCTGAGTTTGACCCGGCGAAAACTGCAGGACTGACCGCGGATCGATGGGCCCAGAAGGTAGAAGGCATTGCGAAGGCTTACGGCTGGAGTGATGCTATGCTGCTGACACATGCGGTGTCAAAATTAAAAGGAGCTGCTCGACAGTGGGTTGAATGCGATACGGAAGAGCTGAATACCTGGATGAACTTTAAAGCGAGACTGAAACATAGTTTTCCATCTCACGTCGATCAAGCAGACATACACACAATCTTGTCGAAGAAACGCAAGAGTGCTACTGAGACATATGAAGAATATGCTTATGCAATGAAGACCATAGCTCAGAGAGGAGATATTGGAGGTGAGTCCTTAATAAAATATCTAATAAATGGGCTGACTGATAGAGAGCTAGTGAGAGTGCTGGCTATGCAAGAACTGAAGGATGTGGAAGGATTTTTGGACAAGGTCCGAAGATATGAAGTGATTATAAATAGAGATAACACCATGCGGTTCGATGCAACACGAAGAGATAGAAGACCGAACCAGCAGAATTTTGGGGATAATAACAAGGGCCAAACGCGAACTACATCTCTTACGGTCAAGTGTTATAACTGCAATCGAGTAGGACATTATGCAAACAAGTGTCCGAAACCACAAGAAGCGAAGAAGACATGTTTCATATGCCAAAGCGAAGAGCATTTAGCGGGAGCTTGCCCGAAAAGGAAGCCAGAAGCTGAGAAAAGAACCACAACAGGAAAAGAAGTAAGAAAGGAAGCAGGAAAAATAAATACAGTGAGAAATAAAGCAGGTTCGAGCTCAGACTACCACAAAGAGATAGACATTGAAGGAAGAAAGGTAAAAGCTTTCATAGATTTAGGGTGTGATTGCGTAACCTTAAAGCAAAGCGAAGCCAAGAGATTAGGCATCAACTACGTGCCAGCGCGGGTGACATTAATGGGATTTGGCAATGGACAGAGCACGGCAGTGGGCAAGAGAACACTACTGCTGACGATTGAAGATATCCAAATGGAGGCCGAAACCTTGATTGTGCCCGATGAAGCGCAAGATGATGCGATGATAATAGGCAGGAGTGCTCTAGAAAAACCTGATATTTTGGTGACAATGAAGAATGGAAGCCTGACCATCCAAAAGGACCTTACAAGTGATGAAGACGCATGCAGAAAAATAATGAGAATACGAGACAAGATAGAAGAGTCGAAGATTGTAATCGGAGAAGGTATCTCGAAAGAAGAAAAGAACGAAGTAACTGAGCTTGTAAATAATTACAGGGACTGTTTTGCTGAAAAGATGGATGAGATAGGAACAACCAGCTTAACAGAGTTCAAGATAGAGCTTCTAGACGAGACCCCCGTATGCTACAAACCATACCGCATACCGTATACCGAGAGAGAACATATGAAGAAAATGGTTAGTGAACTATTAGAAGCAGACATCATACGACCCTCAACCTCAGAGTACGCTAGCCCAGCCTTGTTAGTGAATAAGGCGAACGGTGAAAAGAGACATAAAGTCGTTACAGACTGCAATGCAATACGGACTATGATGAGCAAGAGAGATCTTAATCCACGAGTCGGAAGGTGGTGGTTGAAAATCCAAGATATGGACCCAAACATACAGCACAGGTCTGGAGGCCGGATGCAACACGTTGATGCACTCAGTCGCCACCCTGTCGAACCACCGCAAGAGCCAGAGATCGCCGACATGAAAGTTATGACGCTCAGAATAGAAACAGAGGATTGGGTTTGTACGCTACAACACCAAGACCCGACATTGAGAAGAATTGTAGAGAAGTTACGAAAAGTACCAGATGAAGAAATAGAAGATTACCAAATGCCATTTCTTCCAGACCGCAATTGAGTTTCTAGGCTACGAGATAGATACAGAGGGTATTCGACCTGGAAAAAAGAAAACTTGTGCTATAGGAGAATACAAGCGACCTAAAAATGTCCACGAAGTTAGACAATTTGTAGGCCTAACCAGTTTTTTTAGAAAGATTCAATCACACTATCACAGCAGCTATTACTACTAGCTACCAGAGAGAAGATGGGAAAGATTGGGACAGGAGAGTAGGCGAGTTACAATTTGCTCTGAACGGTATGAAGAATAAAACTACGAACAAGACGCCACACGAGCTTGTCTTCAGCTATGAGCCGAGAAGTCTAGTTAGCAACGAACTTATCAGAGCCATAGAGGAAGAAGAAAGCGTCAAATACGATGTAGAAGAAAACAGAGAAGAGGCGTTAGGTAACATAAAGATGATGCAAGAAAAGGAGAAGAAAAGATTCGATAGCCGACATCGACAACCAAGAAAATATAAAGAAGGAGATCTGGTAATGATCAGGAGGGAAGCGGCAGCCATGGGACAATCCAAAAAGCTTATGCCACATTATAAGGGACCTTATGCAGTAGGTAAGGTTCTTAATAACGACCGTTATTTGTTAATAGATCTCCCAGGTGCTAAGCGGACGCAGCGCACGTTCCAATCGGTGTTTGCTGCGGACAATATAAAGCCGTGGTGCTCACAATTAAATGAAGAACCATCTTCTACCGAAGACGAGATGACGGCTCCCGGAGTCGAGGACGACTCCGCTGATAGCGCGGCCGAGCTGTCAGCAACCACATTGTAAACGGGCCTACCCAGGCTTGTGGAAACACACCTTAAGTCCGCAAGCCAACGGACACTGCAGGCAGTCTAAGTTAGCAGTCTAGGCGTGGCAGCTGTACGATGAACGCTACCAGTACGTTATTGTTATTGTTGTGTCTTTAACCTAATGAATTGTAATACAGAAATGGAATATAGTGATTTTATATGAATGTAGTGTGTATTATTTGACTTGAAAGCTGTCATGACTGACACATACATATATATATATATATATATATATATATATATATATATATATATATATATATATATATATATATATATATATATATATATATATATATATATACAAGTGATGAGAAAAAAAAGGTCCTCATATCTACTTTTAAATCCATATCTATATCTATATGGATCTAAGATCCATAATACTAATTAAAAAATTTGGTATTTCCATCCTTCTTGGAGCCCCCCCCCCCTGGGTGCGCCACTGAGTACAGTACTCTTATACCCTTTTCACACTAGAACTTTAAGATCGGATGTTAAAATGAATGTGTCTTTAAACGGTAATGTGAAAACGTATGACCTTGTCTAAATGCAAGCGATATTGAAGACAGAGATCTGCGTCTTAAACATCGTCCGCATTGCCGACATAATTTCTATAATAAAAAAATACTCTTTGAATTTGTGCTGTCAACATTTTGTATTATCATAAACGAGAATCATAGACAAAATTACTGTAGCTGATGACTGCACCGGAGATTTAAACATCAAGTGTGAAAGCAACTTTAAGTTCACTCGTCTTAAAGTTCAAGTGTGAAAAGGGTTTAATTAATAAGAAGTGAGCTTTATATTTTTGAATAATTGAATATGCCCGAGCATACCCGATCTTAGCGAGACCCATTCTATTTAAGAGCGCGTCGATTTGAAATCCGAGGGCTAAAATATTCAATATATCGCATTTAATAATATTAATATTCAACTTACTAAAAATGTATATAAATATGTTTCATCAATAAAAACATCAAAAAAATCGTACATCTGATACCAAGAAGTCGTACATCGTACACTTGCAAAAATAATCGTACAAATACGATTTAAATCGTACATCTGGCAACACTGGAGAGGGCTTCCTTCAGTGTTGGTGGTATTTTATTTTTCTGTCGTCCTGTTGAGTATTTTGGGCATGCGATCAGGAGATGTTCAACGGTTAGTTGGGTGTTACATACGTTGCATTTGGGGGGATCAGATTTATCCAGTATGTATTTATAAGTTGCTAGAGTATGGCCAATGCGCAATCTGGTAATCGTTATCTGTTGTTTCCTTTTATTGAACGTGTGCCATTTTTTTGTGTCCTCTTTTATTCCTCGTAATTTGTTGTTATTTATTTATTTCCATGCTTTGTCCCATTCTTCTAGCACCGTTCTACCTATTTCATTCTTAATGTCACTGTGAGGTACTTTACTGTTTGTTAGGTGTAAATTTGTAGCTGTTTTTGCTGCTTTATCAGCTTTTTCATTTCCTGGTATCTCACAGTGGTATGGTACCCACAGGATGGTCAAGTCTTTTCCTGTGCTGAGGATTTCGTGGATGTTATCTTGAATTTTCTGGATCAGGTAGTTTTTGGTATACATTTGTTTAATGGATTCAACGGCAATTAATGAGTCTGTTATGATTATAATTTGACTTTGGTAGCCTTAATATACCAAGTTTAGACTATTTTGAACATTTTAAGAATATCTTTATGTCTGTGTCTCTATTTGTCTAAATAAATTACTGAATCTTGACACTACCAAGGGTACAGGACCAGTTAACATTTATCCTATATTTATAAAAACTTGTGCTTTCTATTTGGTTAAACCATTTCACATCATATTTAATAAATCATTGCAAAGTGGCGTATTTCCTGACAAGTGGAAACAATCTGATATAACCGAAATTTTTAAATCTGGGGATGTTAGAGCAAAATGGTTTCTGTAAAGTAGGGTGACCATTCGTCCCCCATTTTGCGGGACTGTCCCGCATTATAACATTTTGTCCCGCAAAAGTTCCGCATTGTCCCGCATTTTAACATTTTGGAGGTAAGGACCTTTTTTTTTTACTCTTCACTTGGATTTGGGAGGCGAAGACCTTTTGTTTTGGTCTTCACTGGGATTTTGGGAGATGAGGACCTTTTTTTTGCTCTTCACTTGGATTTGGGAGATGAGGACCTTTTTTTTGCACTGTCCCGCATTGCCTTCTTAAGAAAATGGTCACCCTACTGTAAAGGTAAATCAGTTTTAACTAATTTAGTACCTCTCACTTAATTTTTAGCTCAAAATATGGATAGCCGAAAACTAATAGATGTAATTGACACTGATTTCGCTAAAGCGTTTGATCGTGTTAGTCATGCAATATTATTTAAAAAACTGTTGGAACTAGGTTTTCATAATTAGTAATAGGTTTAGATAATAATTAGTTTATTGATAATTTCAGAGATGGGGAGTAGGAGTCGCAGTCGGTAGTCGAGGAGTCGAAGCTTCTTGAAGAAGTCGGAGTCGGGAGTCGGAAAAAGTTATCGTCTACCGATTTTTACCAAAAGTATTAACTCGGCACGAGTTAGTTAACTTTTGGTAAATGGCACATTGATGTCAAAAGCTTAAATATGAAGTTTCATAAAAATGCTTTCAGCCGAATTTGCTCTGCACGTGTATACAGACAGATGGACCGACTGACAGACATCATGTTAAAAATAGTCCAAAAGTTATGTAGGGACCTCGATTCGTGGAGATCCATCGAAATCTCGAAATGTCAAAATCGTTATGATCACAATACCTCCCTTGGCGGTCGGTAAAAAGTGGACTGGTTTATAATGAATGTTCCTGTAGATGATAGGGGGTGTAATATATCTACTAAAATATGCCATTTCTGCAGACTATACATTGGCAAGCAAATTCATAACAAAATAATAAAATATATTCTGCTGATAGGTAATTGTAAATGTCAGTAATTCGCTACATCAAAGAAATTTTATTAATAACTATCAAAAAAATCAGCTGTGGCCACCACAGGACCGACCGCCATCACGAAGTACTTGTATAAAATACATTCTAGCAGCAGAGTAGAAATAAATTGGCCTAATATTTTCTAACACAGATATTATTTATCATAACCATGGAAACGTTACATATAAGTATGAAAAAATAGATAGAATAGAAAATTTCGATTTTTTTTCAATTTTTTTTCGTTTTATCAAAAAATGTCTCAAATAAAAGTTGGTAGTTATTGCTGTTATAGCATTTTGTTAAATAAATTTTTTCGAAATATTTTTCTGTTGCTGAATATTAAAATCTTAAAATCAACACGAGTAAACTCCCATTTCTAGTCAACCGATTTTTACCAAAAGTTGATCAACTCGTGCCATTGATGTCAAAAGCTTAAATATGAAGTTTCATAAAAATCCTTTTAGCCGAATTAGCTCTGCACGTGTACACAGACAGACAGACAGACAGACGGACGGACGGACAGACAGACCGACAGACATTATGCTAAAAATACTTGAAACGTTATGTAGGGACCTTGATTCGTGGAGATCCATCGAAATTTCGAAATGTCCAAATCAGTATGATAACAATACCTCCCTTATATATGTTGACGGTCGGTAAAAATCAACAAAATATCAGAAAATGGACCATCAGTTTCTTGTAAACTGATAAATAATGTTTCAAAGATTCCTGTTACTTATCGGTGTATGTGTCAAGCGCCTACAAATACCAACAAGCGTTCTACGTGGCTACGTATATATGAAAGTAAAGCGATATTTATTCTCGCTGGTCTGTGCAAGTCACCAAGCACTTACAGACGCCGGTAACAATCTCTCTACATAGGGTTACCATATTTTTTGTGCGCCAAACCGGGACACCCCCCCCCCAAATATATTTTTTCTCATTTTTTATACTTTATTGATTGATGTATTTATCAATATTTTTCTATTACAAATGATTAATATTAAATCTTGAGAATTACAAAATTAAACATATATCAAAAAATCACGAAAATACATATTATAAAATTATAAATTTTGACTTACATAGTTGCACTGTGTATATTATTTATTTGTATAAGAATATTTATCAGCAGATTGTACTTTTTTTAAAAAGTTTTTATCATTTTTAATATAATCATAAAATTCAGAACATTTTAAATCTATGTTAGTTTTACAAAATAATAATGCACCGTCGTTACATTCAAGTAAACGATTTCTTTCAGGTGACCATATATTCTTCATTTCTGAAAATAATAGTTCAATCGGTGCTGAAGTACCAGGCAAACAGAAAATAAATTCGACAATTTTCTGCAAAATATTTTTGTCTGAAATTTTTTTAAACAATTGTACCTATTTCTCCTCGCTACTTGTACCCTTTTCCCGCCAAAAATTATTGCGGTCAGTGTCGATATAAAACTGTTTAGCATATACAACTTCGTCAAATAGAGTATAACAGTTAATTATAGTTGAAGGTAATGGGATTCGGACCAGTCAGAAAATAAAAACAAATTTATTAACTTCGCTAACGTTTCGATTTTTAATTTAAATCTTCATCAGAGCTTAGTTAATAGTCACGATATAAAATAATAATTTTAAAATTAATATCGAACACATCATATTGTCCGGTTATTGAACTCAGAGATAACAGTTAATGATCGGTGTTTTGGTTGTAAATTTGGAATTAAGTAATTGCATAGTTTTTTCAACATCGTTCCATGCATGCATATACATATATAAAATATGGAAAAACCGGGTCATTTTTAACAACCGACCGGGACGCCGGGACTAGTTCTTAAAATCGGGACTGTCCCGGTCAAACCGGGACGTATGGTAACCCTACCTCTACATGTTCGTACCCTTAGTTGGCACGCTTTGATCTACAAGATCCGTATCCATATCCGCGGGACAGGACGCACATAATCCGTTTCCGTATCCGCGGATCTGGATTTTATGTGATCCGGCACACCGCTAGTTTCTATATCAAAATATAACCCTATCCGTTCCGATTGATCACCTATACTTCTCCCAAAGGGCAAACTTATGCATAAACTAATCTGTTTTGTATATCCTACCATCTCTTTATTCTAATTCTAAACCTCCTGTTTTGAAAAAAGTAATCAAAAAGCAATCTATTGTAATATTGTAATAAATAAATATAAACTTACGCGCTAGTGATGGCCTAAAGTGAATCGCCCTTTGATAACTCTCAATCGCTTCTTCATATTTCTGTTTTCCTTGCAGGAGGTTCCCTCTGAAACAAACAATCATACATTATTCATAAGACAACATCAAAAATTAAATGTTATTTTTTACAAGGTTCTATGTGGACTTTCCAAATACATAATACATACAGCCAGTAGTTAGTTTGATATATTTCTCAAATGGGGCTTTAATACATAGTTTTATATGCGGTTACTGTTCAACAATATATATTGATTCTACCTTAATGTTTTAATAAAATACTCAGCTTTACATTCTCGATACAAACATTAATTTACGCTGGTCATATAATGAAGAACTGATTAAAGATGATGATGACGTAGAATTTGTGTATCGAGCTGTCAAGTTAATCGAGGAGACTGATTGGTTAGATGATATGAATTATGTTACAAAAAAAATTGAAGTGAAGTGTGAATTTCCACACATTTCAGGGTTTTGTTGGTATTTAATAAGTGTAAGAAGCCAACATAATACTGGATGTTTAGGTATATTGATCACATCAAAATCAACAGTTTTTTACTGACCGCCAACATATACCGGGTGAATTATTTAAAGAGCAACATACATGTTTCACATATAATGTTAATGAAGTGAGTTATTTCAAAAGCAACATAGCCATAAAACAAATGCTTATCGTATCCATAGAAATGACAAAATATTATTTTTAAAAATATTTTTTGGACTTAGCTACTAAGGACATTATTATTTTTGTTTGTATGTAAATATAAACAAACTAATAAAAATTCATTTATTGTTTCTAATTTACTATTTTTTAGCCGTCTAGGAACTTGTCAAATAACTATTATATCTAATCAACACTGCATATCTGTTGCCATGGATATGAGTTTGCTTTCATAATTTGCTATGTTGCAAATGAAATAACTCACTTCAATAATATTATATGTGAAACATTTATGTTGCTCCTTAAATATATCAGCATCCAACAGGGCTTTTATAAGGGAGGTATTGCGATCATACCGATTTTGACATTTCGAGATTTCGATAGATCTCCACGAATTGAGGTCTTTATAAGTTTATACTATTTTTAGCATGATGTCTTCGGTCTGTCTGTATATCTGTCTGTCTGTCTGTCCGTCCGTCCGTCCGTTCGGCTGTCTGACGGTCTGTGTACACGTGCAGAGCAAAATCTGCTAAAAATATTTTTATGAAACTTCATATTTAAGTTTTTGACATCAATGGCACAAGTTGATCAGATTTTGGTAAAAATCTGTTGACAGGAAATGGGAGTTTACTCGTGTTGATTTTAAGATTTTTGCGAATATATTTCATCGCTAAAATATTTCGAAAAAATGTATTTAACAAAAGTTGCTATAAAAGCCATAACTTACAACTTTTATTTAAGACATTTTTTGATAAAACGAAAAAAAATTGAAAAAGTTTCGAAATTTTTTCCTAGTATCTATTATTTCATACTTATATGTAACGTTTCCATGATCATGATAAATTATATCGCTGTTAGAAAATATTGGGCCAAGTTATTTTTATACAAGTACTTTGTGATGACGGTCGGTCCTGTGGTGGCCACAGCTGATTGTTTGATAATCACTGTTATTCCTTATTTAAGAACTAAGAGCTTCCGTTTAATTTTTTAAACAAAATTTAAATAATTTGCCAAACATCCCATCGTTTATTTCTGCAATTGCGTCATATTCAAGTATTCCTTAGATTAATAAGAAATATTATACAGTGTAGAGTGTAGTGTGGAGTGGTGTGAGTAACTCAGGTCGTAACTATTAAAAAAAAATGTTTTTTCAATATATTTAATTTCAATAAAATACACGCACTATCTTAGCTATAAATACAAAAAATCCATAACATTATTAGCCATAATTGATCCATGAATTAGAAAAATAATTAATTTTGTCAAAAACACAAAATCTGCCATATCTGCCAAAAACACAAACTTATCAAAAATTCCTCTCGTACGTTTCTGGCTCAGATCAATATACATTACCTTTAATTTTTTCAGGTTTTTAATTTAACCCTTTTTGGTAAAAGGGTGCAGGACAAAAACTTTTGCATTTTTTTTTTTTTTTGCTAAATTCGTGTTAAAAGAAACGAATTTCTAAAAACTATCTATCGTTCCGTAATCTACGTCTTAAGAGCTTTCTTTTGATATCACACAATAAATTTAAAAAAATATATTTTTTTTCTCAATGACACAAAAAATCGACATTTTTCGAAAAATTTATCTAATCAAAAATTCCTGTGGAACTAATCCAGTTCCCATCAATGTTCATTACGGAGATTTTTTCAGAATTTAAGATCAATCTCTTTGGGAGATAGGGTGGGGGACAAAAAATTTTTGACACATTTTAGGAAAAAATCCAATAAAAATAAAAGATTAAATTAAATATATACAGTAATACCCCGCCACTCGACGTTAATTCGTTCTGAAAAAGCGTCGAATAGCGATTTCGTCGTGTGGCGAGTCGAATTTCCCTATAAGAAATAAAGGGAGGCCAAACAAAGGGAAAAGACAACTCAGTCACCCGAAAACCACTTTCATATTTGGCTATTATTTCTTTTTTCTGTTCCATAGTGATTTTTACTGTTTTCCTTTTAGCTATGCTTGCATCTCTAGCCTTCTTTGGACCCATAATTATAAATATAAAGCACTTATTTTAGCAAAAAACAAAAAGTTCATAGCAGTAGTAAATCTGAGTTGTTTTCGTCAAGATATCTAGGCGCGAACTGCTAGCCATGCGTTCATTTCGCTTTGTTTACCAAAATATATATCACGTGATCGGTACTCGATCACGCGTCGGATAGCGATGCTTCCGTCGACTCTCACTCTCGACATTTACGTCGAATGAAGAAAAGGCCGAGCTAAAAGGCAGTCGAGTGGCGGGGTATTACTGTATTTGTTTATATTCATCCCGCGCTGTATTTTTTTGATACCAATTTTCCTACCTATTAATTTCTTCAATTTAACGAATACAAGTAATTGCATTTCATGTACAAAATTGTTTAGGTTATAATCTATAATTTTTTAATTAATATCAACTGGAAGTGTGGGTATAAAATTGTCAATTTAGATTTAATAAATTGCTAGTAGCGATCGTTGTTCGGTTCGTCGATAACTGCGGAAGCAAAAAATTCAATTTCCGATCTGCTTGGTTTTTTTACGGAGCTTTCTTTCCGCTGACAAAGCGGCCGTGTGCAGGTATTCAGTCCGTAATTGCCAACTCTTCAGACAACACGATTCAATGATTATTATATTTTAATTAACTTTCTTTATAAATCAACAAATTATTTCTGCTTTGTTTGATGTGAAAAAACAGTCTTATAAAACATTAATAACTCACTTCTGTTTGTTTGATAGAGATATTTAATTACGTTGTCCATCTGGGCTACGAAAAGTCCAAATTACCAACCACCGTAGTCAACAGCTCAATGTATACCACAAGAATACAGAATATAACCCCAAGATGGATTGAAAAGGTATGCAGATGACCTGGATATATAATAACACTGGTCAACACAATTTTTGCTGACTTACATCTAAGACTTGTTTCTTGTTAATTTGGTGCTGCTGAACTCAAATATCACATCAGTTTTTGCGTATCACATCAGATTTTTTGCTCTACAATAAATACATATTTTCGACCAAATAATGCTTCTATCGTTTAATTTTAGACGTCGATACTGTAATTGGTATAAATTTGGCGAACAAGAAGGACTACCATAAATAATTAGAAAATATTACTATTATTAGAACAGTTTAAATTACATTTTAATGCATTGGAGTGTTATAAAAATACAAAATAATTTAAAGATGACCATTTATCATTTGTAAAATCTTCTGGAGTGCATTATTCCCGAATAGTCTTTTTTAATACTCCAACAGTAGTCAGCCATCATGTGAGTATCCCACCTTCGTTGATAACGCCTCTCCATCTCTTTTAAATCCTGATGGAAACGTTCACCCTGTTCATCACTAACATCTCCAAGATTGACAGGAAATTTATCAAGATGACTGTTTAAAAAATGAAGTTTCACGCACAGGTTGCACCCCAGATGATAATTTTCAATCAAATTTTCAACGACCTCCATATAGTTAGCTTTTTTATTCCCAAGAAAATTTTTGATGAGCGCCAGAAAGACTGCCATGCATTATTTTGCATATCATCCATATGTACAGTGAAATGTGGATCATTCACTAATTTTCTAATTTGTGGCCCGTCAAAAATGCCAGCTTTTAGCTTCTCATTACTGAGACTTTGAAATGTTCCAGATATATATTTGAAACATTCACCATCTTTGTTCAACGCTTTTACAAACTGCTTCATTAGACCCAGTTTAATATGAAGAGGGGGGAAAATAATTTTTGTTCGCTCCACCAAAGGTTCGTGTACAAGTACCTTCATGTAAGGCGTTCCTACGAAATATATTGGACAACAAGAACGAAGTTGAAATTAAAGCAGACGTACATATATCAAAACGTGAAAAGGTGAAAAAAGTCAAAATATGATAGAACATAAATTTGACGTGATAGGTAGAAACTGTTAACATTTTTGAAATCAGCACCCCAAAATTAGTTAAAAACAAGTATCAGATCTAAGTCAGCAAAAAAAGTTTAAATTTATTGACCAGTGTTATACTTAAAGTATCAAATAAAGCAGGATACGAATATGACGAACATACAGATTGCTTCTTAATAATATTTCATGACGTCAGAGTATTTTTTATAAAACTGTTTCCAAGTTGATAACGCCGACCGGCGTAACGTAGTAACACATGTGCTCTGCGTTGCGAAGGTCTCGGGTTCGAATCCCGTTCAGGCATGGACATTTTCTCAAATAAAAAATTGTCCTGGCTAATTTCCGCAGCAGCAAAGGACATTAAATTAAAAAAAAAAGAAAAAAAAAGTTGATAACAAAACAAACGCCTCCTTTTATACAGTGCATTTTCATTGTATTTTATTTAATCCACGTAAATAATAAAAGCAATAGCGATATGAATTTAAAAAGATAATAATAAAGCATTATAATTAATCTTCCTTGACATAATTTTTTATAAAAGTGTATATTATAGATTCAACAGAAATTGATTGCAGTAAATTTATTTATGGATGAGTTTGAAACAATTTAGTTTGATTAATGAGTCGGCAGGCCGAGAGATGGTGCTACTTGTTCCCAGGAATAAATAACTTTTTATAACGAGGCTTTTTACTCAAATATCTTTGCGAAATATTAATGAAGTGTAAAAATTAGATAGGGTTACTAGGCCCAATTTATTACAAGAAAATATCTCTAACAAGCACTGTAGTTACGTACAAACTCAACTAGGTGGAGTTTCTACCAACAGATGACATTGTATTGCTTGTCTAAGCCGGTGCTTCTTAAAGTGGTGGGCCGCGGCCCCCTAGGGGGCCGTGGTGTTCCCAGAAGGGGTCCGCGAAGAGCCGCAAATTTAACACTTAATTATTTTATTATTTAAAAAGGATAAGTAGCTTTAACTTTAAAGCTACATAAATATTATTCTTCATTATACATATATTATTGAATGATCTGAGCGTAAAAATCTATATTTATGTATATATTTTAACTAATCTTGGTTCCAAAAACAAAAATTAGGGGGGCCGTGGGTTATTGATTTGAGTTGCAGGGGAGCCGCGACATCAAAAACAGAAGCACTGGTCTAAGCAAACAAAAACCGCGGAAATATGTGAAATAATTTGAAACATTTTAGATGAGGTTCAGTCCGACCAATCAGCGACCATCGTAGCTAAGCAGTATACACTCATACCTCGCTATACGGCCGCTATTTATACGTCTTTTCGCTATAACGAGCTTCTTTAATTATGGCACTATTTCGATTTATGGCCCAAAATCTTCGTTAAATGGCCGAAAAAAAATATATATATGAAAAAAAACATATGTATTGTAACGTGTATTTAAGTGAAGTCCGGAAAATTACTTTGTCCAAAAGTGAAAAATTATTTGCGAGACAATAACTTTAGCAACAAGATTTTGCTCATTTTGGAAAATGGTCCAGGACATCCGGTTAATTTATCCGAATTATCTGAAAATGATGAGATCGAGTACCTTCCCAAAAATACAACAGCTCTGATCCAGCCAATGGATCAGGGTGCAATAGCCACTTTTAAGGCATATTATTTACGCAGAACTTTTCGAAAAATTATAAACGAAACCGATGGGAAAACTTCGATTACAACAATTTTGGAAAAAGTACAACAAAGATGCTGTAGACAACATTAGCGAATCGTGGAAGGAAGTGAAATCAACCACAATGAACAATGTTTGGAAAAAATATGGCCAGAATGCATAAAAACTAATAGTCCTGAAGTAGATTCTCTTTCCTGAAATGACAAACTATATTGAACCTAGCAAATGATCTTGGTTTTGAGGATTTGGAAGAAGCTGGTGTGCTTGATTTACTAGATGCTGATACAGAACCCCTTTGACATGAAGGCCTGATCCAATTAGAAGCAGAACGAGCACTTGATGAGGAGCCAGAGCCTGCTGTATGCAAACAGCTATTATCAAAGAACTAAAAGATTAAATTTAAATTCATCGGCCTGCCATTAAAAGATTGGGATCCTTCTGATTTAATAAAAATATAGCTAAGAAGTAATCATTCCGCTGATGACCCTCGCATAAATATAAAAATAATAAAGAAGAGGATGACAATCAATTATCAATTTGGGATTACTTTAAAGCATAATTTCATGAATTATTTTTATTGTATAGCGTGATCTAGGAAATTGGAAACAAATGTGAAATTTTTTACTATAAATTTTCCGAAGAAAAAAATCTGCAAATAATCTCCGGGCTTCTCTCAAACCCTCAGAAATATTTTGGTCTATGTAATACAGGGTGTCCACAATATCGATTTTAAGGATAATGAGGATAATTATATTGATAATGAATTTTTCTCGAAAAATTGATAATAAAAAAGTTATTCAACCTGTTGAATAGAGCTAGAGCAGTCTATCTAGAGCGTCCTTAGTAAACTGACAAGTGTACACAGCACGCCATCTGTCTAGTTAGATCCTCTACCTAGAGTCTCCAGTCATGGTTGCTAGAGTATTCTAGCGAGAGCGTCTTGCCACTTGTGTACATTACTAGAGCTAGACGCTCATTTGGTACCGATGTTGGATCACGCTGTATAATTTATTTAGATACATAAAATCATTTATATTATTTTTTTTAACATTTATGTTAGGTTTAACCTGTAATTAGATTATACAGGGTGTTAGGTAAATGTCCAGCACAATTTAAAAGACATGTCGGTGACATGGCGGTGACGTGTTGGTGACGTGTTAGTGACGTAGAATTCAATCGATTTTTCCTATGCCAATTTTCTCTAAAATGTGAATTTCGTCCAAAAATAAACAAACAAAAAGATGCCCCAAATTTTGAAAACCACGGAATTTTTTTATTTTTCATATTAGTCCAGAAGTTGTGTAGTTGCCATAGAGAAAAAAATATTTGAATTGTAGTTCAATAATAGAATATCATTTGCATTAATTATATTTTTTTTGTAACATTTTTTTTTATTTCATTTTTCTTCATAAAATTGAAAAAGTATTTTGTTGAAATAAAATTACGGTATTGTTTCCATGGTTTCTATTTATCTCAGTCACATATGTGATTGTTATAACAGACAAAATATTAGTGGTTCCTAAACGGTGGTACTGCATCGATTATCAACCGATATACGCGTCTTATCCAAAAATGGTTGAGGACTTTTTAGCTCTAAATGGGCCAACAATGCTGCCTTTAAAATTGTGCCGGACATTTACCTAACACTCTGTATACAGAAAAAAATATTTATTTTTTTAAACAACCTCCCCCACCCCGATCGTGCTTCCCTAGCGAACCGGTAGTAAAATTATTTTAATCCCACCACTGAACACAGGCTGTAGGCATCAAAAATCAAAATCAAAATTTTCTGTACATAGATAAATATTTATAAAAGCTATATCACCATTGCATTGAGCAAAATATATTTATTTGAAAAATACTAAATTATGAAAGGTTTTTGGCTCTCGTTTTTGTCAGATCTGGTTCTCTTTTTGCCAGTAGAGTTGAGTAGGCAGTAAACTTTTGTCTGTACACCTACCTAGACATCTTCTCTTGTCCTGTTTATCTAATTACCATCTGCTAATATTAAGTCGCTTCAGATCCTGTGCAATCCAATCCGAATACATAATTTTCAGACTATCAGTTCTTCTTTTCCCCGAAAGAGTGAGAAAGAGAATAGAGCCATTATTTAGCGACCAGAAGTTTATAAATATATCAAAAGTGTACAAACCAATTCCAAACCTAACCTTAAACAAATAATTTCTAGCCTTGTTAAGTAAACAAAGATATGTATCACACAATCAAATTACCCCTAGTAGCCAATAACTTACCAAAACCCTGTGTAGTTACCCTACAATCATCGAGGAACCGTGTAGAAAATAATTATATTATTTGAAAGAGCTGCAGATACGTAGCGATCTAAAGATATTGTTTCTGATATCAGGATTGTTAAAACAAGATTAAGAAGTCGATACTGTTATTGTTGAACGGCACGCGAACCTAACAGGGCTATCATCATGGACACGGACAATTCTGGATTTCACAAAAACTGGGGCAGAAGAACATTGATTTTTCTTATAGAAATTCACATTGAAAAAATGGGCTGCAGGATAGAAAATATACGCGCTGAAAATATTGTGAGGTACAAGTCGAGATTTTAATAAACAGGCATACAGATGCATAGGGCGTATGTAAAAAAAATAGCTTAAGTGAGAATTTTCACACATTTCAAGATTTTGTAGGTATTTAATAATTGTAAGAAGTCAACATAATGATGGTTGTCTCTATTTTTTATATAATCAGATCAAAATCATCAGTTTTTACCGACTGTCAACATATATAAGGGCGGTATTGTTGTATACCGATTTTGACATTTCGAGATTTCGATGCATCTCCACGAATTGAAGTCCCTACATAAAGTTTTGACTATTTTTAGCATAAGGTCTGTCGGTTTGTCTGTCTGTCTGCGTGTCTGTCTGTCTGTCTGTCTGTGTACACGTGCAGAGCAAATTCGGCTAGAAGGATTTTTATGAAACTTCATATTTAAGCTTTCGATATCAATGGCACGAGTTGATCAACTTTTGATAAAAATCAGTTGACTAGAAATGGGAGTTTAGTCGTGTCGATTTTACGATTTTTGCGAATATTTAGCAACAGAAAAATATATCTAAAAAAATTATTTCACAAAAGTTGCTATAAAAGCAATTACTTTTATTTGAGACATTTTTTGAAAAAACGAAAAAAAAAAATTGAAAATTTTTTCGTATACTTGTTCACTAGAGTATATGAATGTTGGTAAGTATATTGTTTTGTATACTGACACTTTTGTCGAATCGGGGATTTCCTTTAAAAATTTAGTTTTCAGTGCATTGAAGACTTTTCCAGCGTTGTTACATCTTTCTTTGATCTCTAGGTCTAAATTTTCGTTCTCTGAAAAATGGCTACCTAAATATGTAAAATTCTGTATCTGTTCCAATTTTACGTCTTCGATATACAGTTCGCGCTTGACATTATTCTTGCCGATTACCATGATTTTAGTTTTTGCTTTGTTTATAGTTATTCCAATCTTTTTTAGCTGGTCGTTAAAGGCATGCATGTTGACTTGTAGATTTTCTTCCGAGTCACCCATTATAACCATATCGTCTACAAATTTAGCACAATAAACTTTAGGTCTTCCATTTTCCATTTTCCTAACTTGAAGTATTTACAGTTTTTCCTGGCTCTTTTAACTGCCTCATCTAAATAAATGTTGAAGAGCATGGGACTTAGTGTACATCCTCAATCCTCTTGTTACAAATCCTTGTAATGTCTCTTGTCCCGTTCTAACTACGTTAAGTGGCGAACAAAATGCAACGAGTTCTACGGCGCGTTGACGGCGTACGTACGGCACTATCTGTCAGAAGAAAGTTAAAACCAAGCTGTCGTACGCAAGTGCACAGAATGGACAACGTCCTACGGCGTTCGAACGCCGTTGATACTGAATGTTCGTCAACTTCCAACTTTTGACGCCGTTGAACGTTGACGCAGAACACCTAACCTCAGTTTTTACTGAATGGTAAAGTGTTTGTATGTATAAATAACTTGCATACAACATAAATAACATCACACACAAGTCTTCATCATCCATTATACTTTTAATAAAATAAAGCGCACGTATAAACACAGATATAGGTTTTCGCGTGACACTTGACGGCGTTAAAAATTATTGCATTGTGTGCAGGCGAAAATTCTCAACGGCGCTACGCAACGCCGTCGCAAATGACGGCGCGCTGGCGGCGTAGCGCGCTGTGCATTCTGTTCCAGGCTTTAGAACAACTTGTGTATTTCGATTGCTTGGATTAGCCCTTCATTCACCTTGTAATATTTCCAAAGATGTGCTTTTAAAACTCTATCAAATGCTTTTTCCAGGTTTACGAAGCACAGATGTTGTGGTTTTTTTATATTTTTTCTTTTTTTGCCTTCCTCTTCTAAATCCATGCTGTGACTCTGAGTCGGATATATTGATGTATATATTTTTCCAGGTATGCTCAATAATGATATGCCTCTGTAATTTTTGCAATATTTGTGGTCAAAACATATATGAGTATATTAAAATTAATTTATTAAATCCGTTTAACCGAATTTGCTCTTGCTATGTCCACAGATTGACAGACAGAAGAAATTGAGCTAAAAACAATTGATTCGTGTTAATAAAATCTAATTCGTAATTATCTATAAAGTCAAAATTGATGTAAAAATTTTAGGTTCTCGTTTAAGTTTTGGTGTGTCATTTCAGGAGGGCAAAATGAGCTGTCGTTGTAGGGTTAATATCGTACGTTGATTTGGTAGATGGTCTACCTATACTCCAAGTAGAATCTCGCGGTAGTCATTAGAGAATTATTCTTTGTTATTTGAAATCTGTCAATTTAAGAACATGTCCGTCTCATTTGCATTTTAAGTTTACCATTTTAATTCATCATTTTTCTCACAATTTCACAAATGCCTACATAGACAGAAATATCACAACTACATTCACATATCTTCATGAATTTTCATGATCAAAAAGCTATAGTGAGGAAGGATTTAATTTCAGAACTATTCCCTGGTTGAGCAGGGAGTGTCGGAATCTTGTGGTGATGGCGACAGTATCAGATCCCGCATAGATGCCTGTGGCTCGCATTCCTCAACAGATCTGGCCGCACCACCTCGCAATGTCAGCCAACTTAACCAACTCGCATCAGATTTATACAAAAAACAATTCATTATAATTTTCTTAGTTGATATACCATGTGTACACTGGTATATTCAGTATAGTTATATTAAATTATTATTTCAAATACTAAACGAGCTTTATTTTAATGTAAATAAAATCTTTCTTTCCATCTATTTCATTTAAATATTGGAAACCAACTGTAGCACTTTTCTCATGATACAAAACTAGATCAGACTCTCGAAGTGAAAGAAAGAGAGGAGTGGAAAACGAAATGCAGCAGATTTTATCGATGTCTGTCGGATTTGTGGATTTAAACTTAAAGAAACTGACTCTATGTAGCTTTACTTGAACAAATGTTCTGCTTATAAGTCGTTTTGAAATATGTCATATTAGAAATTTCTCAGAAATATAATGAACAAAAGTTATTATGTTAGGTTAGTGAAAAAAGTGAACTTTAGTCATACGAAATCAACAGGACGATGAAGAAGATGAAGAAGATCTTCTTTTGCAATTTAAAATATTCTTTTAATTAGATACAAATTAGATACGCTGTTAGTTTTGTAAGAAAAATATGTGTCTCGATACCATGCAACAAGAGAAAGACAACATAGAAGCGAAACAATATATTACGTAAGAATATAAAGGAGGGTAATTCCATATCAAGTGGTCTAGTGGTCCCTACCCGACCATCACGGATTTCGATGAAATTTTGTATGGACATTCACACATGTCCCCAACGAACATTGGTAAAGTTTTACGTTCATCCTTGCAATATTTGCTGAGATTTAGTAATTTGTTCCCCGTACCACAGCCCTCTATGGTATGACTCCGAGATTTCGGCAACAACAAAATCGGGACGTAAGGCGGAAATTCGGGACTGTCCCGGCCAATTCGGGACATTTGGTCACCTTATTCACCGATCGCCGCTGCTAACAGTACATAATTCTATACCCAAAACATGCTGACGCGTGACAGCACTAACAGAATATTTAAAAAATGTCATCAGTGTAGAACCATCGCTAGCAGACTAACAGATTCATTTAGCGTACAAAAATTAATTGTACACTTTAAATTTCAGCAGGAATGAAAGGAAAGTGACACAATGTAAAAAAATCAGCTGTGGCCACCACAGGACCGACCGCCATCGTAAAGTACTCGTATAAAATACATTATAGCAGCAGAGTAGAAATAACTTGGCCTAATATTTTCTAACAGAGATATTATTTGTCATGACCACTGAAACGTTACATAAAAGTATGAAAAAAATGAGACTTTAAAAAATTTTACAAAAATTTGTGGAAATTTTTCGTTTTATCAAAAAACGTCTCAAATAAAAGTTATTACTTATTGCATTTATAGCAACTTTTGTTGAATAATTTTTTTCTAAATATTTTTCTGTTGCTAAATGTTCGCAAAAATCCCATTTCTAGTCTACCGATTTTTACCAAAAGTTGTTCAACTTGTGTCATTGATGTCAAAAGCCTAAATATGCAGTTTCATGAAAATCCTTTCAGCCTAATTTGCTCTGCACGTGTACACAGACGGACAGACAGACGGACAGACAGACAGACAGACGGACAGACAGACCGACAGACATCATGCTAAAAATAGTCAAAACGTTATGTAGGGACCTCAATTCGTGGAGATCCATCGAAATCTCGAAATGTCAAAATCGGTATGATCACAATACCTCCCTTATATATGTTGACGGTCGGTAAAAATGCATATTGAAGTATATGACGTTTAATAGCAATGTCCTCAACTTTGTCCTTATTTCTAAGGCCTTATATACCATGAAAAACCAATCCTACTTTTTTAGGGGGTTTAAAACATCCTCTTTCTAATGAAAATAATTTAAAACAGTTTCCAGAAGGCATATTTTTGTAAAAGTGGGCTAAATATACCCTGTTTTTAGCATTTTCACAAAAATCATCAACTTTACACTCAATTCCTGAACTAATGAAAATTATTAGGAGTGCGAAATTTTATATTCGTTAACCTTGTATTGATAAGTTATTATGTGCAAAATTTCACGTTTATCGTACCTTTACTTTCAGAGGTATAAAAAGCCAAACTTTAAAATTTTTTCGAGTTGCAAATTTTTAGGCCAAGTTTGATCCAAATTTTCTGCACGGAAATCATTCATGAAGATTTGATTATTATTTTATTTAATACAGCGCAAAAAGTTGTATAAGTTGGCAAAGTTTTGTTTCTCTCAACAAAATATTGCCAGAGATACTGTGTCTCAAAGTTGCCGTCATACCATAGAAGGCGGTATGGGGTCAAACAAATTACTAAATCTCAGCAATTATTGCATGGATGAACGTAAAACTTTACCAATGTTCGTTGGGTACATGTGTGAATGTCCATACAAAATTTCATTGAAATCCGTGGTGGTCGAGCAGGGCACTTCTCTGAACTCAGACCACTTGACATGGAATGACACAGGAGTAAATCTTAAATTAAAAAAATAATCTTGTTTTTCAAATCCACATCTGAGTCATCTCATAAAATCTAATATTTTTCCTAACATAAAAAAATATATATTTATTTTTTGTTGTGTTATATTGAAGCAAGTATGAGGCAGAGTTCGTCCTTGGATGTTTTTCGTCTGGATTGTGTCCAAATCGCCAGCTATATGTCATCCTTCTCATCAACACCGCACTTAGTTTTACGGTGGGACGTTACGAACTACGAACGGCGAACAGGCAAACAGTCACAATAACTGTTTACTGCTAGACATGAAATTAAAGAATATTAGAGCTACACACATGGGATTTAGAGATGGCTAATCTTAGCAAACACAACACTAAAAACTTTTTTATGAATCTTTTTTATTTAATTTGTTTCAAGTTTAGTTTAGTTGCTTCTTGTATTGTTATAGTTTTTGTCTGGAATTAAATTGGTTGAGCTTAACTATATTGTCTAAAATTTACAGAAAAGAACTATTTCTTTACATTTACAATCATATGCAGAGTATTTAATATGTATAGTAGTATGTTCAATGAAAACGAGGGCTACCTTTTACGTTTTTAAAAAAACTAAGAGACGAATTTATTTTGTAACAAACTGCTTTATTGCTTTTCAAAATATTCTCCTTTAAGGCTGCGTATAACCCCCAGAGGTTACTAGTTTCTTATACACAACTAACAATCTAAAATCAAATTAGTATCAATCTATACATCAAATTTTGTACCGAATTTTTAACTATCTAATAGGATATTTTTAACTGTAGAAACATTTATTATAAAAATATTATCGCTCAATAACTTAAAAATCAGACATCAGCGATATTGTTATGTCATTTTTTAAATCTATTTGTGGGTTTCGAATAACTTTTATATTTATATAGTTTTGTGTAGAAATGTTCAAATAATACGTCAACATTTTTTCAACTTGATTACTTATAGTTTAGAGTCTACGTCGAAAAATATTATACTTGATGATAATGGAGTGTCACTTATTCACGCAAACGTATTCTTCACGAAAATTTAATAATTTTTACCCGTAACACCTATTTTCAAAACCGCGGCAGATTCAAGATGACGGCAAAAATAAACTACCAAGTACCATAACTATACCAGGTCTACAAGTATGAAATGCGTTTTTTTTTTTTTTTTAAACACATTAAACTCAAAAGAACAGTAAAAGTTTATTTATTCAAAGTATGCTCCATTAGAAGTCATACATTTTTCCCCTCTTTCAGGCAATTTGTGAATACCTCGCCAGTAGAACTCTTCCCTTTTCCCCGCAAACCATTCATCTAGCTATTCTTTCACATTTTCATATGAACAAAAGTGGTGCTCGGCAAGTACGTGACCCATCGATGCGAACAAGTGGTAATCTGAAGGGGCCAAGTCTGGTGAGTAAGCGGCATGGGGTAGCACTTCCCACTTGAGTGCCTCCAATGTGTTGAAAACTGCTTTTGCCTAATGTGATTGAGCGTTATCGTGAAGAAAGATTACCTTGTGCTGTCATCCTTCGTATTCTGATCGTTTTATGAGCAGCGAATGGTTCAATTCGATCAGTTGTTGTTGGTATCGTTGGGTATTAACTGTTTCACCAGGTTTCTACAATTCATAATAGACCACACCCTTTTGGTCCCACCAAGTACAGAGCATTGTCTTTTTGCCAAAGAGATTCGGTCTTGCAGTTGATGTGGATGGTGAGCCTGGGTTCACCAATGATTTTTTGCCTTTGGGATTTTCAAAATAAATCCATTTTTCATCGCCAGTAATGATACGATGCAAAAAAGACTTTCTTTTGTATCGTACAAGCAAAATTTCACAAGTGTTTTTGCGTTTTTCCATCTGCCTCTCATTCAATGCATGTGGAACCCATCTGCCGATTTTCTGGATCTTACCCATCTCTCATAGGCGATTGGAAACAGCTTGTTGACTAACGCCTAACTGCTCTGCTAGTTGTTTTTGTGATTGACTATCGTCTTCCTGTAGCAATGTTTCCAATTTTGTATCTTCATATTTTTTTGGAGGTTTTCCATGTTCTTTGTCTGTAAGATCAAAGTCACCACTTTTGAAACGCCGAAACCATCGTTCACACGTATCTTGCGATGGAGCATATTCACTAAAAGCTTCTCGAAGCAGTCGGTATGATTCAGCAGCAGTTTTTTTTCAAATGAAAACAAAACAGTAGTACTGTCCGCGATTCTTTATTTGGCACAAATTTTGACATTTTTAACACAGTAAAACAAAACTATATGATCACTTTTCAAATTATAACCTATACGCATTTGACACTTAATGATAACTTAACAAAACGCCATATGTGTTAAAACTTTGAACTATACAATTTGTTTGCGCGGCAAGTTTGAAAAAAATCCGCATTTCATACTTGTAGACCTGGTAAGTAGTTTTCACAATAGAGCAAAATAGCTAAAAATATTTGTAGAATGAAACTTTAGCTACAATTTGTCGCATCGTATGAAAATATGCGTCGATTGGTTTACAATATGGCGTCTATAATGCAATTTTCTTATTTAAAATTATATAACAGTTTTTTCTACAATTAAAAACATCCTATTAGATAAAAATTCGCTGCAAATTTTGATGTATACATTGTAATTAATTTTATTTCTGATTATAAGTTTCATATAAAAAACTACTGAGAACCATAGGGTTGTGCGTCGCCTTAAGATTTATATACTTCTGCATGTGTTTAAATCAATTCTCGAAATTTTGCGCACAGCATCGATGTTTCTTTGAATTACAACCGATTTTGATCGACCTTCACGAGATTTATCACCAACGGACGCACGACCGCGACGAAATTCTGCAAACCAATTGTAAACAGTCTTTTCTGATGGTGCTTCATTACCAAAATTTGAACGAAGCGAATCCTTGCATTGTTGTTGAGTTAGGCTTTTACTAAAATCGTAAAAAATCATCCAACGAAAACCTTCACGAGTAATATCCATTTTTTCACAAACTTTTTTTTAACGCTCACTGTCAACAAACTACTCGGTCAATTTATAAGCTGTCACTGATTTCACAATAATTTTACGAATACAGTAATGACACATTTCAATATTGCCATCTAGTGGTCGTTTGTAAAAATATAAAAGGTAATCTTCGTATAGCAATATCCAAACCAGGGTTTCGAACCCGGACCCTTTGTAAGGTGATGAAAGCCCGTTTCTTGGACGGTACACCAGTCTGTCAACCACAGACATAGCTTTTCTATTATAAGCCATTGTATTTAATTAGTTATTAGTGTTTAGCCTGTGAATTTATCCTATCTGTTTGACGGACTGACACCGGATTATTTCTAAATATGACATGAGTTGTACAAGGAGCTTACATATTATATCCTGTAAGATAATCGCGAATGTTAATTGGATCAGGTCCACTTTGATCTGTACATTTGATGAACGATGACAACCTTCAATCAGCTCAGTCCATTCACAAATTTAATGGATCATCTCGAATTACTAGAAACAAACACCTTCAAAGTAAATTGGTGGCGTTTATAAGCCTAGATCTTAGTCTCTTATCTACGTATACAGCATGATCCAAGAAAATGGATACAAATGTAACACTTTTTACTACCAATTTTACGAAAAAAATCACTTTTCAAAAAAACTTCTGCCTTGTATCAAACCCCTAAAAACGTTATCAAATTTGTTTTACGTAATACAGGGTCAATACTTAGATTAATAAAATTAATATAATCTGTCTCAATTTGTAATACGAAACTAAATCTGGTTACTTTGGTGACTGTTGTGGTGTAAATAGACTTTTTTGAAACCATGTAAACTTGTAAATCTGGCTTTCACATTTTTGGTGAAGTTTCATTATACTGAGGTTATATTCACTCAAAAACTACATGTCAGATACCAAATTGACATGTCAAATTTGTGATTGACATGTCTAATATTTTGAATTATATACAAATATTTATTTCATCTTATTTCGCTTATTCATAATTTCTGTTCTGGTTGTATAAAATATATTTCAAATACTTGTCAATTTGTGTTTTATACAATTTGTGTTAGTAAGTTGACATATAATTTAATGTCATAATTGACATTGTCAAATATTTTGAAAGGTGTAACTTCAGAATTACCACCCTAAGATGATATTTTAAATATACAACATAAAAAATTAAGTTTCCCTGTTAGTTTCGTATTACAAAATGAGACAGATAATAATAAATTTTATATAATATGTCTATTAACAATATAAAATTTCAAAACTAAATATTATTTAGGGAAACTTTGTGTTCCTATAATATTTAGCTTTTTAAAACCAAACAAAAAAAAAAGAAAAAACCTGGTTCATCGATCACAGCAGAAATATATTGCAACCAACTGGATGAAATGATACAAAAACTTAAAGAAAAACAACCTAGATTAGTCAAAAGATCTACTCTGTTGCATGATAACGCTAGACCACACACTGCATAAATGACTGTGGCAAAACTACAGGAATTGGAGTTGGAACTTGTTGGAATATATGACATATATTATGACATTGACAGCAAATGTATGACATATATTATGACACTGACAGCAGAGATATCAAGAATCGTTTTTAATATGTATGTCAAAGTAGTTTCCATAGAAATATAAAATTAGTAACTTTTTTGTCTTTGAAAAATATTAATTAATTGTAATGTCATCAATGTACCTTTCTACAGTTCATTGTGCCTTATTTGCTTCCGTTTATTACTCGCTTTAAGTACTCCGAGATTCCAACAGAACTTCTTCATCATCCTTCATAATCACCAGGCCTAGCCCCCATTGACTACCATTTCTTCTGCAATTTGGGCCATTTTTTAATAGGAAAACACTTTAATTCCAACAATGCTGTAAAACTGGCCTTCCAGGAATTCATTGATTCTCGTCCCCTTGGGTTTTATACCACCGGCCTGAGCAACCTGCCGCTTAAATAGCAAAAATATATAGACAATATGGGTGCATACTTTGATGAATAAAATAAATCCTTATATTTGTAAGTTATCAACCAACTTTGCCTTTTTTTCTACATATTTCATCCTTGACGATCCAATAATTAAATTTTCCATTCATGGTACTCCGGCGAATATATATAAAAGCCACATGGTTAATGCCGTTTATACCGGTCCTATTATCTTTGTATAAACTAATTAGTACAATATGAGTTTTTTGCTTAGTATTAATAAAGCGAAATATCTTAGAGATCTCTCCCTAATATAGCATATTGCTGAATTCCGCACCCCAGGTGAAATTTATACTAGAATCCAAGATTATTATGCAAAACACAGTCATAAAATATATAATTAGCATATTTCACATAATATGTCTTAATGTCCGGCACATCTGTTCAACATTAAACCCGGTTATATCCTCCAAAACCTCGCTAACAAACCCTTATTTACCTCACATCAAATTCACTGCCATAATTTTTCCTAAACAATCTCAGAAGTTTATGATCTCGCTTCACGGAAAATTTCATACGATATTAAAATTTCAGAAAGCTATTACGATGTCTAATAAGAGTAGCGCCCCCACCTGAGAGGGAGCTTTATTAAATGCACATTCATTCAGCCTCCATTACGGTTTAATGTGGCCTGTACGGTGCTGCCACACTAAAACGGTGGCGAGGACATGAACTACACAGAATCAACCAGAATACTGAAAATATGTTTTATGCTTTGAAATATATTGATTGCGAGGCTATAAGAACAATACTGGACTAACTATTTGAACTGCTACGTTTGAATATATCCAATAATATTGAAATACGTATTTCCCGGGCTTACTCCGAAATGTGACCAAGTCAAAATTTACGATTTTTTTTTTTTTTTGACCATGTCAATGCAAAATACTACATGTACGACCTCAGAGCCAAATTTTCTCACGAATTTTCTCATTCCAACCGAGTCACAGACCCTACTTTCTCCACGACCACCAAAAAGAAAAAAAAATAACAAATAATTATTTTACATAACAAATTAATCAATTAATTAAACTATTTTTTTTATTTATTATTTGTTTAATTTTAATTTAATTTGCCGCACATCGGCCACTATTTTAGGTTAGGAAATTATGTTACATTTATTTGATGTAAACGTTACATATACAGTGAATTTAATTTTTAATGCAACATGTACCATGTCATTACCTTGGATACAGTTTTTGACAGCAATATAAATCGTGTTCATTTTCATTTGCAACATAGACAATTAGTGTGTATACTTTTTCTCATTGCTGATTTAAAAATTAATCAACATGTATACAGATGAAGAAAAAATAATGATGGTAATTTGGTATAACTCTAAGGTGAGTTTGAGAGAAGTTTTTGCTGTATTTAGTGCAACTTATCCCGATCGACCAATAACAAATCCCTCTACAATTTCAAGACTAGTTAATAAATTTCATTGCGAAGGATGTCTTAAGTCAAAACATAATAAAAACAGAACATCCCACGTGCTTACAGAAGAGAAGCAGTTGAAAATATTATTACAAGTGGAAGAAAACAATCAAAATACTTTAAGATCAATTGTACAAACCGTTGGAGTATTGGATCTGTTTTTAACTTCTTAAAAAAAGAAAAGATTTCGATCATATAAATTTCAAAATCATCAAGAATTGTTAGAAAGGGATGCAGCAATACGTATTGATTTTTGTTTTGAAATATTTGAAAAAATTAATTCCGACCCAACAATGCTTCAAAGGATTTTATTTACTGACGAAGCAACGTTTACTCTAAATGGTGAAGTGCACAGACAAAATTTTAGGTACTGGAGTAGAGAAAATTTATATTTGTTTCATTCCTCCCGAACTCAAAGTTCGCAAAAATTAATTGGCAGGGATAATAGGAATCAAAATTATAGGGCCTATTTTATTGACAGTAACCTTAATGCCGCAAAATATCTAGCCTTTTTGCAAAACCAAATATTACCTGCGTTGCGAAACCTGAATATTAATGAACAAGTATGGTTTCAACATGATAGCGCACAAGTCTATTATTCTAGAATAGTTAAAGAATATTTACATAGAAGTTTCCTAAATGCTGGATTGGAAGAGGAGGGTCGATGAATTGGCCAGCGAGATTTCCGGATTTGGCACACAATGATTTTTTTTATTGGGGATATTTAAAGGCCAAAGTATATAATGGAGAACTTAGGGATGTTGCTGAACTGCAAGACAAAATTGTTCAAGCGTCCAACAATATACCTCAAGAGCAATTGCTGAATGTTTTGAATCATTTTTATGATCGCGTAACATTTTGTATGCAAGTAAACGGAGAAACTTTTGAACATTCATTATAAGTTTTTATTAGTTATTTATTTATTTATTTTATTTTTTTATTTGTATTTTCAATAAAATATTTTGATTTTGCTAGTAAATATGATTTTTTCTATGTTGCAAATGAAAATGAACACGATTTATATTGCTGTCAAAAACTGTATCCATGGTAATGGCATAGTACATGTTGCATTAAAAAATGAATTCACTGTATCTTAATGTAACCCTACAAAAACAAAAGACAACAAGTATGGAATAGTTATTCCATAACAAGCGATGGAATGATATACACGCGAAATGCGTAAGAAGATAAGTGCTTTAGAATAACATTCCAACTCTTGTGTTAGAATATTAACTTTCTGTAGTCAAAATTGGTTTTAGATTTGGTAAATTCTATAGTGGTCGTGGAGAAAACAAATACAAATGACATACATCCCGACACTAGAGATGGTAAAGCTGCTCATCCATTATGTTAAGTAAATTCCTTTTAATTTAAGAACTATAAACATCGTTTCCATTGAAGTGTATTGGCTTATATGTTGCTAATAACCAAACGTGTTTTACTTTCTGGACGACCATCTTATATATTTATTGCAGATCGTTTAAAAATCAATAGGCATGCCCTGAAAACATAGTATGAAGTACGGCACTGTTTACGGTGTGGGTAAAGTGTCGAGCTGTGTGAAGGTATTGCATGCATGCATCAAGGACTGACATGGCGGGAGCGGATATCCGCTCGGGAATACCTACGTCTTAGATTCAATTTCACCCTTGCACAGAGCAGCTTGTATTACACAGCGCAGATTTTCACCGTCTACCGTCACTAACAACAACTCACATGTCTGTCTGTCTGACTGTCTGTCTGTCTCACTGTCTCACTCCGTCTCCTCTATCTCTCAGCCTGTCTAACGCCATTCTGAATCCGTCACATCACCTTCTTAAATTCTAAGTAAATGGCAGAGTAATGTTCGAATACATTCACGAATATTTTACACAATACATTTATTAATGACTTGCCGGATAATATGTCACCCATGATTGTACACTTTGCCGATGTCTCATCATATATTGATGAAAGCAATTCCGAATTAACACAGTAGTAAATGCAGAATATGCTACGGGACCCGCACTAAATATATACAAACCCAGGCACAGTCAAATTCGTACGCTTCAAAATATTTTAGAATAGTTATTTTCATTTAGAGTTCTCTAATTTCAATGATCAAATGTCATTAAACTTTTTTATACAATGATTTTTATTTCTGTAGGCACCCTAAGACACATTATAGATAGATATTTTTATTATTAAATATTATGTACTACACTTTATCTTACAACAATTAACTTACACTTAATAATAATTGTAATTTTCGCCTTTCGGCTTAAAATCTACCCTCCTTCTCCTCTAGTTAATATCTTCGTTGACTCCTTTCCTTGATTTCCTCCCTTCTGTTTTTCACTTCTTTCATCCATTCATACCCCTTTCCTGTTTCATCCAAAATTTCCTTTCTCGTTTCCGTTCTGTGTCGTATTTCTTCACATTCTTCCAACAAATATTCCATTGTCTCCTTACCTTCCCTGCATATTCTACATGTTCTTTCTTCCTCTTTCATCCAAATTTCCACATCTAAATCTCGCTATTAATTTTTTCTTCTCTCTACTGCCTTTTTCTGTCAAATACTGTGGTTTTCTCACCGTCCAGGTCTTTTCATATTTGTTATTATACCTTGATTCTCTTATTTTTGTATCTTGCTCCGTTTGTTGTATGTCGGTCATTCGCTCTGTTACTACATGCCCCAATTCTTCTCCATTCATTCTTTTTAGTCTTACCGCTGTTGTTGAGTAGCCACAATATTCGTACATTTCCTTCCTTTCCTTTTCCCATCTTGATAGTGGCTTTTGATTCCGTTTTTCCATTTCCCTCCAAAATTCATAAAGAACATAAGACACATTATACATCGAATGTATTAATTTAAAGTTGTCGCACGAAATTAATTGTTGATCTGCCTGTAACTTGATAAATTTGTTATTTCTTATGATGTCTGACTTTACGTTGGCTAAAATTTATATATTTTATGGTGCAATTCTGTGGCAAAACTATAAGCTACAGACGATCGTATCGAAAGAGTTGTTTTATATGTTGTTATAGACAGTTTCTTATAGATTTTGTCTGTGAGCTTTACAGAAATTAATATTTCCCATTTCTAGTCTTAATTCTGGAGTTTTAAGATAGGTTCCTTATCTAGTTGCTCGGTATTTTCCATCTGAGACAGTACAGAATATATTAAGGTTTTGCTTTACATAAATTAGACATTCAAATATGTAGAGACAAGGTACAGTTAAATAGTTATTCTTTTTAAATAGGGCCCTACAAGATGTACGCGAAGGGATTTTACATAGAACACGCAAGGCTCTTTTTTGTGCTAGCAAAACCCCAATAGCACTTGGACAGGCGTCCCTTAAAAAGATACCACAAGAGAGGTGACAGTTTATTAAAGAGAAGTAAGCGATTCGGGCAACATCGATCAATTTTCGCATAATAAATATCGATTTATAAATTTTACTTACGGTGTTTTGGCAGTGCTGCTTCCATTTCGATTTGCTGTTGATTATCATCCCGAGAAACTTAACCATATCGGTGTTGGTATTATAATCATGACGATTATGCAGAATCATTTGTTGCGTTTGGTCGCGGTTCAGTTTAAGCATATTACTTGTAAACTATGTTTCGGCATGAACAAGTGTGTCATTCGAATGGTTACGTTTAAATTTGGACGAAACAAAAACAATCGTTTTCAATTTAAACACAAACATAAATAATTACAAATTCCACGCAGATGACCCTGCAAGATGTCTTGTATTTCACTTGGAGGCTCCACTAATATGGAATCATCATCATTACCTTTTACAACCCTTATAGGACTTTTTCAACGATTCGCCTCCATATTGTTTGAGTCAATTTGCGCCAATTATGCGCACTTAGTTTCTGGAATAAGCTATCCATCTATACTGCCTCGATCGAGGTATTACTGTCTTATTCTTAACGTTTTCCCGTTGGTGAGAGACCGCTTTTTGGATTTTTGAACATCCTTTTACCGATCAAACGCTTCTTCTGGGAGTAGATGGGTAACTCTCATGTCATCGTCAACTGTATCTTGCCATCGTTGTTTTGGTATGCCGCGAAGATGTTTGCCATCTTTTGTATAATCGTGCGCAATGAAGGGAACGGTACTAGCTGCTCGTCCAATATTTCCAAACCACTAAAATTAAAATACGAAAACGAAACTATTTTATAACTCAACCTAATATATTGTTGTAGACTGTATATTATTTGAATTTTAAAGTTTTGAGAACAATGATACGCCCGTGGTTGGATGATACTCCAAGTCAAACAAAGATGGAGTCTCTTCTTATGGTCTCGCTAATGTAATTGCTTGGGTACTAAGTAATGATCGTCATAACGTCTCTCTCACTCTCTCTCTCACTCTCTCTCCCTCTCTTTCACTCTCTTTCTCTCTCCATCTCACTCATACACTGCCTCTGAATTAATATCAGGAAATAAATTTTAATTAAAATTTACATTGCACCGTTTATTCTTTAACGTTAAATACAAAAATGAAAATAGAACAAAATTAAACAGACTACTTCAATAGTAAGTAATGGAATATATTATGAAAATAAAGTGTAATTATCCCTGCATAAATATAAGTTATAACTAGTTTCAAACATACTTTCAGACAAACAAAAAAACTTGACTGCAATGTTGAGAAAATTGGAGAAACCTTTACTGTCATTTCCATGGGCATCATTCTGGCCTATTAAATAATAGTCAGGCTGGTAACCGAACCCTTCGGTTAAAGTGATTTTATATGAAAGACTTCGAATATACCAGGTCTACAAGTATGAAATGCGGATTTTTTTGTGTCAAACTTGCTGCGCAAACTGTGTGTTTAGTTCAAAGTTTCAACACATATGGCGTTTTGTTAAGTTATCATTAAGTGTCAAATGCATATAGGTTATAATTTGAAAAGTGATCATATAGTTTTGTTTTACTGTGTTAAAAATGTCAAATTTTGTGCCAAATAAAGAGCATTCGCGGACAGTACTACTGTTTTGTTTTCATTTGAAAAAAACTGCTGCTGAATCATACCGACTGCTTCGAGAAGCTTATGGTGAATATGCTCCATCGCAAGATAAGTGTGAACGATGGTTTCGGCGGTGACTTTGATCTTACAGACAAAGAACATGGAAAACCTCCAAAAAAATATGAAGATACAAAATAGGAAACATTGCTACAGGAAGACGATAGTCAATCACAAAAACAACTAGCAGAGCAGTTAGGCGTTAGTCAACAAGCTGTTTCCAATCGCCTACGAGAGATGGGTAAGATCAAGAAAGTCGGCAGATGGGTTCCACATGCATTGAATGAGAGGCAGATGGAAAAACGCAAAAACACTTGTGAAATTTTGCTTGCACGATACAAAAGAAAGTCTTTTTTACATCGTATTATTACTGGCGATGAAAAATGGATTTATTTTGAAAATCCCCAACGCAAAAAATCATGGGTGAACCCAGGCTCACCATCCCCATCAACTGCAAGACCGAATCGCTTTGGCAAAAGGACAATGCTCTGTACTTGGTGGGACCAAAAGGGTGTGGTCTATTATGAATTGTTAAAACCTGGTGAAACAGTTAATACCCAACGCTATCAACAACAACTGATCGAATTGAACCATTCGCTGGTCATAAAACGACCAGAATACGAAAGAAGACAGCACAAGGTAATCTTTCTTCACGATAACGCTCCATCACATAAGGCAAAAGCAGTTTGCAACACATTGGAGGCACTCAAGTGGGAAGTGCTACCCCATGCCGCTTACTCACCAGACTTGGCCCCTTCAGATTACCACTTGTTCGCATCGATGGGTCACGCACTTGCCGAGCAGCACTTTTATCCATATGAAAATGTGAAAGAATGGCTAGATGAATGGTTTGCGGGGAAAGGGGAAGAGTTCTACTGGCGAGGTATTCACAAATTGCCTAAAAGATGGGAAAAATGTATAACTTCTAATGGAGCATACTTTGAATAAATAAACTTTTACTGTTCTTTTGAGTTTAATGTGTTTTATTAAAAAAAAATCCGCATTTCATATTTGTAGACCTGGTAATTCACATGTCTTTATTTTACGCTGAAAAGAATAAATTAATCTCTTATAAGTTTTTTTTTTTAAAAACAAGTTTCAAAGTTCAAAATGGAACAGCCTTTATAAAATAACAGAATTTTCGTGGAAATCCCTTTTCTGCGTCCCTGTTTTGCGCAAATTCTACTGTCAATCAATGTTCTAAGTTAATACCGTGTCGAGGAAGTATTTTGCATGTCTTCCACCTCGGATTTTGATAAAAAATATTTTATTAATCTATTCGAGAGTGGGTCAGGTCGTCTTTAATCGATAATGCAACGAAAAAACACGAAAGAATTACATCCTAACGTGTTGCTTGAGATTATCTTTGACATTCCAGATAGAACATTCGATAAATATTGAAATTTTATTACTTTATTTACATTGCTACCAAAATAACAAAAATTCAATCAGTCGTATCGAATTAGAGATAAAGTTTAAAATGGCTATATTTAAAAATGTTTATTGGATTTTTTTGAAATATGACACATTTTTTATACGATTTATTGTTAACTGAAAACAACATGCTCAATTTTTGCCACTATGCAAAAGAAATAAAGACAACGCAAACAAAGACCAGACGGTAACCAACTAAATGAACTTGGAACAGAAGAAGAATAGAGGAATGTTCTGGAAACTGTACGCCCGCGTACAAGATGTACCTACAAGGACTTTACATTTTTGAAAGATTACAAATATTTATTAAGAGGACATGAACAATGTTTCGAAGTATCAGAATGTAGCAACATACTGAAACGTAATGTAGTACCCAATAATCTTAAGTCTTTGAATGGATGCCGTATACTTTACACATATATTTTTAATAATTTACGGAAAAATATTTATTTTAAAAATATTTAAACATAAATTATTATTACCGACCGCCAACATATATAAGGGAGGTATTGTGATCATACCAATTTTGACGTTTCGAGATTTCGATGGATCTCCACGAATTAAGGTCCCTACATTAATTTTTTCTAGACAAAACAAGGTGTAAGAATTCCAAAAATTCAAACCTCAAATCTCTTTGTCTTACCTTTTTTGAGATATGAATTTTTAATATTACAAAAAAATCAAAATTTTCAATAGTTTTAGGTCATTACGGACCAAACATTAATTTTTTCTAGATAAAACATGGTGTGAGAATTCCAAAAATTCAAACCTCAAATCTCTATGTCTTACCTTTTTTGAGATATGAATTTTTAATATTACAAAAAAATCAAAATTTTCAATAGTTTTAGGTCATTACGGACCAAACATTAATTTTTTCTAGACAAAACAAGGTGTGAGAATTCCAAAAATTCAAACCTCAAGTCTCTATTTCTTACCTTTTATGAGATATGAATTTTTTAAAATTCCGAAAAATATCAAAATTTTCCTAATAGTTTTAGGTCATTACGGACCAAACATTATATTTTTCTAGACAAAACAAGCTGTGAGAATTCCAAAAATTCAAACCTCAAGTCTCTATTTCTTACCTTTTTTGAGATATGAATTTTTAAAATTACAAAAAGTTTCTAAATTTTCCCTAATAGTTTTAGGTCATTACGGACCAAACATTATATTTTTCTAAACAAAACAAGGTGTGAGAATTCCAAAACTTCAAACCTCAAGTCTCTATTTCTTACCTTTTTTGAGATATGAATTTTTAAAATTACAAATGTTTCCAAATTTTCCCTAATAGTTTTAGGTCATTACGGACCAAACATTATATTTTTCTAGACAAAACAAGCTGTGAGAATTCCAAAAATTCAAACCTCAAGTCTCTATTTCTTACCTTTTTTGAGATATGAATTTTTAAAATTACAAAAAGTTTCTAAATTTTCCCTAATAGTTTTAGGTCATTACGGACCAAACATTATATTTTTCTAGACAAAACAAGGTGTGAGAATTCCAAAAATTCAAACCTCAAGTCTCTACCTCTTACCATTTTTGAGATATGAATTTTTGAAATTTACAAAATAAAATCAAAATTTTACCAATTAGTTTTAGGTCATTACGGACCAAATATTACAGAAAAACATCGTAAAACTAAATTTTTTAAAGATTTAAACCTTAGGTCTCTATTTCTTACCATTTTTGAGTTATAGTTTTTGAGTTAATACCCAAATTTCCAAAAATAACTACACTTTCACAAGACCCAATATATTCAATGTTAAAATACGTACAAAAAATAACTTAGAATTTATAAGAAAGACATTTTAATGTTATCTCGATGTTTTGTTAACCACAAATGAATGTATGGGATTCAAAAAATAATTAATCTTCTTAAATAAGTTGATAAGGAAATTTTATTTTTATATCATTAGCAGGAATTACGTAAACATTTATGCGACGAAACATGTTTATCTGAAAAAATATATAAACTGTGAATATTCATAGTTTACAGGATTTCGTAGGCAGGGCTGATATTAAAAATATTTGAGAAGATAACATTCAAAATATGATTTATCACAGTAATACAGTTTTGAAATTATTGTAGAAAACATTACATACCAATTTGCAACAAGTTTAGAACCTTATTTTACGACCTACTTATTTTTAAGGTCCCAAACAATTAATTCAAATATGTTATTAAAATTTTAAAGCACTAAATTACGAAAAATCGATATTTAAATTTGACAAAAATCACACAGGTGATTTGCGCACAGTATCGATGTATTTTTGAATCACAACCGATTTTGGTCGAATTTCACGAGATTCGTCACTGACGGACGCATGACCACGATGAAATTCTACAAACCAATTGTAAACAGTCTTTTCTGATGGTGCTTCATTACCAAAAGTTGAACGAAGCGAATCTATGCATTATTGTTGAGTTAGGCCTTTACTAAAATCGTAAAAAATCATCCAACGAAAACCTTCACGAGTAATATATATTTTTTCACAAACTTGTTTTTTTTTTAACGCTCCTGTCAACAAACTACTCGGTCAATTTATAATCTGTCACTGATTTCACAATAACAAATATCAAATTTTACGTATATACAGTCTGTTCCAAACGGTTAAGCGGAACTAAATGGGAATTTAGTTCTTTTAGGTTGTCACGAGAAGGGACCTTGCTTGGGTTATTTCATTTTTCACGTTGGGATGTCAAAATTTAAAATTCCAACAATGAAACCATGGAAACGAATTACATATGTCAAAATTAAATATTTTTTTTTATATTTTAATGACAAAAAAATAAATAAATGGGAAATTTGTATTAAGAATGACACAAAAAATCAAAATATAAAGAAAATTACATTTTAAAATGATATTAACCTTAACCAAAACATGTTAATTGTAAGTATGATTTACAAAGCTTAAACAAAACGGCCGAAAGGCACGATTTAAACGATGAAAGTAACTAGATTGCAAAATCTAGTTCCGCTTAACCGTTTGGAACAGACTGTAGTAGTGACACTACACTGTATAAAGACAGTGTGGCCATATAAACTGTAGCCGCCATGTTTATTCCAGATTTGTATTGGGTTATATGGAATAAATGTTAATATATCCTAATATATTATAATATTTCTTAAATTTTTAATAGTTTTACGTATTTATGTTTATATATATATATGTGAATATCAATTTATTGTTAAGAAAAAACATGTATATGATTCAACATTTATTAAGATAAATATTAAAATTGCCTACCGATGAAGGTATTTTTTTGAAATGTTTGCAACATAGAAAGAAAACAAATGAAAAAAATTCTTAAAAAAGGACATGAAAGGAAATAAAAGAGATATGTTTTTATTATTTTATAATTTTATTTGAGGACCTATAAAAACTAAAACATTTTTTTTATAAAAACGGGAGTTACATTTTAATTTGAATATTTTAAATTTAAGAAAACAAGTTCAAACAGGACATTAGAATTAGAATAAAAAGATAGAGAAAAAATGATGATAAGGTTCTATAAAAATTAGAGAACCCAACATTTCTCTAATTTTTGGGAAAACGCCTGTTTATATATATAAAAAAAAAAAATAGGATATTTTCATATTAAAAAAGAATAAGCAGAACATGTTATATACCCTGAGTTCAAAAAGAAATTACATAAGAGTTGGCTATGGAAAAATAAAATAATGTATACTATAAGCTTTATGTAACAATAAATAACTTATGACAACAAGAGTGATTTAATTAATTCAGACAGTAAATTAATTCTAAAGCTTTCTGTTGACATTACTTTTATTTTCCATAGCCAACCCTTATGCAATTTCTTTTTAAACTCATGGTATAAATGATATATTAATAAAGAAAACTGATGTATATATTATCAATTATGCATTTACACAACTAAAATTATGGTCAGGTGAAAAATAAAATGAAATCAGTATAGAATAACATTAAAATTAATGAAAGTAAATACTTCTTATAATTGTGAAGCCATCCATTGATTTACTGTCATAATGTTTTTTTATGTTCATTTAGCCTTTTTTTCCCAGCAATTTTAAACCTAAACATAACAAAACGTTTCATTATTTTGAATTTTAATTTGTGACAATTTAAAATATGTACACAGTTTACATTATATATATTACTCATTACTCATCACAAACACAACAATATTCACTATTAAACGTCTAAATATACGTATAATATTTGAAAATATCACTTAAATCTGTTGAAACAGAAGCTAAACACATGTAAACCATATATAATCTGTAACAAAGTTGGAAGAAATATGGCGGACTTCAGCTCGACCAATAGAAAATGAGACCATCGTATGGCCACACTGTCTTTATATAGTCACTGTAGTGACACATTTCAATATTGCCATCTAGTTGCCGTTTGTAAAAACATAAAAGGTAACCCTCGTATTTGCAGCTTTACCTTCATATTATAATGGAGTTTCCGTAGATACCAAACAAAACTAGTTCTTTCCTGTTATTACCATTTCATTTGTTATCTGACTGCCCCGCTTTTATAATCGCAGTGGTCTTTTTGCATATGTAGTATACATAGAATGTTATTGTGCATGTTGTCTCTTGTCTGATATATGGGATTTTGATCATGTAACGTGGCGTTAGCAAAGCGAAGCAACGAACACGTCTCGGATAAAATGTGTTTAGATGCATCTGATACCTGAATGCATTTGGTTTCGGATTTAAATTCCGCGTATTGAGTTGTGGAAATGCTGAAATGTAGAGAAGATTTGTATCTTAGATGTTGAAAGTTTGCTTATTTATGTTTGGTGAAGGCATCGTTTTACTACGTGAAAAATCTAGGGAAATGGAACATTTTTATACTTAAAATATTTATTTGTGTAAATAGAATAAAGTGTTAGTGGAACCACAAAATCAAAAATGGTTTAAGATCCACCTTAGAAAAACGGATATAGATTCGGATAGGGTTTTTATTTTCGTGGATCAACTGCAGATACGGATAGCCGGTACATCAGAAAATGTAATCCATTTCTGATGTTTCTTCGTCTGTATCGATCATGTCACGGGACATCTTTTCGGTAGCCACGAAAATAGCCAGACAGACCCAAAATGAAATATTAAAAAAATCAACTGTGGCCACCACAGGACCGACCGCCATCACAAAGTACTAGCATAAAATACATTCTAGCAGCAGAGTAGAAATAACTTGGCCTAATATTATCAAATAGAGATATTATTTATCATGACCATGGAAACGTTACATATACGAGGTCTGTTCAAAAAGTATCGCGAATTTTGTGTTTTATCAAAAATTATTTATTTATTCATGAATATCTATTTTGTCCCCTTCAAAGTAATCCCCACCAGATATTATACACTTGTGCCAACGTTTTTTCCAATCTTCGAAGCACTTGAAAAAATAATTTTTTGTGATCTTGTTCAGCTCCTCCTTCGATGCCGTCTTTATCTCCTCACTCGTAGCGTAGCGTCGTCCTTTCATGGGCCTCTTCAGTTTCGGGAACAAGAAAAAGTCACAGGAGGCCAGATCTGGGGAATACGGTGGCTGCGGCATTATTAGTGTGTTGTTTTAGGCCAAAAATTCGCGCACAAGCAACGATAGGTAATTTTTGTTCTTCCACAAATCCGGGCATTTCTGGAGGATTGCTTAGCGCAAATTGCGCATAACTTGCAGGTAATATTCCTTATTGACCGTTTTACCCTGTGGCAAGAACAAAATTTGATACAGATTCTTTGATCCATTTTTTGGTATAGGCAAAAATCGAAGACGAGCCAAAACACGTGCAAGCAAAGCAACTGTCTAAAATTAACAGAACATTCAAAATGGCCGAACTTGTCGGCATAAGTGGGAGACATGAGTACCAACATAACGCCACAAAAAAAATCGAAAATCGAATATACGTAACCCGCGGAAATTCAAAATTCACGATATTTTTTGAACAGCCCTCGCAAGTACGAAAAAAAAATTCAAAAATTATAAAAATTTTTGGTTTTATCAAAAAATGTCTCAAATAAAAGTTGTCAGCAATTGCTTTTATAGCAACTCTTGTTAAATAAATTTTTCGAAATATTTTTCTGTTGCTAAATATTTGCAAAAATCGTAAAATCGACACGAGTAAATTCCCATTTCTAGTCAATCGACTTTTACCAAAAGTTGATCAACTCGTGCCATTGTTGTCAAAGACTTAAATGTGAAGTTTCATAAAAATCCTTTTAGCCGAATTTGCTCTGCACGTGTACACAGACAGACAGACAGATGGACGGGCGGACAGACAGACAGACCGACAGACATCATGCTAAAAATAGTCAAAACTTTATGTAGGGAGCTCAATTCGCGGAGATCCATCGAAATCTTAAAATATCAAAATCGGTATGATGACAATACCTTCCTTATATATGTTGGCGGTCGGTAAAAATCGTACATATATAATTAGCTAGAGTGTGTGTGATCTGGGTAACACTGTGACGTCATTTTTTCTTAAGGTTCTTGTGATTGGTTAACTGGGAACACCCTGTCTTTTGATAGACAGATATTTCGAAGAATCTATGAATATAATTACATATAGAAATGTGTAGGATATCGTAGGTATAAACAAGAAACTCTAGATACTCCTATATCCTTTGACTGATATCAACAATATTTTGCAGATTTATTCTCTAAGAAACTTCAAATAAAATAACATATAGAAATGTCTAGGGTATCGTAGGCATAAACAAGAAACTCTAGGCACTCCTATATCCTATGATAGATATGAAAAATATTTTGCAGACTTATTTTCTAAAAGTCTGCGAATAAAATAACATATAGAAATGTGTAGGATTTCGTAGGCATAAACAAGAAACTCTAGACACTCCTATATCCTTTGACCGATATGAACAATATTTTTCAGATTTATTCTCTAAGAATCTACCAATATAATTACATACAGAAATGTCTAGGGTTTCGTAGGCCTGAATAAACGTTTCAAATTATTTTTAGTTTTAACAATATAAATGTAATGTACTAAAATGAATCGTTTTCCCATCATAAAAAGTTTATGAATAAGTAATTTAACTATATAATTAGCAAGTGTCTGTATGTATTGTCGGTAACATTATGACGTCAATTTTTCCTGAGGTTCTCGTGATTGTCTAACTGGGGACACCCTGTCTCTTGATCGGCTGAGAGGGGACACCCTCTCCCGTGATTGGCTAACTGGTGATATCCTGACCCGTGGTTAGCTGACCGGCGACGAAATTAACATACGTTGAAAACCAAATTAACATACAAATAAAACCAAATACACATACAAACAATTGAAATTTTTATATTGTGAATCCGTCATTGTTGACGGGTAATAACCTAGTATTAAAAATATTTAATTTGATGCTGCGGACATGCCCGGAGGCTGTCTCTCCCTTTATCTCTCTTTCTGCCATCTTGCATCTCGTGTCTGCTGTATTATAATCATATTTGTTTTGTTTTTCGTAGCTGCGCATTACTATATTGCGTATATCCCTATTTTTCAAAATGTCCTGTGCAGCACAATCGTTTCCAATCCAAAAATATCTGAACAAATTTCAAATGTTCTAAGTTTGAAAGTTTAACTCATATTTTACAGTTGGTAAACTGTTTAAATTTGAAAATGTGTGCTTTGGAATAATTTAAGTTAATCGAATAATCGTCAATTAACAGTTAGTGTGGATGTAAGCGGAGAATAACAAATGGCTTCCTATATTCTTCAGTGATAGTATCAGCGGTGGCACCTAATATAGCATTAGCAGTGCAAACACCGCGGCTCAGTGTGTGCGGCGGTCGCCCCGCCTGATAAGCGGCCTAGTGTAGCCACGCGTTCACCCGCACAGGGCTGGCTTCCAAAGCTCACGGATAAAACCAAACACTCTCATTTCGAATTATAATTATAGTACAGATAGAACTCGATATACGCCGCAGTTTTTTCCTAGGAAAACCAATATAAATGCTATTGCACTCGCAAGTCAGCTTATAGACTCCAGACTTAAAAATGGTGTCGATCGAATCTTTAGCATTAAACAGACAATTAGATATTTTTGCCGCGGGTTTAAAAGCAATCTGACTTGCGAGTGCAATAGCAGTTATATTGGTCAAACAGGAAAAAAATTTAATCTTAGATTAAAAGAACACAATAGAGCCTTTCATTTTGATTTGGACATATACCACTCAACATTTAGTGAACATCTTAAAGATTGTAAACTTATATCCAGTGGTCATTCTGTTGACATAAATTATTTAAAACCATTGCATTATGGTAATAAGGGTTATAAACTAAATCTGTTTGAATCCCTGGAAATCTTTAAACATCTGAGGCAGGGCGCACCGGTCCTCAATGAACAAACAGATTTAGTTTAATCCCCAATTTTCCAGGTATTTGTTAATTAAGGTTTTTCTGTACTGTTATTATATAAGAGCTGTACATTCAATGTTCTCCATTCTATTATTTTTGAATCACTTGTTAATGCCATGGTATGGCGAAACTATGGTCTATTTCAAAGTAGAAAAATGTGTGTAAGAAGATAGGAGCTGTTTGTCCTTGCTTCGGATTGGTTTAGATCGTCATCCCTATTACACAGTAAAAATATTGTTGTTAGTCCAAGTTGACAGATGTTCAGTGTCGTACATTGGAAATATATATTATTTATATTATTTAATTTTTCTCATATATTTTGTTATTATTTACATATTTAGACTTTTATTTATATTCTTGGAGTAGATTTTATGGAGAAAATTCTCCATGTAATTTGTTTTTACGCAATTATATATTTTTTAGGTTATCTGACATATAAATATTTTTTGACAGTTGACAATTAAAAGATCAAGAAAGAGGACTAATATGAGGCCAAAAGATAGCCCAGCTGATTGTGCCCAAAGAAAAAGTTATTGATATAATTTTTAGACCTTCATATATACATATATTTTTAATTTTTATTTACAATAATTATTTAAATAAGAAACTTTAGCTCTGAAAATATATTTTTTGGTTTATTGCTTTGTTTAAACTCTTTTAGCCAAATCTCTCTTTTTTATATAGAGTACATAATTTTTTAAATTAATATTTTTTTAACTTTTTCAAATTTCCCATTAAACTGAATTTATGTCGTATAAATAACGTAAGTGTATTATCTGCCTTGTTTATTTCAATATCTTATTAACCTTTTTTAAATTAAAAAAAAAAATCACTTGCTAACCCAGTTGCTACGCCCATGTCCTAGTTGTAACTTATTTTAAATTTCCCGCTATACTGTATTTGATCAGTGTAAATCGTACTCGGTTCGCAGCGCTATCTACTTTTTTCTACTTAGAAATAGACCATAGTCGTGTATTAGTAATAATAAAGTGATATTTTGCATAGAAATTAGTGTTTTTATTTATTTTATAAAGGTTATCTATAACTCTATTTTATTTGATTTAGTACTCGTACTTAGCATTTACTTCTTTAGTTTTCTGGGTTGATTGTTTGAGTAGATTTTATCTGCCCCCCCCCCCCCCCCGAATATGCTACTGGTGTTAAGCGCAAATAGTCATTATTTCTGAGCGCCAAACATTTTCATTATTATTTTAACTAACATACTAAATAAAAACTTACAGTGTAAAAAAACGGCAAATTTTTCGGGTGAGCACGCATACGCGTGTTTTGTTTACATTTGTTGCAAGATGAACAGCTTTATGTGTTCATCTGTAAATACAGTCAGCAGCAAGTTGCTGTTGACTGTATTGAAAACATGATATAGCATATGGATATATCAAAAATTTAATCCTTCACTAGGAATCGAACCAACAACCTATGGATTTCGCGTCTAACAGTTCACACCAATGAGATGTGAAGGTATGTGCAGGTATGAATGTTATATCAACAGATTTGAAATGCCTACCACCAAACACACAAGTATGTGGAGCAGGCTACAACAGAAACAATTTTAGCATCCCGCACCTTATAATATGAATATAATGAGATCTATTTATATTGAAATAATAAAACTATATTTATATTCATAAATGATGCACTTGAAAAAAATATGTCAGAAAGGGATGATACAGGCCATGAGAATAAACAATCAATTCAGATGCAAACCAAACCAAAAGTATTTTCTGTTGCTTACAGCCACGTATTTTGGGTTGCATAAAAGTTACATGTAACTAAAATTGTTTCTCCTGGCTATTAAAACCCATATTCCAATTAACAATCCGACCATATTATCAAAGAAAATTTACAACAATTTGCCGCAACACCTGAAAGATTATGGATCACTTAAAACATTTAAATGTCAGCTTGTTGACTTCTTAATAAAAAAGTGTTACTATAATCTTAATGAGTATCTTTTACAACGTCATTAAAACGGACTAATTCATGTATTGATATTTATAAAATTTTACTTTTAATTTTATTTATTTATTTTTTTAAATTTATTTATAAACTTATTTATTATTTTATATTTGACAAAAACTGTTTTATCAGTAATTTTTTATTAAAGGACGAAATTAATAAATTATTATTTGGTTTATTAATTAATTACATACTAACGTCTAATGGTATTTCTATTAGTAATGTAATTAGAATAAGTAATAAATAATAAAAAACAACTGATAAGTTTTATATGACAACTGCACTGATGCAAGATTTTGTATATATTAAAAATATTTTCTGTATTTTTTATTTGGAAGTAATTTTAAACTGTTTTGACCATAATAATAATCAAATGTATTGAAATATGAAAAATAATGACTTGTCCAATATTATGTATTTATATAATCTTCTGGACCAATAAAATTATTATTATGGGGTTTGTCAGGTCTTGACAAGCGTCCACTAATCTCAAACTTCAGCAACCTTTTGAGCCGCGTTATACTAGAGACTAGTGGAGCTAAATACACACAACTGCATCCCAAACCCTGGCGATATGCAGCCGCGGAAATTACGCTAGATCCAGAAATTATTATTATTATTATTATTATTATTATTATTGTTTGATAATCAATTGATGATGCCCACGGAAAATTGCAAAGAATGCGCTGTGCATCAACGGTGTGGTTCTCATGGCAGTCAACCTGTTAATCCTGGTGCTTCTTTGGTCTTCTTCTTTTAGATTTTTCCGTTGGCATCAACTGAAATATTTGTTTTGGAATCTTTTTTTCGATAATTCCATGGACGTAACCATAACAGAGAAAACTGTAACGTGAATCCCAAGATATATAAGAGGATGGTATTTTACATAAAAAAAGTAATTAATAGAGTATTTAATTTAAAAATAATTAATAACATAAATACGTGTTTTTAGTTTTCATCAAATAAATTGTAATCAGCGATATAGGACATTAATCCCACCCAAAAGGAAAAAGCACCAAGAAGCTTGAAGAGATCGTTAAAGTAGATGTTAAAAATGGATGGTCCGGTGATGGATCCTTGCGGAACTCCAGTATTGAGAACAGTGACATCCGATAAAATAATGTGACTGAACTGACTGAAATTTGACGGCCTGAATTCTACAGGACATATAAAACACGAGCCAAGCTAAAGCCCCTCCTCCAATATCGTATCCTTCTAATTTTGCCAGAAGAATTTGGTGATCCACGCAGTCGAAAGCTTTTGAAAGATCAACAAATATCCCAATTGCAAAATCTCTGAGTTTTCTCTTAATTCGTTTTAAGATTTTTCATAGGGAGTTCTGAAATGGTTCTAAAAGAAAATATACTATCGTATATCAAAAAACATGGAACTTTAAAAAAAAAAAAACATTGTTTTAAAGTACAGTTTGTATAATAAAACATACATGCTTATGACTCAGGATCAGGCATGTGCACAAATAGTAAACAGGTTCAAACATGATTAGAACATCCTAATACGCCCGATAATAAAAATTGTTTAGTTAGTGTTTTGTCTTTCAGTAGTGGGGTTGTGTAATAATGAGTGCTATTTATGCCAAAGGTTTTGAAGCGGTATTTTTATTTACCCACCCAAAAGGGCCAAAAATGTCCTTTTCAAGTGCAGCAAAATATATACACAAGTCAGTAGACTTTGTGAAGTATTGGGTGAAACGTTATAAAATTAATAAAAATGTTGGCGATTTACCTAATCGTAGATTAAAAAAAAGAGACCACTAAAGAACAAGATAAAGTGATTTTTAACGTTTTTAAAAATAATCCTATGTTATCTTTACGAAAATATTAGTTAATTTTGTTAAAAAATAATATTGAAGTCTAATGACCCTGAGTCGCTTAATTGAAAATGGTATTAAATTCCGGAGTACCAAACAAAAACCATTGTTATCGGTGAAACATGTCGAAACACGATTCGCTTGGACCAAGGAAAATTTAGACCGCAATTGGAGTGATGTGGTTTTCTCTGATGAATCTAGTTTTTACATAGGAGGTACATGAAATATAAGCTTCGAACAAAAAACGTTAAAAATTTGGATCAGCTAACTCGTCAAATACGGCAGATATGGAAGAGTATGCCGAAAAGCTGGTAGAAAATTTACCGAAAAGATGCTAAGCAATAATTAATAATAATGGGCATTGGACCAATTATTAGGCAGTAGCGTAATAATATATACAGTAAATTTTTAAATTATTTTTAGTTTTTCCTTTTCTCTCTTATAGTTCGCCAAAAATCAACAAGGACGTCTTATTATACAGACTGTATATTTTGTTGTGTTCTTCTTATAAAATGTTGTAATCCAACCCTGTTTCCATGACGTAATCGAATAAGTTAACTAGGAGATCGGCGTCTAGATAGTGTCTGGAGGGCGCATGCTCCAGTTGGTGTACAAAGGTGCACAGGATGTTTGCTGACATCTGACGGACACACGGACATATTACGGTTTTTTGCTCACTGCTCTCTATGCTGATTAGTTTATACTTAATTAGTATTGTTTGTAATTACTGCAATTTACTAACAAGCTAATGGAAACAGGATGGACGAATAATTTGGTTAAGACACTCCAAAAAAACCTGATCACTTTACTGATTGAAATGAAGGCTTTTTAGAGAACAGAGAGGAAAAAAAAAACGGAATTCAAGCTGATGATGCATCTCATTTTGCATTTCATGTTTTGTTGAAAACCAAACTCTTGTCTAGAACTGTAGTTTCAAAAGTACGTACCCGTACCCCAACGGGTACTTGCGTGCATACTGGGAGACGCGTACTAAAAAAAAAAAAAAAAATAATGGACGATCTGGTTTCTTTTGGATCTATATTCATTCTTAAGCTTCCTAAAGGAAAAGATTTATCAAAAAGAGCTTGTATATTTATATACTGGGGATACGTGATAATTTTTTTTTGTTTAGGATTAAGTAATCAAAAAAGGTTGGAAATAACCGGTCTAGAACACACGAAAACTTTAAATTGTCTGTCTGTCCAAGATTCAAGCAAAAAGCCGTTTTTGCATGAATCTCAGATACGCATGAATTACGCAGATTTGCATGAATCTCAGATTTTGCATACAGACTTACAGATACACAGACACACATAGACATACATACATACAGACAGACAGACAGACAGACACAGACAGACAGATAATTTTTTTTTTTTTTGCAGATACCCAGCAAACATTTTTATACGGGCTAGTACTGTTGAAGCACATACTCCCCGGCATTGAAAATAATGGGCCAGTACCCCAGTGTCTCCGTGGCCGTTAGCTGTTCCATTGGTGTATCAATTGCTGGCCCATTGGTGTATCAATTGCCGGCCCAGCAGCGGTGCAAAACAATCGCATTAGTTGCAAGAATTATTTCTGACGGACCAGTGCTTATATTATACCCAGTCTCTAGTATTTCAAATGTAACATATGTATATTTACCTTATACTTACTCATTATTAAAATGAATTAATGGTTAGGTGCAAAATAAAAATTTGGCCATTTCACCATGGTTGAATAAATTTATTTAACTAATGAAGTTGACAATATCGCATCGATTTTAAACTATTAATGAAGAAATTAACGTTGCTGTCAATAGAATGAGGCGATATTGTCAACTTTATACGTTGAATAAATTTATTCAACGATGGTGAAACAAAAGTAAAATGTTACATATTAACAAAAATAAGGAGTGCTCATAAAATGCTGGTAAAGTACTTCGTATAAGAGGAGTGCGAAATACAAATGTGAAGTATATTATTAATACTGGCGTTGCACAAACTTTTGGTACCAGCAATTTACCAACAGAAAAAGCAGTTTGCCGGCATTCGGCCGATGGTTGAATGTTTGCTGGGTATCTATAATATAATACCCCAACCTGTGTCCCTGGCTGTCTGGGTGCGTGGAAATCTAAAACAATTGAAGCGAGGTTCTTATTATATAGTAGTATTAATTTATGTATTGAACAGTAGTGTGCTGTGAATTTTAGTTTTCAGTGTTGACAATAAATTAGTAAAAATGACAGTTGTGTTTTTAGTCACAAAAACGTTTTAAAAACGTTATCCTTCCGTGATATTCGACATTTTTGATTAAAATTATTATTAGCAGAAAAATAATTATTTTAAAAAATATTTGGTTTGATGAAAGTAAGTAAGAAAAATGTGACTTTTTTTTCTTTATTATTATTTTTTCAATGCTTTATTATTTATTCATTTTTACGATTTCTAATTATTTAAATAGTGATTATTTTATCTGTCTATTAGTTTTTGGCGTTCTTGCTTCTTTTTTATAATAAATTAATATATTTCACTAAAAATAGTAGCAGCAAGATTCCGATATGTAACGTAACTTACCGAATTATTATTTTTTCAATGCTTTCATTCCATTTGACATATGTCATAAAGATAAATGATATCTTAGTTATAATGATCATAACCAACATATCTGAAGTAGGTTTTACAGCGTAAGGAATACTTTGAAATGACAAATTTACATTTAAAGGTCAGTACTACACTATAAAAGTAAACGGGCAAGCAATTAAATTTTACTTTGTAATAGTTTCTCACGATATATTTCAAACTGATTTGAGATATAGTGTAAGTACGCTTTTTACCGTGTGTGTATTTTTTCATTTGCGCTTTTTTCCGTGTGCGTATTTTTATATTATATAAGTAATTGGAAAATTTATTTTAATAAATATATTTTAAATTTAACGTCTCAAATCATTTTCAGTTTTATAATTATAAAGGTAATGCACGAGTGAAAATGAATCTTTTTCCCATCTTAAAAAGTTAATGAATAAATAATTCGAAATAATACTCATTATTTGTCCAGTTTTTAATAATGTGCGAAGAGTTGATTCAATTTGAATTAGATGAAGTTAGGCGTATGGCTAGAGAAAGAAGTATGAGGTATTGAGCAAGTTCCACATTAAGGTAATGATTTCTTTGCCAACACAGTTGGCAACGGGTCCACTAGTTATCTTATAATCATCTGAAACGTGTAGAAGCCAAATGTGATACCGGAAGATATTGTCTCCAATTTTATTAATATAGATTTTTTTGTATATCTAATAATAAAGAAAATAATAGCAGTGTACTCTTTCGCTGTTACACCCTATATAAACTAATTCTTTGCTATACAAGACAGATGTGAAATATGAGATTTTTTACGAGTAATCTTCTTAGAGACAAATAAGTGTACTTGATGTTATCTTATTAGTGTTATTCATGTAAAAATGTCATGATGTTGTTTAAGGAAGGAATAGGAGTACATATATAATCACATTTAGTACAGTGTCATCGCAGGAGGCCTTGTCAACTTAATCCAACATCAAAGACAAGTAAATCACATCAGCCCTGCCTCAGTCGAAAATAAGCTCTCCTTCTTCCTCGAGACATAATTTATTTACCGAACGACGGAGTCACGACTCAACAACTGTATTTGATCAACAATTTTTGAAACGTTAGAACTTTGCTTCACTGAACATATATTTTAGATGAAAAAAACAACCGAGAGATGGCTCTCAGAGCTTTATTCCTATATGTGTTGACGTCTTGCTTTGCTAATGTTATTGTGTCTGGGAATATGTGGTTCTTTGTCTGTCAGTCTGCCTGAATGTCCATCTGTGTTTGTTTGTCTGATATGTTCGAATTATAATAGAAAATTGAATATAACTAAACCAAACTTAATTACATCATTTTTATGCATTGCTGCATTTTTTTTTCTTTTTCCGGTTATGTAGGAATGACCAAAAAACCCTTATGGTGCGTCTACATCGAGGCAACATGATGGCGTGCGACCGTTCGACATATCGCATGCTACCAATGTGCAGTCTGATGGGAGCCGTGCGACATGTTTCCCGTTCCCGTTACTTGGCGGTAAACATGAAAGAGTTTTCGTGCGACAGGCTACCACTTATGAAAGCTATATTTTCGCCATTTTGATATTTGATAGTTGTTATTATATAAGCTGTTCACTTTTGTAAGAACACACTAGATCTGGTTATTTTGGTTACTTTTATGGTGTGTTACTGACTTTAAATGTCAATTAAAAATATTCCTTACGCTGTAAAACCGACTTTAGGTTGATAAGGTTATGATCATTATTATTAAGATATCATTTTTCATTATGACATCTGTCAAATGGATCGACATTTTCAAAAAAGTGACATATTTTAATACCAACATGACATACAGCTTCAAAGGTGCAAACTATTGAAAACCAAATTCCCTCTTAGTTTGTTCTTACAAAAGTGAACTGCTTATATAAGCTGTTCACTTTTGTAAGAACACACTAGATCTGGTTATTTTGGCTACTTTGATGGTGTGTTACTGACTTTAAATGTCAATTAAAAATAATCCTTATGCTGTAAAACCGACTTTAGGTTGATAAGGTTATGATCACTATAATTAAGTTATCATTTTTCATTATGACATATGTCAAACGGATCGACATTTTAAAAAAGTGACATTTTTTAATACCAACATGACATACAGCTTCAAAGGTGCAAACTATTGAAAACAAAATTCCCTCTTAGTTTGTTCTTACAAAAGTGAACCGCTTATAGAAGTATTTTTTAAATTAAAAAGTGTTGTAAGCTGTATCAACAAAAATTATTTAGCAACTTAAATTTATTTAAGGTAACTGAGTAAATATAAGTTTTGATAAAATAGAGTATGAGAAATAATGATAAACTTAATAAAGTAAGGTTATGTTTTTGTTATGGAATTAAAATTTGTTATAAAATAGTATATTATAATAGTATATATTTATAAATAGTAGTTATTTAGTAAACTGACAGATCTCGCAACAATAAATAGTAGCACGCTCCCAGTGTTGGTGTAGACACTAGCTTGTCAATGCGACATGGTCTGACGGTCTCGGCAAACTTGTCGTATGCTACCATCTTGCCTCAATGTAGACGCGCCATTATATCGTCATTTTGTCGACTGCCTGTCTGTCTGTCTGTTTCTCTGTTTGTCTGTTCGGTAAAAATTGTAGCCAAACAACTAAACCTTGAGAGTTGAAATTTGGCATGCTTATACAACTCCTTGACCCGCACATAGGAAAAATACTAAAACATCTAAAAAACATATCCCCCTAAAAATATAAACAAATATGTGCTCATCGAAAAAAGAAATAATTTTTTTAAATTCTGAGTAGGGTATCAAATGAAAGCCCTTAGTACGTGAATTAACGATCAAATTTTTATTTTTGCAAAATAAATTATTTTGATGAGATTTTTGACAAAATTGTGCAAAAAAAATGTCTCACATCCTGTAGCCCATGGTTTAAACTATAAATCTGAAAAAATTCTAGGTAATGTACATTGGTGTGAACCGGAATAGCACAACAGGAATTTTTGATCAGATTGTGTTTTCGGAAAATAACGCATTTTTTGTGTTTTTAACTAAAATATGTAAACTATTTAATTCGCTATGTAACACAGTAAACGGGTGAACGTCCGTAGCCTAATGGTTAACGAACTCGCTTCCTAAGTTGCAAACTGCGGTTCGTTTCCTGTCAATTTTATTTTTTCCGTTTTTTTTTTTTGCATTTTTATTTTGTTTAAATTATTTTGTCAAAATTCTAGTTATGTATTGGCAGCTGTTGAATTTAATTTTTAAAAGCGTGAATTTAATAACCAGTGGGAAGTGTTGAAATTATAATTTAATTCTGTGTTTGAATGTATACGAAATCAGAGTAGCGGAGCTTATGACTTAAACAACCAATGGAAGCCATAGGCGCAATTTATATAATCTTAATGAACCTCGCTATATAATAAAAAATACTGCACATATTTAGAAATCTAAATAATGGTATTAGGCATTCGAATTAAAATTAACAAAAAAATATTTTAACATAAAATTTGTTTTGGCATCCCAAATAATCATCATTCACTTACTAAATACCTTCGAAACTCTGAAATGTGTGAAAATTCACACTTAACATCAATTTTTTCCAATCTGAAGTTGGCATCTCAAAAACATGGTTTTCGAAGGCTTCAACAACTTCTTGAGGTGATGAAAATCAGTATCCACCCTTTTTTTGTCTTTATTATGGATCTATCTCTAGATCTTTTTCACAGCTAAATGTTCATGCAAAATCGAATGTATTGCAGTCTGCGATATGCCAAAGAATGCCTCTATCTCATGGTAAGTCACATGCCGATCTTCTTCAATCATTTTGCGCACAGCATCGATGTTTTTTTGAGTCACAACCGATTTTGGTCGACATTCACGAGATTCATCATTGACAGACGCACGACCACGACGAAATTCTGCAAACCAATTGTAAACAGTCTTTTCTGATGCTGCTTCATTACCAAAAGTTGAACGAAACGAATGTATGCATTGTTGTTGAGTTAGGCCTTTACTTAAAGCGTAAAAAATCATCTAACGAAAACCTTGAAGAGTAATATCCATTTTTTCACAAACTTATTTTTACGCTCACTGTCAGCAAAGTAGTCGGTTAATTTATAAGCTGCCACTGATTTCACAATAACAAATGTCAAATTTACGTAAATAGTAATGACACATTTCAATATTGCCATCTAGTGGTCGTTCGTAAAAACATAAAAGGCAACCCAGTATTTTATCATCTCTACTTTAAATTCAACAAACAAAACATTAAAAGAGTCGCTTCAAAAATAAACAATTGAAAAGTTCCAAGACAGTCTGAGCAATTAATTAAAGACAATTATAAAAGAAAAGGGCAACGTGTCACGGAGATATGTTTAAATATTCATTCCGGAATAATGCAGTAAGACAGCAAACAGCTCTGAACTTACAATTCTAATTGCCTTATATTATCATGCAGATTAACTATTAGCTGTTCAATTAATTCAATGTTAACAGCTATAAAATGCAAGATAAGTTTTGGGAAACTACTAAACAACATATGCATACCATTATGTTTATTGTTTGCAACTTTTAATAGAATAAGAAATGGATTATAGCGCCGTTCAACGGTAGTTGTTTGTACTAATGACTCTAGTTTTATATTCACTTAGTTTATGATTGTTTTAAGCTCAATATCATTTATAATTATGCAGCTGCTAGTTTTAGAACTATAGTTTCAAATAAATTTGTTTTAGAGCTAATGACCAAAGTTGTAGAAAGGTAAAATGGCTTTGACATAAAACGTAGCCTGCGATTTAACACACTCGTGACCAAATAACACACACATATATATATAAACAGACATAAAAGAATCATAAATTAAATAAATAATAAATTCTCCATGCATGTGTCAAATAAGGATAGACAAGGAATTTTATTTAGTAATTTTAAGAACTAGATCAACTGAGATAGAGAGAGATGTGGTTTTAGCAAGATGGCACTACATATAACACAGCACGGGCAACAATGAAATTTTGAAGAGAATGTTTCTAAACCGATTAATAAGTTATGACATCGAGTGGTCATCAGTATATCCAGATTTAACATATTTTTTAACTATTATCTGTGAGTTTGTCTTAACCGCTTATGCTCCGCCCGAATATGCTCGGGCGGCTATTATGTGCGAAAATTCCCACACCCGAGATAACTCGGGCAAGCTTTACCTGCAGAAAAGATCACTCCCGAATGTACACGAGCGAAAATAAATACGATTCAAGGTATGTGGAAACGAGACAAAAGACAGCTACGATGATTGAAATGAGGTACGAGAGAAAATGAATATTTTTTTATGAATTTCTTTTATTTCTCGACCCACACTATGCACCATAATATCAACTTTAAATCCCATTTTGGGCCCGAAATGGCTTTTATGAAGGATATATATGTCCAGTAAATAAAATTCATTCATAAAAAAAATTGTGTTTTTTTTTTTCATTTTTAAATGTTTTTTTAAATGTTTAACTGAAGGGGTTAAAGGAAATTTGTACGCCAACAAGCCAACCTCGAAAAATACTAAAAACAATATTCGAGTGGTATCTCCTAAAATTTTTATAAATTTTATGGGAATTGTTTTTGAATCGATTTTGATGTGGTTTTTGCCCCAACACATCCTCAGGTAAATGTAGATATGAATTATAATTATGATAAATATACGTATATATATACTTTTTTAAATTGTGAGTGGGATATCAAATAAAACCACTTAATGCGTAGATAGAAAAGCAAGTTTTTATTTTTATAAAATCATTATTTGTTGGGATTTTTTCCAAAAATATGTAAAAAAAAAACTTCTGTATCCCACCCTATCTTCCCAAGGGGGTTGATCTAAAATTTTCTGAAAAATCTCCATAATGTACATTGATGGAAACCGGAATAGTTCAACAGAAATTTTTGATCAGATTAGTTTTTTGAAAAATTTCTATATATTTTTTTTTTTGTAGTGTTGAAAAAAATAATTATTTATTTAAAACTTATTGTATGGTATCAGAAGAAAGCTATTAGAACGTAGATCACGGAACAAAAAGTAGTTTTTTAAAATTCGTTTATTTCAATATGTATTCGGTTAAAAATGTTATGTCAATTGGATTTAGATCCGGTGACTGTGCTGGCCATGGTATCGCATCAATACCTTCGTTATCCAGCCAGTTCGTAACAATTCGCGCATCATGTGGCCGAACATTATCCTGGGCAAGATGAAACTGATCACCAACAGCAACAAGAAATGGATGCACAATAGGTTAAAGAATATTATCCAAATATTGTTATGTTGTTAAAAATTCATTGGGAAACACGAGATCAGTTCTACCGCCAACGATTATCCCACCCCATGACATAACAATTCCACCTCTGTAACTGTGAACCTCCTGGACGTGCCTTAACCGTTCCATATTACCAGATCTTCTCCATACCCTTGATCGACGAGAATCTGAATGAATTCCAAATCTGTACTCATCAGTAAACAAAACTGTAGCCCAATCATTATAACACCAATATTTTAAATTGTGATACCAGTCTAATCTTGCTTTGCGATTGCCTCTAGAGAGGGTTTGACATCTGATTGGTCGTCGAGATAGAATATTAGCTTCGTGGAGACGATTTCTTACAGTATCGCGACTAACGGTTAAGTTATGCGCTCGCTGTAACTCGCTTACCAATTCGAGTGCTATAATAATAGGTTGTCTTCTAGCATATAAGACCAAACACCTGTCTTGACCTGCTGTTGTATAGCGACCACGTACTCGTTGTTGTTCAGTCGGACTCCCTGTTTCCCTGCAACGCCTCCACAACCGACTGATGACACTTTGCGAAACTCCTATCCGCTCGGCTATATCAACTTTCCTGAAACCAGCTTGGAGGAGTCCCATCGGACGATTCAGCTCGTGGATAGTTAAATGCTGTCGCTCCATTATTAAAAAAGAATGCCACTAATTAAAAACACTGCAATTATTAATATAAACGTTTTAAATCGAATTAAAATGAAACATGTGATCAACCTACAGATCATGTACAGTCTGTTCCAAACGGTTAGGCGGAACTAAATGGGAATTTCGTTCTTTTAGGTTGTCACGAGAAGGGACCTTGCTTGGGTTATTTCATTTTTCATGTTGGAATGTCAAAATTTAAAATTCCAACAATGAAACCATGGAAACGAATGACAATGTCAAAATTTAATATTTTTTTTTACTTATTTTATTGACAAAAAAATAAATAAATGGGAAATTTGTATTAAGAATGACACAAAAAATCAAAATATAAAGAAAATGACATTTTAAAATGATATTAACCTTAACCAAAAAATGTTTATTGTAAGTATGATTTACAAAACTTAAACAAAACGGCTGAAAAGCACGATTTAAAAGATGAAAGTAACTAGATTGCAAAATCTAGTTCCGCCTAACCGTTTGGAACAGACTTTACTGAATAAAATTTGTCAAAGTTGTATTTGTTTGTCTTGTTGGTTATTGTTTCTACTTGTTTTCCATAGCCAACTACTCATAATTGCCTACTTTAATTGAAATGCAACATTAAATGTACAATAAGCAATATATTTTCATATTTTTTTCAATATCCCTAGACTTTTCCGTGTGTATTTATTGATACAAAGAATATATGGTATTTTAGTCTATTGCTCCTTTATACAAAGTAATTTATTTTTTTCTTGGTTTTTGATAAAAAAATGCAATATGGCACTTAGGGCTTACGGAATTCTTGACACAACTAACCCAAATTGTCCCAATTGAGAAACGCTGTTCTACAGTATTCCAGTGATTTTTTATAAGAATTCTGATATAATAATTGTACAGTGTCGCCTAACGTAGTTATTAAAATCACAGCGGCTCTTGAGAAATTCGTCGGCATCTTGTAACATCGATCGCGCTCGGTATAATTAGGTGAAGTGTGGCGGAGCTAAGTGTAATCAGAACCTGCCGGATAATTACTCACTCATCCCTTACACGCTTCGCTCTTTCCTTCTCTTTACCCCTCAACTACTTCCATATCCCCCTTAGACAGGGTTACAATCCCCGAGTGTAGGTGTCGGCATGAAAAATCTCCGTAGATCTGGTTAGCGGTTTTTTGTGGTTACAATTTGGGGTATGGTTAACCGTAATTTGATCGGATTTAACGTTAGGGGAATTGGTTAATCAACTAGGGTTCATATGGATCATAACAAAGCAAGATCAGCAACATTTCACTTCATACGTAGTACTTTGTGTTCAACCCCTTGAACACAAAATACTACGTATTCTTATTCCCAAATTATTGGCCAGTGGAGGTTGCAAAACATGAAGAATTTCAAGATATTTACTCAGGAGTATTACATAGAACAGGCAATCGTCTATAGGGGATAGATAAACCCATACTGTTGAACAACACTGATGATAATTAACGTCTGTGGCGGATAAAGTGCATGGAAAGAAGAAGACGAAGGACTACTCGGCTCCTTCGAAAGAAAAAAACTTCGCCGCATACTTGGACCAGTTCGAGAGCAAAATTGTTGGCGCATAACATACAACAATAAATATAGGATATCAAGGATCGGATTTACTCAAAATCAGTGGCGTGGCGTCCATAGAAGCAACAGATGCCTTACTCATCAGACGGAAATGTTTTTTGGTGAAAAATCTTAAAAAATTGTATCTCAGTTAACTAAAAATTTGATGTGAAGTGTGAATTTTCACACATTCAGGGTTTTGTTTTGGATAATACTGGATGTCTACGAATATTTGTTCTATTAACAATCAAATTAACAATAAAACTCGGTCCTCAGCTGTTACGTTTTTAGGGTTTTGTAGATATGACCAAAAAACCCTTATACCGTCATTTTGTCGTCTGTCTGTCTGTCTCTCTGTCTGTCTGTCTGTCTGTCTGTCTGTCTGTCTGTTCGGTAAAAATTGTAGCCAAACGGCTAAACCTAGAAAGTTGAAATTTGGCATGCTTATACAACTCGTTGACCCGCACATAGGAAAAATACCAAAACATCTAAAAAACATACCCCCCTAAAAATATAAACAAATATGTGCTCATCGAAAAAATATATATTTTTTAAAAATTCTGAGCAGGGTATCAAATGAAAGCCCTTAGTATGTGGATTAACGATCAAAATTTTAGCCCTGTAGCCCAGATGGTTTAAACTAAAAATCTGAAAAAATTCTAAGTAATGTACATTTATGTGAACCGGAATAGTTCAACAGGAATTTTTGATCAGATTATGTTTCCGGAAAATAACGCATTTTTTGTGTTTTTTGCGTAACCATGTAAACTATTTAATGATATTATGTAGCACAGTAGACAGAGCTCTTCGATGGTGTAATGGTTACTATACAAGCGTTCTAATCTGCAAACTCGAGTTCAAATCGGCCGCGAGGCAATTCATTTTTTGTGTTTTTTTTTTGCTTTTTAATTTTGTTTAAATTACTTTTTCAATATTCTAGTTATATTTGGGCAAATATTGCATTTAATTTTTAAAAGCGTAAATTTAATAACCAGTGCAAATTGTTGAAATTGATTACTATTGGACTTACAACCAAGTAACTTAAAATATAACGTAACTATAAATATATAATCCCATGGATACAAGTTAAAAAAAATGAAATATATAAAATATATGTTATGTCATGTGTTATAATGTCTGTATCATATTAGTGCCTAAAAATATTACTGCTATACTGCTATTTATATTCCTACAAATAGACGAAAACAGAAGGGCGGAGCTTATGACTAAAACAACCAATGGAAGCCATAGGCGCAATTTTCAAAATCTTATTAAACCTTGTTATATAAAAAAAATACTGCACATATTTAGAAACCTACATAATGGTATTAGGCATTCGAATTAAAATTAACAAAAAAAATATATTTTAACATAAAATTGGTTTTGGCATCCCAAATAATCATCATTCACTTACTAAATACCTGCAAAACCCTGAAATGTGTGAAAATTCACACTTCACATCAATTTTTTATTATATTTTTAATTTCATAAAAAGACACACTATTCTAACCATAAATACAAAAAATCCATAATATTATTCACTATTATTTGGCCATGAATTGAAAGATAATTAATTTTGTCAAAAATACAAAAACTGTAATATTTTTAACGTCCCAATCGGTCCCAAAAAATACAATCGGTTAAAAAATTTGTCTGATACGTTTCCGGCTCAGATCAGTGTTCATTACCCATATTTTTTTCAGATTTTTAGTTAACCCCTTCGGTAAAACGGACGGGACAAGAACTTTTTAGCACATTTTTAGCTAAATGGTGCTAAAAAAAAAAACAATTTAAAAAATCTACTTTTCGTTCCTTAATCTAAGTCCTAAGAGCTTTATTTTGATATCACACAATAAATTTTTAAAAATTATTTTTTTTATCGACACAAAAAAAATCGAAATTTTTCGAAAAACTAATCTAATATAAAATTCCTGTTGAACTATGCCGGTTCCCATCAATGTTCATTATGGTGATTTTTTAAAGATTTTTAGACCAACCCCTCTATGAGAGGGAGTGGGACAACAATATTTTGACACATTTTTAACAAAAAAAAAAAGATATTTCAAAAATTGTCCACGTTGGTCCACGCATTAAAAGGTTTCATTTGGTACGCCAACCAAAATAAAAAAAAAATATTGCTTATATTTATCTCGGGATGTGTTTTTTTGAACTCTCAGTATTTTTTTACATCGGCCTATTTCTGCAATGAGGCTAATCGCCGATGGCAGGGGGCGAGCTCCTACACCTGGATGAGGGTTGAATGATTGTGAAATGAGAGTAATGTAAACATATTATTCTCGCCCGAATAATATCACCAACGGAGAAACGAACTACCGACTGCACAATCCAGATTGTTTGACCAGTCCAAACTGCACGACTTAATGCACTCGGCCACTCCGTTGGCAGACAAATGAGTGACGTTATCATACCTACAAAATCCTAAAAAAAGTGATATGTATTAATTGTGTGAATTATTTTCACTCTTTTTGGAATAATGTGATTGCTTTGTTTATATACTATAAGTTATTCGGCTTGTCAAATACCAGGCTTGTTATAACTATCAATTTATACAAACGATCCCATTTCTCCAAGTAATTATCTTTTCGATTAAATATCTTTTTTGATAGATTTTATATGGAACATTTGAGTTTAATTTAGCAACATTTCAGCTGTAGGCAATAGAGATGTTATCAGAAGGGAACAATATACTTTTCACCTCTTTTCCCCAATTACTCCTTGTTTATTTTCGTTTCTTTCATCGGGGAAAGCCAACTTTCCTCCATAACGGCCGTCAGTAATGGATCACGAGTAACAATCAATATAGTTTATCTTTGATAGATATTAAGTGATTTCGTGTTTGGCGTGTGTTCACAAACAGGGATTCTCAACAAGTTTTCAATTTAATAAAAACCATTTGGACTTCTCAATACAAATCGTGCAAAAATGTGTACATTTTGAGACAGTGCACATGTAGCAGGTTCAAATGCCGAACTACATTTAATTTATTATTAACCGATTAACGTTTCGTAGTCTAAACCAGTGTTTCTCAACTGGTGGTCCGCAGAAAAATTTTAGTGGTCCGCGAAAGTTTTTGTATGTGTTTTTTGCAGTTTTTTTGTTATTTTTTATACACATTTTTTATGTAAATAATTTATATTTTGTTTATTTTCTGTAAACTTTCAGTGATTTTCTACAAATAAAATAAATGTATTTAGTAGCACATTAAATACTAGGGGCCTCAGCCCGGCTACGCCGGTCTTCTCCCCTACATTGTTAAAACTCGTCGCTTCGCGACTCGTTTTAATATAATTTCGTCGCACTTGTCGATTATAAAACTCGTCGCTCATCTTTTTTTAACACTATTTTATGGAAATTCCCCCTGCAAATGTCTTAATTTTTATCGTTAATTCACCTTAAATACTTAATTAGTTTTCTTCTATCAAGAAATACGTTCAAAATGTGAAATCTCGTCCCATTTTAAAATGCAAAAAATTTGACAGCTGTCACCTTCTGAAATCTTGTAAGCACATTTCCAATAATGGTCCAGATTCTTTGAAAAATGTTTTCTGATGCCTCAAAATATTATCTCGCACGTCAAATAAGCTATCTTGAACCATTGTCACCACTTAACACTTTGATTAATTCTGAAATTTTTAATATCTATAAATCTTTTTTAACACTATTTTATGGAAATTCGCCCTGCAAATGTCTTAAACTTTATCGTTAATTCACCTTAAATCCTTAATTAGTATTCTTCTGTCAAGAAACACGTTCAAAATGTGAAATCTCCTCCCATTTTAAAATGCAAAAAATTTGACAGCTGCCACCTTCTGAAATCTTGTAAGCATATTTCCAATAATGGCCCAGATTCTTTGAAAAATGTTTTCTGATACCTCAAAATATTATCTCGCACGTTCAAAAAGCTATCCTGAACCATTATTACCATTTAACACTTTGATTCTCGCCGTAAATATTCTGGACCGGCCGTCTTGTATTAAGAATATTTTTGAATTATCGTCTGATAAAACCTGTCCGTGCCGATCAATGGTGACTTTGATTCGACACGGATTCGAGGAAAAAATGCATGATTTTTATCAATAAAAATTAGTCAGTACCCCCTGTCGAAATAAAATTAAGCCTAAGCACTAAAAAAATATCACCCGGATAAGACGGCGGTTCATTTTCCTCTCTCCGCGTTACCGGAAAAATGAAGATACACAATATAATAGTAGATATTTGTTTTCTTGCAAAAAATGAACCAACAATTATTATTATGAGTGGTCCGCGTTAGAAAATTATATATTTAACTGGTCCACGGTGTGTTTTTGGTTGAGAAAAACTGGTCTAAACTGTTGCTTAATTGAGTACAACCATTCTTCACTCAGAGGAAGTCGTTAGGGTGTATTTTATTATGTTTAAATTTTGAATGGTTGAGTCAGCATAGTTGAAATGCATAGTTCTTAGCAGGGTTGGGGAGTCGGTTTTCAAAATTACCGACTCCCGAGTCTCTTTTTGAAAACCGACTCCGAGTCCGCATCTTACTGACTCCTTTCACTTGGAAATCGTAAAGTATATTCCAAATTGTTAATCGGAACTAAATGGAATTTTTATTTTCTGTTATCACGAGTTCACTATTTGACAATCTAAGTAGGCTTTTATTTAAAAAAATTAAAAAGCTTCACTCAATCATTAAAAATTAGTAGATTTCGATATATAGTTCCGCTTAAACCAAATAAACGGACTATTATTACATTTTTTTATCCTATCCATTCCTATATTTGTTGGATGATTTACCACTTGCTGATAGGATAGGAATGTGGTTCCAACAAGATGGAGCACCAGCTCATAACGCCAGAAACGTGTGTGCCTATTTAAATGGCCAATACCCAGATAAATGGATTGGAACACATTCACTTAATCCCTGGCCTGCACGATCTCCGGATCTCACGCCATTGGATTTTTTCGTTTGGAGGTATTTAAAAGATAGAGTGTATCGGACAACACCAACGACGATAGAAGATTTAGAAGAAAGGGTTAGAAGTGCAATCCGGGATATCCAAGAGTGTAATCTTATAAGGGCGATGGAAGAGTTTTTATTAAGAATGAGAAAATGTGTGGACAATAATGGTGGTTTGATCGAACATTTGTAATTTTTATTTTTTTTGTAAAATAATTGTAAAAAGTAATAGTTTTTTTTTCTAAATAGTCAAATAGCTTATTTTAGAGATATTTTGTTTCATTTTTTATTGTTTTCAAACTACGTTCAACTTTGTAAAACTTATGTTGATTATTATTTTGTAAATAAATTGTCGCCATTTCGAAATGGTTAACATAAAAATATGATTTTCTGGTGTCATTGTAAAGCTAATTTAATGTACTTTTAGAAAAAAAATATAAAATTATCGATTCCCTATGCTAGATCAAAAGTTGACATCATTTCCGGTGAAACCGGAAGTGCCTCAGAATTCTTATAGTAACCTTAAGATGGGCCTTTTTGTCTAGTTTAACTTTTGTTCTGAAGATTTTTGTATCTTTACAAATAAAGGAGATTTTCGGGGTGCCCCGTTTCAAACAAACACCCTGTATAGGTATATACAGTTATAAAATTAAAATTTTTTGTGCGATATCTGCTGCTGCTTCTTTGTTAGTAAATTCGATATACCCCAGCAAACATTGAACTAACGGCCGAACGCCGGCAAACTGCTTTTACGCTGGTACATTGCTGGCACCAAAAGTAAGTGCAATGCCAGTATTAATAATGTACTTCACATTTGTATTTCGCACTCTGCCTATACGAAGTACTTTACCAGCATTTTATAAGCATTCCTTATTTGTATTAGTCCAAGGTTATTTCTAGCGAGCCAGTGCTTATGTTTATAACTTTTTTTGAATGTAATAATTTGAAAAGTCTGACCGTTCTTAGTCATAAAACACCCTAATGGCGTGGCCTTCGAGGGTCGGTACAAGTGATATTCTGTGAGTTCAAGTCAGTTCTATTTGATTTGTGGTTCAAGTTGGGACGTGTTGGTGAACAGTTTTTAAAGATGTGTGTTTGAATAGTTATTGATTGTGAGCATTATACAGTTTTTTATTGTGATTTGTGTGTGTTTTGTTAGATTTAAGGACGTAGTTTACACAAACTATTTCATATTAAATTGTTTAATTTTTAGTTTAGTTCAATCATAGTTTTTTTCATGTAATAAAATTTTCAATTATTAATAAATCTGATACAAGATTATAAATATGTCATTTAAAAAATATAATTTGTCATATTTCATTTTGAATAGTGACATCTTAAATATTTTGTAAATATAATACTAACCTAAAATAATACAAACTTAATCCAAAACTGTAAAGCTTTTTTTACAATATAACCAAGTTTCTAAAAGTCAGTAATACACTATAAAAATCACCAAAATAACCAGATCTAGTTTGTTCTTACAAAAGCTTATAGCATTAATGCTTATAAAATTTGTTTATTGAATTTATTTTAACAAGTATGATTTCTTTAGGTTGGCACTCTTCAAGTCAGGGGGAAAAGATGTGGTAGATAATACAAGACGAATATTGGCGAAAATTATTAGTCACCCCTTATCTTAAGGATGAAATTGGTTTGACCGAAATGGCAGAAAACCATTTTCTTAAAATTCTTCATTAAATTAATAAATTAAATAAACTAATTCCTGTTATTCCTGAAATTATATTTATTTAATATTTATAAATAAATCAATAAATTATAACTGTTAATTCAATTTACAATCGGCTAGTTTTACCATCGTTGAATAAATTTATTTAACAACTTAAGTTAACAATATCGCATCATTCTATTGACAGCAATGTTAATTTCTTCATTAATAGTTTAAAACCGATGCGATATTGTCAACTTTACTTGTTAAATAAATTTATTCAACGATGGTGAAAATGGCCAAATGAGTATTTATTTTGCACCTAACCATTAATTTATTTTAATACTGGGTAAGTACACATATATTACATTTGAAACACTAGAGAGTGGGTATAATATAAGCACTAGTCTGTCAGAAATAAATCTTGCAACTAATGCGATTATTTTGCACTTTACCGTTGCTGGGCCAGCTAACGGCCACGGGGACACCCGGGTACTGGCCCAGTGCAAAATGCCAGCACTGGACCAATGCGAAATGCCAGCACTGGCCCAGTGCGAAATGCCAGCACTGGCCCATTACTTTCAATGCACTTTACCGTTGCTGGGCCAGCAACTGATACATCAATGGACCAGCTAAGGGCCACGGGACACCGGGGTACTGGCCCAGTACGAAATGCCAGCACTGGCCCATTACTTTCAATGCCGGCGAGTATGTGCTTTACCAGTACTGGTCCGGATAAAAATGTTTGCTGGGACGTGTCTGAGAGACGAAGGGTTGCATTAACATCCATTCGATTTCTCTGTTTGGTTTTTATTATTGACATGGTTGAAAAAATATTTTCGCATAAATAGGAAGTCGAAAAAATGGCCAAACATTTGTAACCGAAAATACTTTCGGTTATATTGAATGTTATAGTTGGTTAGCAAGTTTTTTTGTAACTCGCTTGGTGTCACAGAAGTATAACAGAACAAATTTAGGAGAAGAGAACCTTTTATCGATGTCTCATTTTTAATAACATTTGATAACTGTATCGCTCCACTTGTTTAGAAGCACTGTTGTTGTCGACACAAACAGTTTTCTATCAGAAACTTTTGTTTACTATCGTGTGTCACTATTAAATATATAAAGTATATTTAGACGAGTTAAAGATATTTACTCACGAGAGTTTATTTGCAGTTCCCGAAGTTGACGCTGCCGATGGCGGCGCTAGTGATGACTTGCTGAACTGTTTTAAATGTTTCAATTATGTTACGTGTTAATTAGTTTACTGTTCTTGGCTAAATGCCTGCAGATGAGAGATATTTTCCATTAGCATATGCTTACGGAACATGTCTGGCCCAAACTTATGTTTTTGCAATTTATATTGGAAATTTGTACAGAGAGGGTTAATGCCATAGAAATGGAGCTGTTCAAGCCACTCACGTACAATTTGTAGAGTTTAGTTTAAATTTTGCTGCGTGCACGGGCAGGAATATCGCTGTTTGATCCGGTCAGTATGTTTTGTCCAAAATTGTCGCTTAACCACTGTGATTCTATCTTCCTTGTGGCGATATCTTCACAAGACACATGGATATTGTCGGTTCATGTGTTATTTAATATAATTTAAATTATTGTATTTATTATTAACAAGCTGGAGTAGTTTTGGTAACGTACATTTTTGCTGTAACGTAAATATTAAATGAGATATTTCCATTTCAAGTAAACAGAAAATAATCGTTTTTAGGCTTTTGTAGGTATGACCAAAAAACCCTTATACCGTCATTTTGTCGTCTGTCTGTCTGTTCGGTAAAAATTGTAGCCAAAGCTAGAGAGTTGAAATTTGGCATGCTTATACAACTCGTTGACCCGTACATAGAAAAAATACCAAAACATCTAAAAACATAACCCCCTAAAAATATAAACAAATATGTGCTCACCGAAAAAAAAGTAATGTACATTGGTGTGAACCGGAATAGTACAACAGGAATTTTTGACCAGATTACGTTTTTGAAAAAAAAAACGCATTTTTTGTTTTTTTGCTAATAATGTACACAAGTTATAGCTTTGTAACACGCTACACTGTAAGGTGTATGCTGGTCTAGTGGTTATGACGCTGGCTCTTCACCCAACTAACTCGATCCGAAAGGGATCAAACCCTGCAAGAAGAGACAATATTATTTTTTGATTTTTTTTTGAATTTTTATATTGTTTAAATTTTTCAAAATTCTAGTTATATTTTGGCAAATGTTGCATTTAATTTTTAAAAGCGTAAATTTAATATCCAGTGGAAATTTTTTAAATTATAATTTAATTCTGTTTCAAAGTACACGAAATCAGAGGGGCAGAGCTTATAACAATCAATGGAAGCCATAGGCGCAATTTTTAAAATTCTTAATGAAACCTTGCTCTTTAAAAAAAAAAAAATACTACACATATTTAGAAACCTAAATAATGGTATTAGGCGTTCGACAGCGAACGCCTTTTCGAAATGAAAATAAACAAAAAAAATATTTTAATATAAAATTTGTTTTGGCATCCCAAATAATCATCATTCACTTACTAAATACCTGCAAAACCCTGAAATGTGAAACCCTGTTAAAAAACAAATTCTGGATTGTTTTCATCAAATAATTTTAATATTGATGGCTCCAAAAATTCATTAAGCATGGTAATATAACGAGCAGAATAATGCATCCCTCGCCCAAAAAGAGGACATACAGCCCCAGATCATGATACTACCACCACCAAATTTGACCGTAGGAATGATGTCAGGATGAAAAGCTTTAACCGGCCTACGTCATACAGAGACGGCTCCAGGTTGTCCAAAAAGCTGATCCACAAAAGAAAAAAACAAACATTAATTTCGTACATTTATAGTAAATTAAATTTTATATTGCTAATGCAGTAATTGCTTAGATTTTTTTTTTAAATTACGTAAGTACATAAAACCATTACAATGATTACTTCTATATTGAACTCATCAGACCAAATGATTTCCCATTCATCAGGTGTTCAATTTAAATATATTTTGGCCCACTCAAGGAGAAGTTTTTTGTGGCGCTCGGACAACAGTGGTTTTCGGCGAGCCCTTCTTCCATGCAAATTAGATTCCACTAGACGTCTTCTAATTGTTCTAGAAGAAACTTTAACTTCTCTATGTTCCCACAGATCACCAGCTCTTTTGACGATATTGTGCCTTTACGAAGAGAACTTCTCTTTATAAAACGATCAACTCTGGACGTGGTTGCACGTTTTCTTCCGGTTTTTTGTCTGTTTTCATAAGTATCAGTCTCTTGGAACCTTTTGATAGTAATTTGCACGGATTTTATTAAACACTCCATTTTTTGAAATTTTCACCTGCGACTGTCCTTGTGAATGGAGCAATACAATTTGACTTCTTTCTGCCACAGTGAATTCGCGTTTTTTAGCCATTATAAGATTTAAAATATTCACTTGAACTCAATAAAACATGAAAAAGACAGTATTCACTTCAAACACGTGTGTAATAATGATCCAAGCCCCAATTTTTATGTAAACAAAATGTAACAGATCTGAGTCTGCATTTGTTTGTATTTCAAGATTTATCATAACTCTGTTTATATTTTGGGTTATCTGATTAGACGTAAGTCTTTTAGAATAGTAGAGTTAGGAAATAATTTCATTGCGTTTTTTGGACAAGAAGCGTTTATTTAAACAACACAACGTTTCGCCAACAACATTGTTGGCTTCTTCAGGTGCTACAAACAACAATAACAATAAAGTAACAATCTTATATAAATATAAAATTAATTACCTATGTTTGTTAAACGTCACTCTAACAACATGTACATCAATCATCCCAGGGATGGTGAAATTGCATAAATAACATTGACAAAATATTTTGTACTTGAAAAATACAGAAAGATTGAAAACAGGAAATATTTTAATTTTATAATTTGAAAAAACCCCAAATGGAAGTGACTGTTAGTTATATTTTAGACAAAAAGACTAGTAATAAAATATAACAATATTAAAGATTAACAATATTCAAAAACTTCAAGTATTATACTTAACCGACTACCGCATCAATATGACCAGCAGTCACACTGTCCTCCCTGACAACCTGGTACGCACAACTCGCAGGATTGACAGTGTCACACCCTGTACAACGTGATGCAATAATCAATCAGGAAATAAAACTTCCACATCCAAGTAAAACAGTGATAGAACCCAAAAACAGGCAATGGAATCCGGAAAAATCACACAGTTCAAAGTACCAATCCCCCAAAAACAATGGTACGCACAAGGATAATGAGAGAATGGTACCTCAAACGGTATATCAAGACCTAAATTCAAAACCCCTGAGAGCTAAACTCCTGTTAAAATACATAAATTGTACAAACAACGATAAAATTCTTCAATATATCAAATGATATACAGTTGGGGGTACTCATTTCGCAAGGTCCTTGTGTGTACCATTGATTTTTGGGGAATTAGTACGTTGGACTGTATGATGATTTATTTCTCAATGTCCTTTTAGGTTTTCTCATTTATTTTAATGTTTTTTTCCGGTGTTTGTACCGATGAATTTTATCGTTGTTTGTACAATTCGAGAAAATTCTGGGAAAATTCGAAATTTTTAAGGGAGGCCTATATGCAATAGTGGAAAAAAATGGCCGAAGAATGATGATCATGATGTTATCCCTAATTAGTCCTAATCAATCCTAAGTTATAGTTCTTTGGGACGAATCAATTCCAAATTCTATTTCTAAGATTTCCGATTTTGTATTCCTGTTGTTATTTTCCAAGATTCTTCAATAGGTGGCAGAAGTTAGCAGTTATTATTGATAGTGCAAGTTGGCTGTCCAGTGCAGCTGGACTAGAGCATGTTTAACGGCTGTGACGCCGTTAATAACATAGTAGATATAGTTGTTCCTTAGCGTATCGCGTGGTGTTTATCGTTTTTGTTTCAACCCGAGTTTCAACATGCAACTCCACTACTTTATTTCAATACAGAAAAAAAAACACTACTTCAAAAACTGAATTTAAATTGTTTCCCAATGCTTTAAATAGATTAATGGGGACATAAATAAAGTTTTAAAGTTATGTTAAATGTTTTAACATAAAAAAGAAACAAGGTCATAGACAGACATTCAACTAAAGCCACGTGTATAACTAACGAACGATATAAATGAAGTAGTTCGTTAGTTGTCGAGGAATCAATGAGGTACCAGAAGGTACGACGTATCATATTCGCACAACACGGCGCCTATACGAATGCTGTCACTTATTGGTTCTTTTAAAGAAATTGTTTTTGATCTTCTGCTTGTGGTAAGTTTGCACAATTGAGATGGTAACTAGACGATAAATTTTAGGTTCTAGTGACAAGGAAAGAATTAATCTATATTATATAACGGACAACGCAAATGCCGAAGTACTTAATGCAAAATGTACTCCAATGGTGCACAGCAAACAACTTGTGGTTCAACATCGCCAAGTGCAGATCAACTTCTCTAGAAAACGAGAACCATCGAACGTTGTGTATTCACTAGACAATACACCTTCAGAGCAAATCAAAGATAAAAGGGATTTGGGCGTCTTATTTAGTAGCGACCTAAATTTTACAGCCCACATCAACAATTATTAGCAACTCGTTACGCATGTTGGGTTTCATACAGAGACAGTCTGTCAGCTTCAGAAGTTTATATACTATCAAAGTCCTATTCAATTCTTTAGTAAGGTGTCAGTTAAAATACGTCACATCTATATGGTCTCCAACCCAACAGAGTTTGATTCACAGACAGGAAAACGTGCAAACCAAATTTTGCAATTATGCTCTTTATAGACCGGGAGCTCATGACATTTTTGGTCTCCGATTTCATACAGCATGCCTTTTGGAGGAGAAAATATTTACCCTGTGACAACAAAAAAGGGATGGTACTAAACCCCTGCACGCTTTCCGGTCATACGGAAAATTGCATTTCCACTTGCACAAAATTTTTGTGTTTTTCTCTGATTTAATATTCCTTGCCCTTTTGTCAAAAAAAAGTTATAACAAATTTAAAGTCTTTTAATTATAGGCATGCTGTATGAAAACGCGGAAAATCATATTTTTTTATTACAAGATCACATGACCGTTTGAGCCCTTTGGGACCCTCCGAATCGCATGCATATATTAAAAGACTATAAATTTGTTATAACTTTCTTTTGACAAAAGGGCAAGCAATATTAAATCAGAGAAAAGCACAAAAATTTTGTGTTTAAGTGGAAATGCAATTTTCCCTATGACCGGAAAGCGTGCAGGGGTTTAGTACCATCCCTTTTTTGTTGTCACAGGGTAAATATTCTCTCCACCAAAAGGCATACTGTATGAAATCGGAGACCAAAAACTGTCATGAGATCCCGGTCTATTACAAATCGGGTATTCATTATAGTGCTGTACCGAGACGTAAACGCCTATCCGCACATAAATTGAAACCTCTACAAGATAGACGTCAAATTTTCGATATATGTCTACTCCACAAGATAGTGAACGGTACCATTGGCGTTCCTGACATCCTCGTTAGAGTTGCACCATACCCAACAAGAAACGTGGATTTATTCCACCTGCCCAGGCGCCGAACATCTTACGAACTCAACTCCAGCCTGGACAGAATATGCAAGCTCTACAACGAACCTGCCCAAGATTTGGATACTATGTGCTCTTCTTACATTGCATTTAAAAATAATCTAAACCGTTTACTCTAGTCCTGTTTATTAAGCATTTTATATATATATATATATATATATATAAGTGGTATTGGTTTAGGTCTTAAATCATCCTCCGCTAGGTACTGCACTTCAGGCTTAATTATATATATATTATAATTTGTCTGTTGTTTTTTAAAATTGTGAAATTTAGGTAACTTTACCGTCAATTAACGGCTTAATTCCTAATAACTCAATTATTATTGTAACTTTACCCTATATACACTTATAATTATAAAGTAAATAAAGAAATGAAGGAAATAAAGATCCGAAACGGACGGTAACAAGATTTAGATGGGGAAACAGAAGAGAGATAAAATTTTAGTAGAGAACAAACCGATGCAATTTTCACTGATTGCTCTAAATGCTTCGTTAAATAGATCATTTTATACTTATATATAAGCTCGATAAACTCGGAATTCGGGGTAACCTACTCAATTGGTTCATTGCATACTTAATATAGGTACCAATCGATTGCTTTGGGAGGTTTCTGCTTAGACTGGGTTCAAATAGCTTCCGGTGTGCCTCAAGGCTCACACCTATCAATTTTACTGTTTACTATTTTTATTAATGATATCTCACAGTGCTTTAAGTTCGCTAAAATCTTGCTTTATGCTGACGAATTAAAAAAAAAATCCCAAATTTTAGCTTAAATAGATGTCTATTATTACAATTAGATTTTAAACGTTTTTATGAATACTGTGCGCGTAGTAAATTATTTTTAAATATTAAAAAATGTTATATAAAGTTCTCTAGAAACAGAAATTGAATAAACTACAATTTTATACTCGGTAATTTAACAATACAAACTGTTATCCATGTAAGAGATCTGGGTATAACCCTAGGTAATAAATTATTGTTTGACGTCCACATTAATAATATAGTAAAAAAATCTTTAAAAATGCTGGGCTTTGTAATCCGCACAAATTTCAACTTCAATGATCCGCTAACCACACTGACGTTATTTGAAACGCTAGTGCGCAGTCAAATGGGGTTTGGCAGTGTATACTTTACGTATATCAACAGATTGGATAGAGTATAAAACATAAATTGTTAAATTCATGAACTATAAATTTCCCAATTTCAGGTTAAATCTACCATCAAAAGAAAACCGGTGGATCTTAAATGACTTAGGCCCGGTCTTTCCACCTTCAGATAAAGTTCCAGGTAACTATCTGACAGATAAGGTTATTTGTAACTTCATCTGCTGAATAAATGTCAATACCAATCAGTGAATTCAATACGCCAGTCTCATTATCCGTTAGATAACTATCTGATAGATACATTTGTATAGAAAGAAGGGATGACATTTACTCAGCAGATGAAGTTAAAAATAACCTTATCTGTCAGATAGTTACCTGGAACTTTATCTGAAGGTGGAAAAACCGTGCCTTAACAATGTTTATAAAATATTTAAAAATTTAATGGATAGTTTTTTATCTCTGGATTTCTTTTCCCTCCGAATACCTTCATATCATATAAGAAATAATGATTTCCTATAGAAGCTCATCTGGGATAAAAGTTTATAAATGTTTATAAAAATAATTTATTAAAGTTTAAAAAGTGTTAACAAAGTCAAATCTACTAATATGTTCATCTTGCTCTTTTAATTTCATGTCTTTTTCAATGTTCTTTTCAGCCTTAATTTTGCCCAAGTTAAGGAATGTTACATATTTACATGCTTCAACGTTGCTTATAACAACTGTGGTATTGTCAATAGCAAAGAACCCTGGTTATTTATGATAATGTGCTATATTTATATTTTTTATACCTTTTAAGGGCTCATGAGGAAGAACAGTCTTTGTATTCTTACAATGACTGATCATGGGCCTTTATCCAATGCACAAACTGCTATTATTTCTATTATTTGTAAAAAATCAAATTATTTTATTGTACCTTGGATATAAATAAACAAATTAAAATTAAAATTAAAATATTAAATTCTCCAAAATACAAAATACGTCTCTAATGCCTGTAGTACACGATGCGATTTCTCGTTTTGAATCTCGTACGATTTATAGTACACAAATTATTGTATCGTGTACTACAGGATTTTCGTACGAGATCTTGTATGACATTGAAAACCAACCAATATTTATTGTCTGGACCTAAAATATTGGACAGAATGAACCAATAATGCGCAGTATAAGATGCGCATATTCATGTGACTAACACTGTTCATCTGTTAAACATATTTAGAGGTTATTTAGTAATCAACTTTAACAATATTTTTTCTTATTTTGTTTAAAATAAATTGGATTTTGCTGTTCACATTCTTAGGATATTTATATATAATTTTTGATTTATCCAACATCTTACTATCCAACATACTTATCTAAGGTGACCATTAAACATTCCATTCCGGGAAAAAAGTACCGGGGGAATTATTTATCATTATTATTATTATTATTTTTTTTGATTATGTTTGTAGATTTTTTTTTTAAATTTCTTGTCAACAAACTACTTTTCTACACTTCTCATTTATTTCTTTAAGTTGGGTGTTACACATAAAACAAATTCAACGAAATCATTATTAATATAATATGTTTTTATTTTCTTTAAACTATATCTGTCCATTCTAGGTTAAGTACAATTATTTGAATTCTGTCAACTTACAAAAAATAGACGTGGTGCGCATCAATTGGTACAGATTCAAAACGATAAATATTGGATGGTATGCTACAATAATTTTACATCCGATAATTCTGAACAAAATTCTCAAACAATTTTTATCACTCTAAGTCTAATTTTTCTGATAATTTCAATATGAATATTACAGCATTTAAAAAATCTGTTCTTTGTTGCCTTTAACCTTTCATCTACCAATTCCTTAGCTATATAGTTTCACATATTATAATTATGCATAACTGAATCATGTATAAAATTATATAATCTTGTGTTAGTTAAATTTAATGTGTTATTGTTAAGTGTCATCCTATTATTGATTGGGACCTCGTGTTCTGTTGATGTGACCAAATAAATATAATTAAATAAATAATTAAGGCCCGGTCTTTCCACCTTCAGATAAAGTTCCAGGTAACTATCTGACAGATAAGGTTATTTGTAACTTCATCTGCTGAATAAATGTCAATACCAGTCAGTGAATCCAATACGTCAGTCTCATTATCCGTTAGATAACTATCTGATACATTTGTATAGAAAGAAGCGATGACATTTACTCAGCAGATGAAGTTAAAAATAACCTCATCTGTCAGATAGTTACCTGGAACTTTATCTGAAGGTAAAAAAACCGGGCCTAAATAAAATATATAAATATCCTAACTTATTAGGCTAACTTTTCTTCTTTAAGTAAACATATCTATTATTTTTCCATTAGAATTTTACATTTATAGTTATTAATACAAATATATGTAGCAGATTATTATTATCATCTAATATTGTGTAGTTTCTGGTAATTATATATCAGTAAGTGAAGATGGAGAGATGTGGTGCATGAGCGGATGAAGAGGTTTCCGCATCATAAACTCTGTGCTGCATCTCAGGTTATCGGTAATTAGCTGATCTATGCGTGGAGATGTTAACAAGGATAGGGTAACGCTGGATTACACGCTTGTTTAATCTGGTTTACCGACGAACACTATTACATTACTTAGCAAATTTCAATGCAAAAATTTACAAATATCTTACTAGATATTATACGAGTACTATCGTAAATCTTATAGTTATTATCTAACGGGTGTTTTTTTAGAGGTATAGAACTTTAAATTGCAATAAAACAACGATGGATTATTCGATTGACATGAATTTTTTTTTATTCGAAAGATAATCTTGTGGCATTACATTAAATCATACCAACAAGACGGCGCAACATGTCACACAGCTCGTGCCACAATCGATTTATTGAAAGACACGTTTGGTGACCGCCTAATTTCACGTTTTGGACCTGTGAATTGGCCTCCAAGATCTTGTGATTTAACACCGCTGGACTACTTTCTGTGGGGCTATGTAAAGTCATTGGTCTATGCGGATAAGCCACAAACGCTTGACCATTTGGAAGACAACATTCGCCGTGTTATTGCCGATATACGGCCACAAATGTTGGAAAAATTCATCGAAAATTGGACGTCCAGATTGGACTACATCCGAGCCAGCCGTGGCGGTCATATGCCAGAAATCATATTTAAAATGTAATGCCACAAGATTATCTTTCGAATAAAAAAAAAATTCATGTCAATCGAATAATCCATCGTTGTTTTATTGCAATTTAAAGTTCTACACCCATTAGTAATGTAGCTGTCCTAATGATTTGTTCAAAAAAAAAAAAAAATGTTTTCTTTCTTAGTTTTTGTGTCAACTTAAAAAGAGTAGCCCTCGTACATGATCAAGATCCATCCGACATCCATGACGACATCTCCATTGCTTGAGATGTCGTCGTTACAAATACGTTAGTAAATGTATCAGATGTACGAGGTCTGTTCAAAAAGTATCGCAAATTTTGAATTTCCGCGGGTTACGTATATTCAATTTTCGATTTTTTTGTGGTGTTATGTCGGTACTCATGTCTCTCACTTATGCCGACAAGTTTGGTCATTTTGGATGTTCAGTTAATTTTTGACAGTTGCTTTGCTTGTACGTGTTTTGGTTCGTCTTCGATTTTTGCCTATACCAAAAAATGGATCAAAGAATCTGTATCAAATTTTGTGTAAAAAACAAAATTAAGTGCGCGGACGCATTCCGAATGTTGACTGTGGCATATGGTGAAGCTACCTTGGACCGAAGCAACGTTTATCGGTAGTATAAAATGTTCTCAGAGGGCCGAGAAGATGTGAACGACGAAGAGCGTGCCGGACGCCCGAGCACGTCAACAACAGACGAAAACATTGATGAAGTAAAGAACATAGTATTGGCCAATCCTCGAATTAGAGAAGTTGCTGAGGACCTAAACATATCGATTGGCTCGTGTCATTCGATTTTTACCAATGATTTGGGCATGAGACGGGTCGCAGGCTCACACATCGTTGCTTGTGCGCGAATTTTTGGCCAAACACACTTATAATGCCGCAGCCACCGTATTCCCCAGATCTGGCCCCCCTGTGGCTTTTTCTTGTTCCCGAAACTGAAGAGGCCCATGAAAGGACAACGCTACGCTACGAGTGAGGAGATAAAGACGGCATCCAAGGAGGAGCTGAACAAGATCACAAAAAATGATTTTTTCAAGTGCTTCGAGGATTGGAAAAAACGTTGGCACAAATGTATAATATCTGGTGGGGATTACTTTGAAGGGGACAAAATAGATATTCATGAATAAATAATTTTTGAAAAAACACAAAATTCGCGATACTTTTTGAACAGACCTCGTATACATTTGAGCAACTGATGGCTGTGGATGCACTATAAATCTATGACGAGCAAATGAACAACCTGCCCTTCCCTGATCTAAAAATTACTGCTGTAAACTAGAATTGCTTGCGACATTATCTTTAAATTATCTTATAGATCAAAGTCATTTTCACTTTATCTCCCTACACAAATAAAAATAAAATTCAGCAATCCTAACTTAATTTGTTCCATAAAACAAAATATATTCTGAGCTTGTCATTTTTTCAAGAGAAGGTCGCATGCTGAATAACTGTGTGACTTGATGATTTAGTGTCGGCGAATGTCGACTGAATAGAGTGTAAAATGCTCGCATTATAAATCAAGTGGCTGGGTTCGAGTCCCTCTACCCCTCACCAGAGGGGTTGATAGAACAATACCACTACAAGAGGTAATTGCCGCTCAAGACTGAGTCACGCATATTCACCACCATCATAATAGGCTGATCGTGTTATCTGTTGGTAAACAGGAAACAAAAGAATATCTTTTATCTGATCTATGTGTGTAAGGATGATCCTTACAATTACAAATAAATTTATTTGGTAGTTACATCTTTATCATGATGAAAGGAATACTGGAAAATTACACAATACCCAGCATAACTGGCTTATTTTCAATACCCGAAAATTACCTGGTATCGGCAAAGATTTAGATTTTTACCGACCGCCAACATACATATATAAGAGAGATAGTGTGATCATACCGATTTTGACGTTTCGAAATTTCGATGGATCTCCACGAATTTAGGTCCCTACATAACGTTTTGACTATTTTTAGCATGATGTCTGTCCGGTCTGTCTGTCCGTCCGTCCGTCTGTCTGTCTGTATACACGTGCAGAGCAAATTCGGCTGAAAGGATTGTTATTAAACTTAATATTTTAGCTTCTGCCATCAATGGCACGAGTTGATCATCTTTTGGTAAAAATCGGTTTATTAAAAATGGGAGTTTACTCGTGTCGATTTTAAGATTTTTGCGAATATTTCACAACAGAAAAATATTTCGAAAAAAATTATTGAACAAAAGTTGCTATAAAAGCAATAACTAACGACTTTTATTTGAGACATTTTTTGATAAAACGGAAAAAAATTGAAACATTTTTCCAAATTTTTCCCTAATAGTTTAAGATCATTACGGACCAAACATTAACTTTTTCTAGACAAAATAAGATGTGAGAATTCCCAAAATTTAAACCTCAAGTCTCTATCACTTACCTTTTTTGAGATAAGATTTTTTTTTAAATTCAATTAAAATCAAAATTTTCCCTAATAGTTTTAGGTCATTACGGACCAAACATTAATTTTTTCTAGACAAAACAAGTTGTGAGAATTCCAAAAATTCAAACTTCAAGTCTCTATTTCTTATCTTTTGTGATATGAATTTTTTAAAATTCCAAAAAGAATCAAAATTTTCCCTAATAGTTTTAGGTCATTACGGACCAAACATTATATTTTTCTAGACAAAACAAAGTGTGAGAATTTCAAAAATTCAAACCTCAAGTCTCTATTTCTTACCTTTTTTGAGATATGAATTTTTAAAATTACAAAAAAATCAAAATTTTCAATAGTTTTAGGTCATTACGGACCAAACATTAATTTTTTCTAGACAAAACAAGGTGTGAGAATTTCAAAAATTCAAACCTCAAATCTCTATGTCTTACCTTTTTTGAGATATGAATATTTAAAATTACAAAAAAATAAAAAAATTCAATAGTTCTAGGTCATTACGGACCAAACATTAATTTTTTCTCGACAAAACAAGATGTGAGAATTTCAAAACTTCAAACCTCAAATCTCTATGTCTTACCTTTTTTGAGATATGAATTTTTAAAATTACAAAAAAATCAAAATTTTCAATAGTTTTAGGTCATTACGGACCAAACATTAATTTTTTCTCGACAAAACAAGGTGTAAGAATTCCAAAAATTCAAACTTCAAGTCTCTACCTCTTACCATTTTTGAGATATGAATTTAGGAAATTTACAAAATATAATCAAAATTTTACCGATTAGATTTAGGTCATTACGGACCAAATATTACAGAAAAACATCGTAAAACTAAATTTTTTAAAGATTAAAACCTTAGGTCTCTATTTCTTACCAGTTTTGAGATATAGTTTTTGATTTAATATCCAAATTTCCAAAAATAACTACACTTTCACGAAATCAATTTCAATGCAATAACCACACTTTCACTTAAAATATATTCAATGTTAAAATACGTACAAAATATAACTAAGAATTTATAAGAAAGATATTTTAATGTTATCTCGATGTTTTATTAACCACAAATGAATTAGTATGGGATTAAAAAAATAATGAATCCTCTTAAATAAGTTGATAAGGAAATTTTATTTTTATATCATTAGCAGGAATTACGTAAACATTTATGCGACGAAACCTGTTTATTTGAAAAAATATATAAACTGTGAATTTTCATAGTTTACAGGATTTCGTAGGCAGGGCTGATATTAAAAATATTTGAGAAGATAACATTCAAAATATGATTTATCACAGTAATACAGTTTTGAAATTATTGTAGAAAACATTACAAACCAATTTGCAACAAGTTTGGAACCTAATTTTACGACCTACTTATTTTTAAGGTCCCGAACAATTAATTGAAATATGTTATTAAAATTTTAAAGCGCTAAATTACGAAAAATCGATTACAAAAAAGCAGAATTTTTTATCAAAGTCCTAATTTGGCACTTTTAAGCGTATAGGCAAAAGCACCTTGATGTCCTGATTCCAGCAGTGTGATGTTTTTGAAAATCGGTTCATAAATAAGGAAGTTACAGCCATTTGAACTAGTTTTCACTTAATCTGGTCTTAATCTGCGACCTAGACCGCGGATTAGTGAAAACTAGTTCAAATAGCTATAACTTCCTTATTTATGAACCGATTTTCAAAAACATCACACTTCTGGAATCAAGACATCAAGATGCTTCTGTCTATATCCTTAAAAGTGCCAAATTCGAACTTTTACATAAAATTCTGATCCAGTTTCGGCCGAAAGTGGAGCACGGCTATAACTCGCTTATTTATGGGCCGATATCTCTGAGATTTAGCACAGGTGTGTAGAATTAGGTAATTTAAACGTAAATGAACGAAAATGAGATACATGAAGCACAGGGGCCTCCAGAGGCCTGCCCAATTTTTAAATGACCATAACTCGCTTATTAATGAGCCGAATTTATCCAAATTTGGTAAAAGGGCTTAAAATTCTACGAATTGTTGATTTCGAAATCTTTAAGGCAGCTGCTACTCCTTGATGGACACAAGATAGAGAAATAAGTGGCCCATTGTTCTCTTTTTCGGAATTAAAATATTCCAGCAGATTTAAAATTAAAATTTGTGAATTTAATAATTGGCCGTAAGGTCTACTAATATATATTATTTACAGATACTGACAGCTAAGACAAATAACAGAAAACATTTTTAAAATCGCCGAAAAATGGTAACTAGATTATTATATGAATGCACTACTTAATGCATTCATGTAACAGTCACCTATCAGCAATCCGACTATACGTTTAAATTTTAGATTTAATTGATTTTTATTTGCGAACAATTTTTAATTGAATTGTACATTTGATTTTTTCGCGGAACACTTGAAGGTGCCTTGCGGAACACCAGTGTTCCGCGGAACACGCTTTGAGAACCAAGGGGTTAATGGACTAAAATATTTTTAAATATTTCTTGAACTGTATTTTGGACAAAAAAGTAATAATAATAATAAATGGCTTAACACCCCTACGGGGTTACGCCGCCCTTTGGGCTTTCTAAATCCTTTTTCAGGGTGGATCAATTCCTATATCTCGCATTAAATCTTCTTTGTGATCTCTCTCCAAAGTTGTCTGTTTCTAACTTTATTTCTCCATCTCGTAATTCCGGCTCTTTTCAGATCTTCTTCTACTTCTTGCGTCCATGTTAGCTTAGGTCTTCCCCGTTTTCTTTTCCTCCCTGGTTCCCACTGCAACGCTGAATAAGCTATAGACGTTTCTTCTCCTCGCCATACATGCCCAAGCCATCTTACTCGCTGTTGCTTAATTTTCCTTACAACATCGCTCCCTTCCAGTACTTCTAATATCTCATGGTTCATTCTCTGCCTATATTCGTTCTCGCCAATTTTTACTGGACCAAGAGCTGCTCTTAATATCTTCCTTTCAGCTATTCTGAGTTCTTCTTCCTCTTTCTTTGACAATATGAGTGTCTCACTTGCATATAGTAGTATTGGTCTTATTAGTGTTTTGTATATGTTCAGTTTAGTTGTTTTTGTCAGTACAGTACTATTTAGGAGTTTTTTATTCGCATAGTAAGCTCTATTTGTTGCTAATATTTTATCTCTTAGTTCTCCATTTCTTTCTGCTGTGTTTGATATCCACACTCCTAGATACTCAAAATTACCAACCATTTTAAAATTAAATTTTTCTATTTTTACTACTGATTCTTGTTTTTTTCCTATACGCATCTTTTCTCCTTCCTTGACTATTTCCTGCACTATATTTTTCAATATTTCCCTATTTTTTGTAATTAATACTACGTCATCTGCATATGCAATAAGTTGACTTCCTCCTGTCCTGATATTTCCTTTATTGATATTTCTTGTAGTATATTCAAGACTTAAATTGAATAAAGATGCAGGCAATGCGTCACCTTGCCTAACTCCTTTGTTAGCCACAAATTCTTCCGTTTCTCCTTTAGCTGTTTTCACCGTGATTCTTGTTTTCTCCATGGTCATTTTAATTAGTCTTCTTAGCTTAGGGTGTATGTTTAGCTTTTTTAGTGTATCCATGAGTTTTTTTCTTTTGATGGAGTCAAATGCTTGTTTGAAATCTGTGAATAATAGTTCCAGTTCTATATTATACTGTTCTGCTTTACCTATTATTTGTTTCACTGCATGAATAGCTTCTGTGGTAGATTTTCCTGTCCTGACAAAAAAGTTGATTCCTAATAAATATATAAGAAATGATGAAAATTCACATTCTGCATAAGCTTTTTCAAGCCCCTTTCTAATGGGTGTTTTTTTTAGAGGTATAGAACTTTAAATTGCAATAAAACAACGATGGATTATTCGATTGACATGAATTTTTTTTTATTCGAAAGATAATCTTGTGGCATTACATTTTAAATATGATTTCTGGCATATGACCGCCACGGCTGGCTCGGATGTAGTCCAATCTGGACGTCCAATTTTCGATGACTTTTTCCAACATTTGTGGCCGTATATCGGCAATAACACGGCGAATGTTGTCTTCCAAATGGTCAAGCGTTTGTGGCTTATCCGCATAGACCAATGACTTTACATAGCCCCACAGAAAGTAGTCCAGCGGTGTTAAATCACAAGATCTTGGAGGCCAATTCACAGGTCCAAAACGTGAAATAAGGCGGTCACCAAACGTGTCTTTCAATAAATCGATTGTGGCACGAGCTGTGTGACATGTTGCGCCGTCTTGTTGGTATGATTTAATGTAATGCCACAAGATTATCTTTCGAATAAAAAAAAATTCATGTCAATCGAATAATCCATCGTTGTTTTATTGCAATTTAAAGTTCTATACCTCTAAAAAAAACACCCGTTATTATAAATTTTAAGATGAATATATATTGAAATAAAAAAAACAATTTCATGAGTATATTGTTAGGAAAACTAAAGCGTTATCAACTGACAATTTCGAGATATTTTCGAGCAAAAATAATTGCTTCAAATTATATATTTCTTTGAGTAATTCAAAATCCATACATGTAAAAGTTAACAAGCAATTACAATTTACCCTTTAGAGGTTTGAATATTAAACAAAATTTGGAAAGTTTCTAATTTTCCTGACATTTAGCAACTTCTAAAATATTCCCCCGAAATGAAATAAATGAAGATAAATTATTTTCTAAAATACTAACTGAATTTGTTTACTAATGCCGCATATTCGCTGGTACGTTAATCAACTTGAAATATATTAATAACATTAACGAATAACATGAGCGTCTGGGAACTCATCTAGCAGACATATGCGAGCTCTGACGTCAACCGCGAGATGAAGCTGACTGCGGATTATACAGGCAGGGATTCAGGCGGAAATTAAACGAAATCTACCACTGGAAGAACCTGGTTACTTTAAAAAACAGTAATTATTTGAAGATAACGATGCAAAGCCGTATTAGAAACAAGGGGCAACCAATAAATTCTCAGTCTCACAATAAAAGACTTGGTCTTTCAATTCAAAATAAATTTTATTTTTTAATATCGTCTCGCTTAATATTAGTAGGTATAGTCTATTCCACGATAAGTTGAAGTGACTATCTACTTATGGTCCTAAACACAGTGGGTGGTAATTACAAATAACACTGTAATAAATTTTTGCACCAATAAACTAGTCAGTGATGTATCAGGTATAAATTGCAGATGTTTTAAATATCTTTTCACTTCGCTTTGAATTTTCTATCAGATAACTTGTGATTTGTGTTAAATAGTTCAGTACGTGTTAGAAAAATGTGGCGTCCTTGGAACGAACAATTAACTTCTGTGCAAGCAAATGAAGCAGATGACTATGTGACCATGATTCCATGACTCCACAGTTCCCTATGGAGTCAGAGCGATTAAAACTTTTGAGAAAAAATTATTTAAAAAACATTAAAAAATACAGAGAAGATAAAAGATCAATAATTTATTTAGATGAAACTTGGTACGACACACATGAAACAAACTCAAAAGGTTGGGTGGACACGTCAAATAAATGTCAAACAAGAGCACCGTCTAATAAAGGTATACGTATACGATACTTCATGCAGGTTCTGAAACTGGATGGATACCGAATGCACTCTTGCTTTCTGCGAAAAATATCATAGATTCTAGACTCGACTACCGTGACGATACCACGGCGGAAATGTTCGAAAATAAATTACTCCCGAATATACCGGCTAACAGTGTTATTGTTATGGACAATGCAAGTTACCATAGTCGGCAACTAAATAAAGTACCGAATAGTGCAAACAGTAAGAAGGAAATCCAAGACTTTTTATATAAAAATGATATTTACTTTGAAGAAAGTTATAAAAAAATTGTTTAATTAAATTATTAAAAAGTTATAGTTTTTCTAAAGAATTTGTTTGCGATAATATTGCTCAATGCAAAGGACACACAGTTTTACGACTACCTCCATATTATTGTATATTCAATCCTATTGAACAAATGTGGAGTCAGTTAAAGGCGAGAATAAAACGGAATAATGTTTCTCCCACTTTAAACGGCACTGTGATAGAACTTATAAAAAAAGAAGTAGAAAATATCCCTGTAGATAGTTGGAAAAATTGTCTAAATCATGTTATTAAAACTGAGGACAGATATATTCAAATAGAACGTACTATAATCATTAATTTAGAGACTGATTCAGAAAATGATTTGGACTTGTAAGACTTGTAAGATTATCTTAAACATTATTTAATTTAAAATTTATTTTATTGTAATGTTTTAAATACTAATTGTAATGTTTTAAATTTAATTATAAGTTCTATAAATTAATTGTATTTATAATAAAAATAAAGTTTATTTTGATGATATCTTATGTTTATTTTTTGTTACAATTGTGTCATTACATGGTGTAATGTAATTTATACCTGATACATCTCTGGCTAGTTTATGGGTACAAACAAGGGATTAGAGTTATTTGTAATTACCATCCACTGTGTTTAGGACCATAAGTAGATAGTCACTTCAGCTTCTCGTGAAATAGACTATACATTCATATCAGCGCTGTTCCAAATTATTTAATCCGGTTTTCCGGAAGGTCTGAAAAATATCCGTCAATATGTTTGTAATATGAACAGTCTCTGGAATTCGGGTGGCCTTCACCAGTATAAAATTCCATATCGTAGTAACGATTAAAAATTTGAAAAGTAAAGAGTTCTAAGAACAAATTTATTACATTTGGCATTCATCGCCCTTATTCCATAGAGCTTCCCAAACTGTGCTCTATTAGTGCGTCTATCGAGTGTCTACTAGTGCTCCGCGATCTACTAGTCTTGCTATATATATAAGAAAAAATTCAGTGTTTCATTCAAGATTTACACTTGAACACAATATAGATTACCTGTGAAAATCTCATTTGTTGAAAATTTCCTGATTCAACCCTGTTTGTTGGTGGCAGGATCGTCCTTGGGAATGATGACTACCCTGCCAGATTCGATTAGCTAGTGTATTAAACATACCATATATCAAGCAACTTATCCGCGACGCCAAAATGCTAACTTCACTTAATAAGCAGATATATGCAACACAGACACGTCAATGAAGCTATCAAAACTTCTTGAATATAAACATACAGAAATAAATAAGAACTTTAGAAGAAAAACTAATAACGAATATGAATAAGGACTAAGTAATAGTAGCGAATCTTGGTGTCTCTATCGTAGACACATCAGAGTGTTGGAAAGATTTCATCAGAGATGTTTACGATCTATTTTGAAGATTAAATGGCAGGACTACGTGTCTGATGCTGACATTCTAAAAAAATCAGGCATGTTGAGCATTGAAGATACGCTAATCCAGAAACATCTTAAATGGACAGGACATGTATTAGAATGCCAGATAACAATATGCCTAAGCAGGTACTGTATTCAGAACTATCACAGGGCTGTAGAAACCCTGGAGCCCCGTATAGGGGATATAAAGATATGGTCAAGAGTTCACTCAAATCATGGCACCTCCTACATTCAACTTGGGTGAAGGTGTGTACTGATCGCACCAGATGGAAACACTCGGTATCTTGTGCAGTTAACCAGTTTGAACAGCAGAGAATAACACTAGCTGAGACTGCTCGTGCTCGACGGAAAGACAGACTTAATAGTATGCCTGTGTCATCTGAAGAGTATTTGTGCTGTGTGTGCGGAAAAACTTTTGTGTCGCGTATGGGACTCTACAGTCATGAAAAGGCACATTCAAAAAGGAATTTGTAGATTTATTAGCAAAGCACCCATCTTCGTTCGACGGGGTTGGATATATATATATATATATTACAATAAGGTCCTTTAAGGTAGAATGATATTGTGAACCTCCATTTTTTATTCAACTTTCACTTCTTCAGTGTTCAGTGTCAATTCTTAAAAAACTAAATCTTATTTCGCCTATAGCCGCAAGAGATCTAATCATAACATCTGTGTATTACTCAGAATTTTTTGAGATTTTTGTATCAACCATCAATTCGCCACTTTGATTTTAAAAACGCTGCTGCATAAAATTGATTTATCAGGTGATTGCAAAAATTCGTGCCCGATTTGAAATAAAATTAAATAAAACACATTTTCGTGGAAAAACATTTTTATTTGTCAATAATGTACTCCTTATCATTTTCTATAACTGTCTCCCAACGTTTTACAAGTTTTTGAATTCCTTCTTTGGAGAAACTGGGTGGTTTATCTTCAAAGAAAGTAGTAAGGTAGTTTTTGACTTCTTCCACAGAAACAATTTTTTGTCATTCAAATTATTTTGAAGAGAACGAAACAGATGAAAAGCTGAAGGGGCAAGGTCAGGGGAATACCGCGGGTGCTGGAGGATTTCCCATTTTAACTCCCTAAGTTTTTGCAGTGTCTGTTGAGCGACATGTGGTCTAGCGTTGTCGTGGTGAAAGATGATGCCTTTTCGATTAACCAAACTTGGACGTTTTCACAGTACTTCTCCGCAGTTATTGTTTTGCCACGTGGAAGAAGCTCGTTGTAAAGTATTCCTCTGCAATTCCACCAGACTCATAACAACACTTTCATTGGATGCAATTCAGCTTTTGCCAAAGATTCTGCTCGTTCACTCCCATGCTTCCAGCTTCTTTTTCTTTTTATGTTGTGATACATAATCCATTTTTCATTTCCAGTTATTAGTCGATCTAAGAAAGGTTCATTTTGCTGACGGGCAAGGAGAGAAACGGCAGTGGAAACACGTTTCAGTTTGTTCCGTTCTGTCAAAATGTGCGGAACCCATATATCGAGATTCGAAGGGGTATGAAACTCATATAGACGGCCTTGAAACGGTTTTAAGTTATATTCCATCCACCGACAGCACTAAAAGCGTTTTTTTTTTTACCAACAATTACCGGCAATTTGCGACAATTGTTTTTGACGTTGTAACGATAGGTGACAGTAAATTGTGATTGTGACAGTGATGAATTTTATAAGAAATTTTAAATATTAGCACCACATTTTTTATTTTCAAATGGTGTAGTGTAATTAATAATATTTTAAATGGTAAATGCAAAAGAAATATAAATAGTGTAATAAAAAAAATGGCACAGACTAAATTTAATATGTACAATAAAAGTAAATATAAAAGTAAAAAATAAATACTTGTTTATTTATTTCATATACTTGCTTGCAAATAAAATAATAAAACTTAATGCTTACTGAAGTATTAACTTTTTATAATTGTAATTAATTTTAATTTTAGGAAATTGATTATGAGAGTTGTAAATAAATTAATCATAATTTTCGGTTCAAGGCAATCTTTAATTTTCTACCAAAATTACATTTTATTTTTTAATTTTGGTAGAAAATTAATGATAGCGCGATTCATAGCAATTTAAAATATAAAAATATATTTGTGTGCACTACGGGTTGCATACTACCTAATCCTAGTTCATATTACAACCACGAATGTCGCAACTATCGCTGTCCAAAGCCGTAACGTGGGAGTCCGCTATCTTCCTTGTTTTATAATTTGTGATTCGAACTATAGCCAAGTTTTTTTAAATGGCGAAATGCTGTCGATTTGTCAACATTTAACTTCTCAGCAATCTCTTCAGTCGAAATCCATAGATTACTATTCACCAAATCACGTATACAGTCATTATTACACGGGCACGAACTTTTTCAATCCCCTGATAAAAACAATGATCTACATGAGTTTAATTTTTTATTAGAGATAAATATCGGATATAGGTTTTCTTAGACAATTTTCTAAAATGAATATGTATAATCTGGTGGTGTGAATGTGCTATTTGGCGCACCCTAGTCATATATCAGGACGGCACATTCCATGTTAATAATATGAACGATATCAATAATGAGTAGAGTCTGTAACTGTGTTAAATGAGGGGCACAACTCATAGCACGCACCGCTCCAGCTATCAGGGATTCCACAGCGGGGGGGGGGGGATCGTGGCTGGCAGTCGGCCCGGCTCGACATATCTGCCAACTTCATCACACCAATTACTCTTCAACATGTGAACTATTAACAACAGTTCATAATTCCGCGTGACTTACACCCATAACACTTTCATTATTAATATTTTGGAGTATATCTGATCTTCTACAATGACTTTTGAGTTCAATTTTCAAGTAAAGGGTGATCCAATTTGGACTCTAGGATTTGTCTTTTGAATAAAACACAACATATTGAAAAAATCCGAAAGTACAGACTTGGCAATTATTTATGAAATATGATGTCAGCCAAATGTTTTCCACGACTCCGCTGACATGATACAAGGTGTCTCAAAAGAAATTTTATATTTATTTAGCTTACTGCGTGAACGCAACGTATCCGAGGGGCGCGGGGGTTATGTCAATCGGTAGCCTGGCTCTTGGGAATTCAGTCGCTATGGAGCGTTTCTCGGGAGCAGACCGCGCGTTATGCGTGCGAGAGTTTTACAAAAACGGTGATTCGGCGACTGTAGCGCGTAGAAAATTCTGCAGTATTCGAGGTTTTCGCCACTTAAATGATGCGCCAAGCATTCCTCTCATTCGACATTGGGTTAAAAAGTTTGAAGAGACTGGTACAACGCTGGATAAATCAAAATCCGGGCGACCTAGGTCATCAAGAATGGTAGAAAACGTGGAGAATGTTAATCAGTCTGTTCGTGACAAACCGAACCTTTCAATTCGGAAGCCCGTAAGTGCTTTAAATGTGCATAGATCATCATTACATCGCATTATGCACAAAGACCTAAAGCTGCACTCCTACAAAATTCAATTGGTGCAAGAATTAAAGCCCCAAGGTGCCAGTCAGAGGCTTAATTTCGTAAATCAGGTGATTGAGCGATTTTCAACGTTTACCAACATTTTGTTTTCGGATGAAGCTCATTTTCATCTTAATGACCACGTAAATAAGCGGAACTGCCGCTACTGGAGTGCAACGAATCCGAAACGCAAACATCAGAAACCCCTACATTCGCCTAAAGTGACCGTATGGGCTGCGATGTCGGCGCGAGGAATTATCGGCCCTTACTTTTTTGAAAACGAAAGGAGGCGTACAGTTACAGTGAATTCAGAGCGTTATGTGGAGATGTTAGACAACTTCTTGGTACATGAAACTACAAAACTTTCCTGGCTATAACCAAAGAACATGGTTCCAACAGGACGGAGCAACTTCACACACGTCCAATATGTCTCTGCCACGTGTTCGTGAAATTTTCTCAGGCAAATTGATCTCCCGGAGAGGTGACATAAATTGGCCTCCACGCAGTCCAGATTTAACCCCTATGGACTTTTTCCTATGAGGTTATCTTAAATCTAAAGATTACGCCAATAAACCGACTTCACTGGCGCATTTGAAAGAAAATATCCGTCACGAAATGGCAGCCATCCCTGAGTCCACCTGCCGAGACGTCATAAGTAATTTTACTGTTGGATTAAATGAGTGCCGAGAACGCGAGGGTCTACATTTAGACGATATTATTTTTAAGAAATAAATCCCCAAAAAGTGTATTTTAATAATTAATAAACATTTTTTCTATATACGGCTTACTTTTTTTTTAATCGATCCACTAAATATAAAATTTCTTTTGAGACACCTTGTACAATTCTTTTAGCGAAGTTTTCCGTAATCGTTTCCAATTAATGCGGTTCGATTTCAGCAATTGCACGTCTGATGTTTTCTTTTAGTTCTAGAATCGTAGCCAGTGATGCCAAGTTGGTGCATTTTGCACTAGATCTGGTGTATTGAGTGCCTATCTAGTGACCAAATTTGCGTTCTAGTGCGCTAGTGCAAATCCTGGTGTGTTTCTGTTTTAAATCATCTATTGATGATTTAAAACTGCGAAAATGTGGTGACTGCGGCTCACCACATTTTCGGTGACATCTTATATTATAACTTGTGTGCTACGTAATGAATATTTTGTAAACCTCTTTAGTTTATTCATTTACTATTTATTTATTTATTTCTTATTTATTTATTTATATTTTAACTTCTGACTATTTTATTTATTTTTTATTATTTGACATTATGACTTTTACTAATGTTTAATTTCTATATTTTTACTATCTCACAATGACGGTACATTTTAGATCAGCTCTGATGAAGAAATAATATATTTCGAAACTGGTCAGCTGGATCTAGTTGTATCATTTATGTCCGCAACCCGTACAACCTTCTCCACACACATCATTGTTAGTATTGCACACTCAAATGCTGAAGTAGAACGACTTTTTAGCCATTTGAACATAATTAAAAACAAATTAAGAAATAGGCTTCAGGTTGATACTGTTAATGCAATATTGGCAATGCACTAAAGGCTGGACTTAAAAGATACAGCAAATGTTGCTTTAACTATGAACTGCCGGATTCAGTGGTTTCTAAAATCAAAACAAACGAAACATACAAAAATGAAATAAATTAATTCGAGGAAGAAGCATTTAATATCTATCTTTAATAAATTAAAATAAATAATAATTTTTCGTAGTTCCTATTTTGTTAATTAAGATGAGAAATATTTACTTTATCTTGTGATTAAAAATATGTTAACTAGGCAATTGGGAGTTTGATATGTGTAGTTTTTGTTTTGAATGTGATTAAGTCAATAGTTAATGTTTATTATATATTTATTATTCTTGTACTGAATATTAAAAGTTATAATTCAACAATAAAAAAATAAATAAATAAATTTATTATTATATTATTATTACTAACAGACATCTTTATACAACAAAAAAGTAATTGTTCGATTTATTTTTGAACTCCCCAAACTCGGACTACGTCCCAGTTTTGGTGCATTTCTGGTGGATTCTTACTTTCTATTTAGTGCATTGAAAGTATCTATAGTTGGCAACACTGATCGTAGCAGGCTTGTTGACATAGACCCTTTCCTTCAAATAGCCCCAGAGAAAAAAGTCTAATGGGGTTAGATCGCAAGACCTCGCTGGCCAATTGATGTCGCTTCTCTGAGAGACAACATGACCAGAAAATTTGGGTTGAAGTAAAGTGAGTGTTTTACGTGCTGTGTGACATGTGGCTCCATCCTGTTGAAACCACATGTCATTTAAGCTCAAATAGTTGGTTTCATTGAAAAAAAAAAGTAGTTTAGCATCTCCCGATAGCGTAAACCATTGACAGTAACAGCATTACTGCCTAATAAAAGCCGTCTCCCACAGACCTATGATTGATATCAATTTGAATATTGATATTATTATTAATCAATCGAAACCAAAAATTTCATATGATTAACTGAAACAAAATAATCGATTATTTCAATCATCCGAATAATTGTTGCCAGTTTTGAGCGTATTAAAAGTGGAAAGTCGTTTAGACATGGATATGTTCTAGCATTAATTATATGGACCAACATTTTAATGTCTTTCAAATTTTGTATTCACTGTAATCACCGTTCTGACTTGTCTTTGATGATGATGCATTAATATTTAAAACTGTAAAGAGTACATGAACAAGTTGTAGGCATAAATACTGGAGTGCAATTTACTTTACATTTTTCTTTAATATTAATTGAAGTTGTTGACATAATTACAAGTACACTTTTCCTTTAATCAGATTAAAAACATAAAAAGCTCTCGTATACCATTTCATCGTAAACGATGCATAGCTTGAAGCCCCGGTAAAAACTGATTCATATCAAGGTATTTTAAAAATTCACAATCTCCCCCTACATCTTATTCATGCTGCAACGGTGAAAACACAAATCTTCCGACACCGCTCAACTCTTAACTAGTCTTTTGATGCATTCACACTTGCTGCTACTTGAACCTCCTTCATTTAATAAACGGGAAAAAACGGGTTTAAACTTGAAAATTAATGAACTAATGGATTGGAACTTGTTGAAATTAAGTTATGGATGTAAAAAGGCATTGTATGTGTTTACCAATTTCATTACCTTTTGCACCATTACCAATAGCACCGATATATAAAAAAAAATTGATGTGAAGTGTGAATTTTCACACATTTCAGGGTTTTGCAGGTATTTAATAACTGAATGATGATTATTTTGTATGCCAAAACAAATTTTATGTCAAAATATTTTTTTATGAATTTTAATTCGATTGCCTAATCCATTATTTAAGTTTCTAAATATGTGCAGTATGTTTTTTACATAGCAAGGTTCATTTAGATTTTGAAAATGGCTTCTATTGGTTGCTTAAATCATTAGCCCCGCCCTCTGATTTCGTATACATCAAACAGAATTAAATTATAATTTCAACACTTCCCACTGGTTATTAAATTTACGCTTTTAAAAATTAAATGCAACATTTGCCAAAATATAACTAGAATTTTGACAAAATAATTTAAACAAATGAAAACTGCAAAAAAAAAACAAAAAATAAAATTGACAGGATTCGAACTCTAGTTTGCAAGTTACCTGTTTACAAATTAGAAAACCAATGACTAAACGCACATCGCCATTAGCGCTGACAATCGCTATCAACTTGGTTTCATAGAGAATTAAATATTTAACATATTTTGGTTAAAAACACAAAAAATGCATTATTTTCCGAAAACATAATCTGATCAAAAATTCCTGTTGTACTATTCCGGTTCACACCAATATACATTACTTAGAATTTTTTCAGATTTTTAGTTTAAACCATCTGGGCTACAGGGTGTGGGACAAAATTTTTTTTGCACAATTTTGGCAAAAATCACTTCAAAATAATTTATTTTGCGAAAATAAAAATTTGATCGTTAATCCACGTACCAAGGGCTTTCATTTGATACCCTACTCAGAATTTTAAAAAAATATATTTTTTTTCGATGAGCACATATTTGTTTATATTTTTAGGGGGATATGTTTTTTAGATGTTTTAGTATTTTTCCTATGTGCGGGTCAAAGAGTTGTATAAGCATGCCAAATTTCAACTCTCCAGCTTTAGCCGTTTGGCTACAATTTTTACCGAACAGACAGACAGACAGACAGACAGACGACAAAATGACGGTATAAGGGTTTTTTGGTCATACCTACAAAACCCTAATAAAAAATGATATGAAGTGTGAATTTTAACACATTTCAGAATTTTGTAAGAATAAAAATATATTTTTAAAGAAAAATGCTAATGTCAGTGTTTTTAATGATTCTGTTTTATGGATTGATATTGTCACAAAGATCACAACAGAGAAGAACCAAAGTCAGCGACGTCACAGATTGGTGCAAAATCAGAAAATGGAAATGAGCTGGCCATGTTGCGAGGATAAGGAATGACAGGTGGACTATCCGAACGACAGAATGGAACCCATTAAGTAACCGAAGAAGAAGAGGACGTCAGTTTAAACGCTGGGAAGATGACATAAGAAAAAGTATCGGGAAAAACTGGCCCCAACTAGCAAGGGATAGAAAGCTATGGAGAGAATCAGAAGCTAACTTCATGCTCTCAACATTTACATAAAACAGAGTTAACCACAAGTGATTTATAAGAGAGTTTGTTTAGTGAATTTAAAACTGGACATAAACCATATTAATGAACATATTATAAAAACAAATATAAAAAATATATAATTTAAATAAACTAAATCATGAAACATTTTAATTTACATAATCCATAGACCACAGTGAATGACATAAACTAAGTGATATCATAAACATTCAAGGCAAATGAGGTCAAGCTATGTGAAAGTGTGAACTCCCCTCCAACCAAAGTTTTGATGAACTAGAGGAGGCCCGTGCCCTTCAGGGACGAAATGGGCTATTATTATTATTATTATTATTATTATTGTCACAAAGGTAATCCTAGGTCAGGATTGCGACATCTAGACATTGTGACGCTCAGCTGTTTGATTAAAAAACTATTAGTCAGCTTCTAACATATGTTACCTGATTACGAAATGCATACGCCGCATTTTGGTAATAAGTAACCATTTGTCATGACGAATGAATATTGGAACTAGGTCAACCATTAGTACAAATGCATGGACGTCGCACGGTATCGGGGCAAATGAACCTAGTCAACTCCTCTACACGTACCAGTCCACACGGTGACGACCAAGACACCTACGCCAGATACTCGTACAGCTGGTGAGCCAATTACAGTCGTTACTACCGTACAGCAATTACTACCGTACAGATAGACAGATTGATAGATAGTCAGACAGTCAGACAGACAGATAGATAGACAGAAATACATACAGACAGACTGATACATGAGTGACGTTATACGGGTTTTTTGGTCAAACCTACAAAAACCTTAAAATGATCTGATGATTTTGATGTAATGTCTAATGAATAAGACATTCAGACCAATTCTGTAACTGAGTTACTATGATCATTGTAACAAAATCTCTATGAACAAGGTCAGTTACTATCATGAATGAAAGGCATTATACTTTTTATTATTTATTTATTTATCTTGTAGTAACGTTACTACACAGTAAATTTTTACAGAGTTGATCTGCATATTAATAGATGGAAACAATATTTTGAAGAACTTTAAGAAACCAAAAAAAGGCACTAAACTTAAGAACAGATGAAGATGAAACAAAACAGAAAAGTGCTATAAAAATAAAGGAGGAAGATATATTAGGTCAAGGATAAAATTTGTAGAAAAAAAAGGCAAAGTTGGTTGATAATTTACAAATATAAGGAATTATTTTATTCATCAAAGTATGCACCCATATTGTCTTTACACTTTTGCCATTTAAGCGGCAGGTTGTTCAGACCGGTGGTATAAAACCCTGGCGGACGATTTTACAGCATTGTTGGAATTAAACTGTTTTCCTATTAAAAAGTTGTCAAAATTGCGGTAGTCAGTGAATGGTAGTAAGTGGTACTCACTAGACCTAGTAGTGAGTATGGAGGATGATGAAGATGTTCCAACTCCAATTCCTGTAGTTTTGCCACAGTCATTTGTGCAGTGTGTGATCTAGCGCTATCATGCAATAAGATAGGAGTCGATCTGTTGACCAATCTAAGCTGTATTTCTTTAAAATTTTGCCATTTCGTTCAGTTAGTTGCAGTATATTTCTGCTGTGATCGATGAGCCAGTTTTTTTTTGTTTGGTTTTTAAGTTACCTGTACGAAATTTGGCGAACCAATTTGATATTGTCTGCTGCGTAGTAACATTAGAGCCAAATACACTATTAATGTTTCGCGCGGTCTGCGATGCCATAGTTCCACGTAAGAACTCATAATTCATTATAGTGCGAATTTCCGACCGTACCATTTTAAACATAATTAATTTTTAAAAAAAGTTTTTGATATTTTTTAGGGCATACAATGATTTCTTTAAACAGGCGAGATGTGTAACTTTACAGCAAAAAAAAAAAAAAAATAGCACGGCAAAATATTAAGCCAATGTCAAATAATAAGCTGTTAAAAATGGCAATATTATTAACTACAAATTTCATCCTTGACGACCTGATAATAATAGAAGAATTGGACGAAATGATATCAAAAATTAAAATAGGAAAAGCGCCTGGACTTGACAAAATCACCAAAATTATGAGAAAAGCATTGCAACCAGAGGGGAAGGAGCTTTTAGTATACCTAACAAACAAAGTGATAAGGGAAGAAAAATAGGCGTAATAACACCCATTTACAAAAAAGATGACTCAAGAGAATGCAGCAATATAGAGGAACAACCCTTCTTAGTTCAGTTGTATAATATTCGCCGGAATCATAAAAAAATTGATGTGAAGTGTGAATTTTCACACATTGCAGGGTTTCGCAGGTATATAATAAGTGAAGGCGGCATGCTGAGTGTGTAGGACAAATTTTGCTTTGTAGTAACCACGGCAAAATGAACGATCTTTTTAAAATAATTTATCGTCTGTTAATCTCAGAGCTTTAAAAACAAATTTTATGTTAAAATATTTTTTTGTTAATTTTAATTCGAATACCTAATATCATTATTTAGGTTTCTAAATAAGTGCAGTATTTTTTTTTATATAACAAGGTTCATTAAGATTTTGAAAATTGGGCCTATGGCTTTCATTGGTTGTCTTAAATCATACGCTCCGCCCCTCTGGCTTCGTATAAATGACACAGAATGAAAATATAATTCCAATTGGTTATTAAATTTACGCTCTTGAAAATTAAATTCAAAATGTGCTAAAATTTAACTAGAATTTTAACAAATTAATTTAAACATAATAAATATGAAAAAAAAACAAAAAATAAAATTGACTCCACAAGCAAGGAACGAACCTACTACTACACAGGTTCGTTCCTAAATAACGATCCTGTGTGGTTGTCGAGCAACTGATCCACTAGACCACCAAACGCTTATCTACTTCGTGTGTTATAAGAGTATAACATGTATGCATCGTCAACAAAAAAACACAAAAAATGCGTTATTTTCCGAAAACATAATCTGATCAAAAATTCCTGTTGTACTATTCCGGTTCACACCATTATACATTACTTAGAATTTTTTCACATTTTTAGTTTAAACCATCTGGGCTACAGGGTGTGGGACAAAAATTTTTTTGCACAATTTTGGCAAAAATCGCCTCAAAATAATTTATTTTGCAAAAATTAAATTTTGATCGTTAATCCACGTACTAAGGGCTTTCATTTGATACCCTACTCAGAATTTTAAAAAAATATTTTTTTTTTCGATGAGCACGTATTTGTTTATATTTTTAGGGGGATATGTTTTTTAGATGTTTTAGTATTTTTCCTATGTGCGGGTCAAAAAGTTGTACAAGCATGCCAATTTTCAACTGTCTAGGTTTAGCCGTTTGGCTACAATTTTTACCGAACAGACAGACAGACAGACAGACAGACAGACAGACAGACAGACAGACAGACAGACAGACAGACAGACAGACAGACAGACAGACGACAAAATGACGGTATAAGGGTTTTTTGGTCATACCTACAAAACCCTAAAAAAGGATACGGGAAAAGATGAAATTAACAATAGAAGAAAGCCAATATTTAAGCCTGGAACAGAATGTACAGCGCGCTACGCCGTCAGCGCGCCGTCATTTGCGACGGCGTTGCGTTAGCGCCGTTGAGAACGCCGTTGAATTTTCGCCTTCACACAATGCAATCATTTTTAACGCCATCAAAGTGTCACGTGACAACCTATATCTATGTTTATAGGTGCGCTTTCCTTATTAAAATTATAATGGATGATGAAGACTTGTGTGTGATGTTATATATGTTGTATGCAAGTTATTTATACATACAAACACTTTACCATTCAGTAAAAACTGAGGTTAGTTGTTCTGCGTCAACGTTCAACGGCGTTAAAAGTTGGAAGTTAACGAACATTCAGTATCAACGGCGTTCGAACGCCGCTAGGACGTTCCACATTTTGTGCACTTGCGTACGACAGCTTGGTTTTAACTTTCCTCTGACAGATAGCGACGTCTAAACTCCGTCAATGCGCCGTAGAACTCGTTGCATTCTGCTCCCCACTTTAGGCTTTAGAGCAAACAGAGCGGTACAATCAAGTTGAAATTATTTATGGCATAATCTAACATGCCTACTATCTTTAATATATAAGATTTTGAACCTTCCTCGTAGATTATTTTAAGATTCCGATTGAAAATAACTGTTTGAAATTTTGTTAAAAACATATTTCTTGCGTTTTGAAAAAGTAAAATTTATTAAAATTTTAAATCAGATTATGTTCTCATAATTAAGTAGTAAATATAATGTATTCCTTAATTTACACAACATTTGTATACATTAAATATCATAATCTCTCGTAATAAAAATTAATTTTAGGTGGTTTCGTGTGAAGTGAAACCTCAAGAAGGAATTTAAATAAAAACCATTATATTTCCGGCGACATTTACTAATATACTAATAAAATTTTACAGTCTCGTGTATATTACAAAGGGGCCCCTAATTTCTTAAGAAGATATTAAAATTTATATTCTTTAACAACTGTTACTTTTATGTACAAAGGCGAATTTTTATATTTTTAAATTTTACTACCTTAAAAAAAGATTTCAGAATGCTCGAACATACTTTATGGGAAATCCTTGTAAAACTGAAGAAAAATCAATTACTGCACATCTTATACTATTTATTTTTCTACATAATCTCTATTTATCTTGGTGGAACCAGACTTTTTTTTTTCATTGCCAGATGATTTCTGTTTGATTTCTTCGTTCAATCTGTTTAATAACGACGCATATTACGAGGATTGCCCTTTATGTTTTTACAAACGACCACAAGATGGCTATATTGAAATGTACCATTACTATATCCGTAAAATTTGACATTTTTTATTGTGAAAGCAGTGGCAGCTTATAAATTGACAGTGAGTGTTGAACAAATTTGTGAAAAAATGGATAATACTCGTGAAGGTTTTCGTTGGATGATTTTTTACGATTTTAGACTATTCATTGCCAGATGAACATTTTGAATTTGATTTTTTCGTTCAATCTGTCTAATAACGACGCATATTACGAGGGTTACCTTTTATGTTTTACAAACGGCCACTAGATGGCAATATTGAAATGTGTCATTACCATATGCGTAACATTTGACATTTGTTATTGTGCAATCAGTGGCAGTTTATAAATTGTACGAGTAGTTTGTTGCAGTGAGCGTTTAAAAAAAAACAAATATGTGAAAAAATGGATATTACTCGTGAAGGTTTTCGTTAGATGATTTCTTATGATTTTAGTAAAGGCCTAACTCAACAACAATGCGTAGATTCGCTTCGTTCAACTTTTGGTAATAAAGCACCATCAGAAAAGACTGTTTACAATTGGTTTTCAGAATTTCGTCGGGGTTGTGCGTCTGTCAGTGATGAATCTCGTGAAGGTTGGCTAAAATTGGTTATGATTCAAAAAAACATCGATGCTGTGCGCATAATGATTTAAGAGGATTGGCATGTGACTTACCGTGAGATAGAGGCACCCTTAGGCATATCGCAGACTGCAATACATTCAATTTTGCATGAACATTTAGCTGTGAAAAAGGTCTGTTCCCGATGGATTCCGCATAATTTGACCGAAGCACAAAAAAAATCTCGTGTTGATTGGTGTAAAGAATGCTAAAAAAATTCAACCTAGGCACTGCAAAATCCATGTTCAGCATCGTTACAGGTGATGAAACTTGGATTTATTCATATGAACCGGAAACTAAGCAACAAATCCACTGTTTTTTTTTTTTTTCGTCCACGAACGCAACCATTCCTTTAGAGGATTGAAGAAAAGTTAATGCTGAATGGTATACAAAAATTTGTTTGCCAGAAGTCAGCGAAAAAATCAGAAAACAATTGATTATTTGAAGGGGAAAAATATCGAATTTATGTCTCATTGACCGTATTCACCTGATTTATCCCCAAACGACTTTTTTTGGTTCCCCAATGTCAAATAAAAAATGCGGGGACAGCGATTTTCATCACCTCAAGAAGCTGTTGAATTCTTCGAAAACCATATTTTTTTTTATATACTGAGTAGAAAAAATGTTTCGAGAATTCCCAGCAAACATTTTTATACGGGCCAATACTGGTAAAGCACATACTCCCCGGCATTGAAAGTAATGGGCCAGTACCCCGGTGTCCCCGGGGCCGTTACTGGCCCATTGATGTATCAGTTGCTGGCCCAGCAACGGTAAAGTGCAAAATAATCGCATTAGTTGCAAGATTTATTTCTGATGGTTTTAAGTAAAAAGTATGAGTGAAGAAGAATGCTTATAAAATGCTGGTAAAGTACTTCGTATAGGCGGAATGCGAAATACAAATGTGAAGTACATTATTAATACTGGCGTTGCACTTACTTTTGGTGCCAGTAATTTACCAGCATAAAAGCAGTTTGCCAGCATTCGGCCGTTAGTTGAATGTTTGCTGGGTTGGTTGCATTGGTTTGGCATCCCCTGCACCTCACTAGCTACGCCATTGGTATAATACGAAGTTCAAAATTAGTCCCAAATACGCGACTAACAAATATTTTAAGTTCCTGTGAATTTAAAAGTTAATTATCAAAATATTCCATAATAAACACCCATGGGACTTTGATCAATTCAATCTTTTAATAAAAATAATGACTCACCACAATACTCACCTCAATCAACTGAATATTTAATGAAAGAATTCTATTAATTTTTTAATATACTATAAATCGATATATGTATTACTTATTACATAAATTAATAACTCAAACCTATATGTGTAGGGAGTATTAAAATTATTGACTTTCAGTAAAAATACATCGGAAGAAATAACCACGTTAATTTGATGGGTTTATAAAAAATGTATAGGCTGTTACTCATATCAAGGGAAATGGTGGAGAAGGAGGTTTAAGAGGGACCAGGGGTATGTTAATAGCAGCTGGGGGTGTTATGAGAGGGTAGAGGTGTAAGGAAACGTGCTCAAAGGGGTTGGGTTTGTGAGGGGAAGGTGTGAGATAGCTATCCCACATCTGACACCAGCTTCGTTAAATTTGGTAGTCACACGCCAACTAAAAATATGTCATATATAACTAATGTATAGAATCAAGACTCTGACAGTAACAGGGCTGCGTAAGTAATTAAAAAGTTGCTTTAATTGGAAGAAATTTCCGAGGAAAGTTTTTTATTTTTAGAGTTTCGTAAGTAAATCAAAAAAATCTGTAATTGCCACACATATGTATGGCGCTAGGAATGTTTTGAGATACGGCTGCATAAATAAACGTAGAAAGTTTATTCTTATATCATAAAATAAACCATTTAAAAAATAATAGATACAATGATAAATAAATTTTATGTAACCAGATTATTATGTGCAATACAAGTGTAAACTTATCGATATGAGTGAGTAATCGTGATTTTGTACAATTTTGTACAATTTCAAATGTGGTGTGACTGTGGAAGAGTGTTTCTCCGAAATGTTTACTATTTTTCTGAGATTTTTCTAAGTCAGAGCACAGTGTTTCGTTAGTATAAACAATTTCAAAAAGAAATTTTTAACCTAGGTAATAATCCACGCCCAGAAAGTATGGTGATCTCCAAAACTATAAAAGATATGATGTACGATTAGATAAAAGTTCCACAACATGTATTTGTTTTTCCATAAAAACAAAATTGTAAATTTAATGTTTACAAAATAGTTGTTGACGTTTTTAAAATGCTATTTCAAATAAAAATTTGGGAACATAGTACTGATTTTCATAATGTTTTTATTGATTTCAGAAAAGTCTGTGACAACATTGTGTTTGAGAAACACTGGAAAATTATAGAAGAATTTGGCATCCTCGGTAAACTTATCAAGATGACAATGGTATGTATGTCTGGATCCGAAGAGTTAAAGTAAAGA